>CM050217.1:7155000-7170000 GCA_027475355.1 Coilia nasus | reverse complement strand
GTAGGTGGGATTGGGATGGGGTTGGGGTTGGGGTGGGGTTGAGGGTGATGTTATGGGAGGGGTCTGACCTCTCTCACACACTGTAGACAATTGAGTGTGGCGCGGTAACATGAGTGCGGGGGACTGTGGGAGTGATTTGCCAGGGGGCGCAGCCATGGCCTGGCAGGGCGCGGGGCCAGTCTCCGGTGACACGGCTTGGCTTGGCTTGGGGACCTCCAGCCTCACCCAAACAAAGTGAGCGAATGTTTGTGAAGGTGTGTGTGTTTGTAGGTGTGTGTGCAGTCTTGGCTGGGCCCGGGACTAGATAATCTGATGCCCACCCCCTCTCTATATTCCATAGTGTAGGGAGGGACCAGTTCTGGGGCCCCCCTTTTCCCTGGGCCCGGGACAAGAGACCCGTTTGACTCCCCCTATCGGCGGGCCTGTGTATGTAGGTGTGTTTGTAGGTGTGTGTGTATGTGTGTGTTTGTGTGTGTGTATGTGTTTGTAGGGGTGTGTGTGTTTGTATGTGTGTGTGTATGTGTTTGTAGGGGTGTGTGTGTTTGTATGTTTGTGTGTATGTGTTTGTAGGGGTGTGTGTGTGTGTGTGTGTTTTTGTAGATGTGTGTGTGTGTTTTGTAGGTGTGTGTGTGTGTGTGTGTTTGTAGGTGTGTTTGTGTATGTGTTTGTAGGTGTGTGTGTGTGTATGTGTGTATGTGTTTGTAGGTGTGTGTGTGTGTGTTTGTAGGTGTGTGTGTGTGTGTGTGTTTGTAGGTGTGTGTGTGTATGTGTTTGTAGGTGTGTGTGTGTGTGTGTGTGTGTGTGTGTGTGTGTGTGTGTATGTGTTTGTAGGTGTGTGTGTGTGTTTGTAGGTGTGTGTGTGTGTGTGTGTGTGTGTGTGTGTATAAGTTTGTATGCCCCCCTCCTCTCTTTCTTCCCTTCTCTCTATTTCTCTGTGTGATTGCTTCTGGTTTTCTGGTTAAAGATGTGGAGGAGGGGGATTGCAAAGCCTCCAACCCAAAAACCAAACACAGCAAATATCTCCTTTCCCCCCTCTCTTCACCAGAGCACAAACCATCCAAAAACTTTTAAAAAACAGTTAATCTCCGAGATGCCACAGACTACTGACCTTTGCCACACTCCGGATCCACTCAGCCAAATTCAGTCCCTTTTCCATAATTTGAAGTCATCCTTCACCACATCCTACGTCAACCAGACCCCCGTCATCAATCAAGCCAGTAAAACCCAGCCTTAACTCATCCAACCTCCTCCACGCCACTGCCGCCACCACCCTTTCCATCCCCACTCACACCCCCACCCCCATCCCCACCCCCATCCCCATCCCCATCCCCACCCCCATCCCCATCCCCATCCCCACCCCCACACCCCTGCTCCAACAGAGGGGGCTTCTTACACCTCCTGAGCCCCACACACATGTTCACAATCAGCACCAATGAGGCCGGCTGATGTGTCCAAATTATCCAATTAAAGTGCATACTTTGGCACACACACACACACACACAGACAAACACACACACACACAGACAAACACACACACATACACACAAACACAAACACACACACACACACATAGACACACACACACACACACACACAAACAAACACACACTCACACACACCAGTATCCGCCACCGTACCCCCCCTCCCACCCCCCTCCAACCTCATGCCCCCCTGGCTATCATATACTGGAGGCTGTGCTGTGGCCCCCCCCTGGCTATCATATACTGGAGGCTGTGCTGTGCCCCCCCCCCTGGCTATCATATACTGGAGGCTATGCTGTTGCCCCCCCCCCCCCCCCCCCCCCCCCCCCTCCTGCCCCCCTGGCTATCATATACTGGAGGCTATGCTGTTGCCCCCCCCCCCCCCCCCCTCCTGCCCCCCCGGCTATCATATACTGGAGGCTGTGCTGTGCCCCCCCCTGGCTATCATATACTGGAGGCTGTGCTGTGCCCCCCCCCCTGGCCATCACATACTGGAGGCTGTGCTGTGGCCTTTTGCCCTGCGGTGCCCTCTGGCTGGGTCCCAGTGGGCGAGACGCTGCTCTTTTGTCCGCGCGCACAGAGAGATATTTGTACACGGCCCCTGCCATCAATGTTCTTGATTTAATTATACACTCACAACAGTGCGCAGCCAATTCTGGGGTGTTTACAGTGTGGTCAGCGGCTGCGACTCGCACAATCGCCGAGCTGTCCCTGGGCCCCGGGGCCCCTGATGAAAAGGGGGTATTATCTGAAGTGCAATCATTCTTTCATGGCCCATTTCCTTCAGCCTGATTTCATTTTGTTTGTCAATCGCTTTTTTTTCTCTCTCTCTTTCTCTCTCTCTCTCTCTCTCTCCTCCTCCTCCTTCTTTTTTCTGCACGGGGGCAGCTGATGGCCATTTCACCCCAGGCGGAAAGAGCTCTGGTCAGGTTGTGCCCGACCCCCCCCCCCCCCCCCCCCCGAAAACACTCCCACCCCCCCCCCCTTCTCCCGCCGTGTCGAACATGGATCGGGAGTTGTTTAATTTGGCAGCTCTCCGTTTTGTTGTGAGTCTGGGAGTGCGAGCTGTGAATGTGTCCGCTTCCCTGGATAACTGGTGTAAATGTGCTTCAGTTACATATTTTCACACTGTGTCACGCATAAAGTGCCATATCTGGCTGCGTTGCTCTCACTGCCTGAAGTAATGAGGCCCAGCTAGAGGTACACTGCTCGTGAAAACTAAGGGTGCTACTCATTAACGTGGAGCGCACTGTTGACCGATAAACAATACATCACTGAGGAAATTAGTGTTTGTGAATATGCTGTTACAAAAACCACACGATCAACAGATTCAATTAACGCTGGTTGAATGGAAATGACCTACAAGTGTGACTATTAATACTCCTCATCACTACAGTCAAAAGATATGTGTGTGTGTGTGTGTGTGTGTGTGTGTGTGTGTGTGTGTGTGTGCGTGTGTGTGTGTGTATGAGTGAGTAAAAAGACCAGTGACTTTTGAGAAACACTTGTTTCTTGTGTGTGTGTATGTTTGTCTGTCTGTGTTATTGTATGTATGTCTGTGTCTGTGTAAAGCATCCTTTAATACCTTAAAGGACAGTCCACAAGTGTAATAAATTATTATTATTATTGCTATTATTATCGGCGTTGCTCTGTGCCGAGTCCTTGCCATGTCTTTCGTGGGGGAAATCCAGGGGCCCCCAGCAACCAGCCGAGAGGAGCCTGCCAGCCGGTGACCTCCTTGGCCCCGAGAGGTCAGGCTGTCATATCATATGAGCGAACCTCTCACGTCTCTCTTTCCGGCCCCTGTGGTGGGGGTGGGGGGGGCACTGCCGGCCTCGCAGCCCCTCTGCCACAAGCTGCCAGACAGCTATGCATGCCCCTGCCCAACACACGCCACACACGAAGGGGCAAGGGGCGCCACTCACCAGGCATCCCAAACACTTCAGCCATCCGGAGAATGACAGTGACGTACGATCAATCATACGGATGCCAATAATTAATAGCACATGTAGTGCATCGTCACATGTTTGTCTTTATTTAATGAGCGGCGGGTCGCGGCGTGGCCGCATTCCCCGCTGACGCGACAGCACTGAAACAAGGGAACAAGAGACGAGCTGTGCTCGAGGACAGACTTCAGTGTGACAGACACGAGAGAAGTCTTCTACACACACGTCCTCATAAGACTCGAATGTCTGCCATCCAGCTCACAAATGTCTTAGTCCATCTTACGGCCATTTTCTCTCTATGGGCCAGTGTACAGTTTGGGTGACAAATGTCACGCGACAAAAAAATACATTTCTGGACAGGTGTCGTGGT
Organism: Coilia nasus; assembly: GCA_027475355.1. NCBI lineage: Eukaryota > Metazoa > Chordata > Actinopteri > Clupeiformes > Engraulidae > Coilia > Coilia nasus. The sequence continues at coordinate 7,166,203 of CM050217.1, read as the reverse complement.
GCTAGAGGCTTTCATAGTTCTGTGCCAGTGACAAAAATCTATTATAAAATCGAACACTTCTTCAAACTCATCGGAACAAGGACACATGCTGCACGTCATCAAAGTGACACTCCTGAATGTAGAACCCTGAGTTCCTATCCAATCAAAATAGGCAACAACGTGTGCGCTGTTTTTGGTTACACTTTATTTTACTGTACCTGTTACAACAATAAGGTACAATGTAACAAAGTGTGTAACAACATTAACATTATGTACTTACACAGTACCATAAAGGTAGGGTTAGGGTTAGTGTTAGGTATGTACAGTGTAAGTACATAGCGGTAATATTACATGTTGTTACATGTAAATACACTAAAAAAAAGAACCGTAAAAAAGTGTTACCAAATGTGTTGATATACACGACAAGCTCTATGACACACCAGCAGACACAAATATTGTTATATACTCTATTACATTATATTCTGTTGAGCGACAACTTTCACCTTAACTATATATTGGCCTTAACAGGCCACCATACATTATAAACTGGATCTGTGTTAGCATTGCATGCATATACGGTATATTGTAGTCTACACCGGATGCATATGAAACTGAAAGGACACATGCAAGTGTGTATTTGAAGTTGTAACCGGTGGTACACAGTTATTGTGTACATTCAAGGTGGAATTCCCCTGTTATTGAAATGAAATCCATGGTGCACCACAGAACAGACAATGCGTGTAGCTATTTGCTTTCATATTATTAATATTCTTCCTTTTTCATTTCCAGTTGTCAGTTACGTCGGCCACTTTAACGCTCTCCTTTTACACAACTTCCCCCTGTACCCTTTAAATTTCAAATGTATTCAGAGATGCTCCTTTCCTTCACACTGAGCCCTGCTTATCTGCTCGGTCCAAGAAGACTTAGTGACAAAGCGGAAGAGTAAGCTGTAACCTAATACCGCTAATGTGGAGAGCAAATTTCCTATTCAAAATAACATCAGTTGTTGTTTGTGGTCTCCCCCAAATTATCACACACATGCACACACGCATGCATGAACACACACACACACATACACACACACACACACACATGCACGCACGCGCACACACACACACGCACACACACACACACACACACACACACACACACACACACACACACACACACACACACACACACACACACACACACACACACACAGAACCAACCAAGCCTCCTGCCCTGTGCCTAAGCAGAGACTGCTATGAGCTCATTCGGAAGTAGGCAGATTCTCTTTCCCTCACTTCTCTCTCACTCTCATTCTCTCTCTCTCTCTCTTACCCTCTTTCTCTCACCTTCTCTCTCACTCTCATTCTCTCTCTCTCTCTCTCTCTCTCATACTCTCTCTCTCCTTCTCTCTCATCCTCTCTCTCTCTCTCTCTCACCCTCTTTCTCTCACCTTCTCTCTCTCTCTCTATTTCTCTCTCTCTCATTCTCTCTCTGTTTCTCTGTCTTTGTGTCTCTTTCTTTCTATTTCTCTCTCTCATTCTCTCTCTCTCACTCACCTCCTCTCTCTCTTTCTCTCTCCTCTCTCTCTCCTCTCTCTCTCCTCTCTCTCTCTCTCTCTCTCTCTTTCTCTCTCTCTCACTCACCTCCTCTCTCTCTTTCTCTCTCCTCTCTCTCTCTCCTCTCTCTCTCTCTCTCTCTTTCTCTCTCTCCTTTCCTTCTCTCACCCCTCCATAAGGGGGAGGCTTTAATGAACTGGCAGGATCGATAAGGTGCTGACAGGTGGCTTACTGTAGCATGACTGGCCCACCTCCCCACTCCCCTGCCTCTCTGCCGCACTTAAGCCCCTGCTTTATTTAGCCTCGCGCTAGCCTGAATGACAAAGGACCACAGAGACGAGTTGAATGCTAACAGGCCAGGATCTGCCTGAGAGAGCAGGACGAGGAGGAGGTGGAGGATGAGAAAGTGTGTGTGCGTGTGTGTGTGTGTATATGTCTGTGTCTGTGTAAAGCATGGAGGAGGTTGAGGATGAGAAGGTGTGTGTGTGTGTGTGTGTGTGTGTGTGTGTGTGCGTGCGTGTGTGTATATGTCTGTGTCTGTGTAAAGCATGGAGGAGGTGGAGGATGAGTGTGTGTGTGTGTGTGTGTGTGTGTGTGTGAGTGTGTGTGTGTGCACGTGTGTGTGTGTGTGTGTCTGTTTGTATGTGCCATGGTGTCTGTATCACTCAGTCCATGCGATCAGTTCTCGCGCATGCGGTTGGAACCACGACCACTTTCGCTCGACGGCACAGAAATAAGACAGTGTTACAGTGCGAGGCCCTTTGTGGTCTGCACACTGGCCTTGGACGTCTGCCAGGCCAGCAGAGAAAGACAGGCGGGACGGTGCCGTGAGCGAGCGCTCATGAAAAGCTGTGTGTCTATTTTGTGCAAGGGAGACAATTGCAGATTGCAGGGCATTTGGTGTAAAGGCGTGCACTGTACTGTACGCCATTGAGAGGGGCGTCCAGCGATGTTGTCGAGCCAAACAGAGAGGAGATGGGGGAACACAAAGCCATATCTGAGGGCAGCATAGCTTAACGTCAAGCCACGTACAGTACGGCAACACCACAGACAACAGTCAGAGATTTCCTCGCCGATTCACCAACCTCCGAAGAACAATGAGCCCCACAAACAATGACAAGAGAGTAAAAGGATACAAAGACCCAAGTATACAAGATATGTTATTGTCACATGCATAGACATACTGGTTAGAGTAGGACATGTAGTGAAATTGTTGATTGTCAGCCTAAACTGTGTGTAACAAAACACCAAAGCAGGGCTGCAGTAGTTTATCTGTCTTGAGTTCATGGAGTGTCCAGTAAGGGCCGGTGGGAACAGTGCGGGGTCTGTTCCAGCCATCGCTCATCATTAGCATCTTGGTGGGCAGCACATCCCCCTGGCTGCCAGCTCAGGCCAGATGGACCGGCCGGACAGAAGCTGGCCCAGCCAGAGTGGACTGGCTTACATTAACATGTATTTACCACATGAGAGACTTTCATCTCAAGCAACTTAAAGATGTAGTTTGGTCTGATCTGATCAAATCCAAATGTTTTTTTTTTCTTTTAACAGTAGCCTCTTAGTGATCACCATACCGCCAGTAGATCGACTCGCTGTGAATTAAAAATACGTAACTACAACTTATAACATTGCTATGACATTATATTGTCATTACAACTTGGTCATTGCCATTCTGAAAACAACAAAGCTATAATAGGGGTGGTGCCTCTTAAGGGGTTGAGTTCAGAAAATTGCTGCGTGTATTCATATGGCTGCCTGTTCTGTGTGTGAGCTCAAAATATCTGGTGTTTGTAAGGTCCTGGATCTGTAAATTATACCTGCCAATATTTCCATTCCAAAATCTGGGAGTTTATTCTGGGGATGGTGGTGGTGGGGTGGTATAAGAAAGGCCATCATACTCCCTCCAACATCTCCTAGATAGTCATAGATGAGCAGCTGATACCATGCCTCTTGAATAAGTGGTGGTTGCCACGGAAATGGTTTGAAAATAGCTACATATATCAAAAGTGGAGCACCATGGTGCCTTTGACTAAGGTGCCCATACCATACATTCCAGGTTTGAGTCCGACCTAGGGTCATTTCCCAATCTCAAGCCATTCTGTCTCTCCTACTAACCTCCTCTCTCTCTCAATTTTCCTTTTGAAATAAAGGAAAAAAGCCCAAACAAATAACTGTAAAATAAATTATTGACCGAGTATTATCCAGACAAACACACTGTACCTTTAACAGTAAGTAGACATAAAGCATAACTGAAAAATAGGGCCCTAAATTCATATCCTGAGGGAACCTGAAGTACAGGTTCAGTGTTGGGGTTGTGAGTATCACAGCACCCAGACAGGAAGTGACTTCAGCTTGACTACTTCTGCTGAGACATAACCTAATCAAAACATGCGACAAAAGCCCCATGTGTGATCATGCGCTTAATTAGCAATAACAGCTATGTCGCTAAAAGCGGTAATTGTGTAAGAAAGAGCACTGATTGTGTGTGACGATGGGGGCCTCACTCACTGCGTAATCCTATCAGACCGGACACAGCTACCGCTCTCCTAAGCACTTGGCTTTCTTGTGACGGTGATGATGTGCTAGCTGCCTGAACATCCATAGCCGGGAGGGGTAGGCACTGCATAAAAAACTAGCATTGTTAGCCTTAACTGTTAGCGAAGTGCACCGTGCACTGTTTAATTGTCTTAATGGGTGCAGTGTTGAGGGAGTGAATGATTTACTAGCAGGGGTCCTGGCCTAATAACTCCTCATTTCCTGCCTTTTTACGCGATGTAGATGAGCGAGTGCCAGAGATCTCTGACATATGGGGCCACTTTATGAATACGGGCTCCACAGCAGAGGCCATCAACAGGCTTCTGACTTGTGTACTTTAGTGGGGGAACGGGAGGGGAGGCTTCATTAGCTTTTATTGTAATTTACCCCATGACTCGCAATTTTCCATTTTCATGAACGAGTGTAAAGAGTCTTTGCACATTGTGTTTGTGTGTGTGTGTGTGTGTGCGTGTGTGTGTGCATGTGTACAAGCATGTGTTATTTGTTTGTTTATTTGTTTGTGTGTGTGTGTTTGTGTGTATGTGTGAATGTGTGTATGGCTGTGGGAGGAGAGAGTGAACCACAACAGCTGTTGTTCTGTAAGATTTTCACACACATATAAAAACAGTTGCTATGTAAATATCAAAAAACATCTTAAACTACACTATGATTTTTTTTTACTGAAAGGGGCCCAGGCACTACAGACTGCTTTAACATATTTGCAGAAATAATTATCAGTATATTTTTATTGTGTTTTTTTTAATACACAGGATTTCCCAGACTCATAGAGTGGAGGCATTACGGTGCAGCACGAGCATTTAAAAAGAAATGCATTAACACATTCCTCTGCTGTTGTGTTGTTTTGAAGCAGTCAACAACAATAAAACAACATTTACCTGCGTGGCACTGTGTGCGCAGTTCCAGAAGCATCCAGACATCTGCCATGGGGGGGGGGGGGGGGGGGGGGGGGGGGGCTGGGGGACCGGGGGGGGCTGCCGTGCTCCTTACTGAGGTAGGCTGACTCAAACAGGGCCACTGGGAGCACTTTTAGCACCTTTCTGTCAAATAAAGAGGCCCATTGTGCCTAACGGGATTACATCAGCATGTTCGTCAGGGAGACTATTGTAGCAGCAATTAGACCACCCCCCAACCCCCTATCCCCCACCCCCACCCCCCACTCCCCTTCCACCTCTACCTCCACCTGCTTAAACCCCGTCTCCATACACCACCCACCCCCCCCACACCTTTCCAGCCTCTCCCTGTCTCAGAGAGAAACTGGGCCTGCCTCTGTTGGCTTAGTGTGCCTGAGAGGAAAGGGGTGTTTCACAGGGGAGAGGCTTGTCAGAGCTTGTCTGTGGCTGCAAAGCGCACACAAGTGGATGTGCGGCAGGGTTGTATCATATGACATGATTGCTTGATACGCAGCTCTCTTTCAATATGTAATAAAACAACAATGAGGAGAGAGAAAGAGAGAGAGAGAGGAAGAGAGGGACTGAGAGAGAGAGAGAGATGGAGAGTTGGGAGTGTGTCTGAAACCAACTGCGCTCAGTTAGGTTACATTAAATTATCTTTTGTTGGTTTAGCTGTGTGGTGCTAAAGGCCTGACTGACTTTCTCTGCAGTTTGTGGTGGCCGGGACAGGGCAGTGTGTTCCAAAGGGTGGGCTGCAAGTATTTATTCACTGACAAGGGCTGTCCTACTGTTGTTATCACAGCCAACGCATTAGCAAAAGCACTCTCTCTCTCTATCTCTCTCTCCGTCTGCCTGTTTCTCTCTCTCTCTCTCTCTCTATGTCATTCTCTCTATGCCCCTCTCTCTCTCTCTCTCTATCTCTATCTCTGTCTGTCTCTCTCTCTCTCTCTGTCTGCCTGTTTCTCTCTCTCTATGTCTATCTCTCTATGCTTCTCTCTCTCTCTCTATCTATCTCTATCTCTGTCTCAGTCTCTCTGTCTGTCTCTCTCTCTCTTTCTCTCTCTCTCTCTCTATCTTTCTATCTCTCTCTGACTGCCTGTTTCTTTCTCTCTCTCTATGTCTATCTCTCTGTCTCTCTCTCTATGCTTCTCTCTCTCTCTCTCTCTCTCTCTCTCTCTCTCTCTCTCTCTCTCTCTCTCTCGCTCACTAACTCTCTTTCTGTCCAGCTGTTTGGATTCAATGACATATCTTTAGGGGCTTTCCCTCCTTACTTTGGGCTTCCTCGAGGAACAAAGGAGGGATTTCCTCTCCGACAGACAAACAGTGGCAGCACCACACAAATTACCACACAGCGGCAAGAGCGGCGGCAGTGGCCCACCGAGTGCTTTTGGGCAAACACTGGCACTGTGTCTGGACAGGCTCGCAGACAGACTGACACGACTGCAAAGACACACACCACACTGGAAAGACGGGAAAGATGCACAGCCCTACACACACACACACACACACACACACATGCATGGACGCACGCATGCAGGTGCGCAGGCACACACACACACAGCCTTACACACACACATGCATGCACGTATGCAGGCACGCACACACCACACACACACACACACACACACACACACTTGCATATTCAGTTTTATGTGACACGCATTGGAGTAGATGTTTTGTTTTGCTTCTTTCCCCTGAGTAGAACAGGAAAACGTACGAGTGGTACAATATGAGTCATTCGGAGTTCTAACATGCTCCGTTGGCACGGCGAACCGTCTCTTTGTTAGGCCGCTGTAACCATCGCAACCCGAGAGTGCTAAATGGCCGCAGTGCTCCTCAAGTGCTCCGCTCCAGCTGGGTCTGCCGGCGTCTGCCTAATGCACCTTTAAAGCCCTCTCTGAGTTCCCTCTCTCTCTCTCTCTCTCTGTTCCCTCTCTCTGAGTTTCCTTTCTCTCCCATACTCTTTTTCTTTCTCTCTTTCTTTCTCTCTCTCTTTCATTCTCTTTGTTCTCTTTCCCAGCCTCTCTCTCTCTTTTCTCTCTCTCTCTCTGTTCTCTGTTTTTGTTTGCTTGCATCACACCAGAGGCCAGGTCATGGAAACGGTGCTTCCTGTCCTGTCTGTCCTTCACATTGATGTCTTCTGTAGTGTCCCTTTCATATGGACAAGGGGAGGGACGTATATATGTGTGCGTAGGTATACAGCGCAACATGAACAGCTAAAGTTTTGTACACACTTTTTGATGCATGCAAAAGCATAACCAAGGAGATCAACAATAAGATCATCATCATCATCATCATCATCATCATCATCATCATCATCATCATCAACAACAACAACAATACATACATACATACATACATACATACATACATACATACATACATACATACATACATACATACATAACTAGGAATTATAGACATTATTTCAAACATTTCGATATCAGAAGAAACAAAATTCCAGTACTACATAAAGTGGTGAACTTGTGCTAATGGCTTTTCAGATGCTGTTTGTACATTTTAGGCACTTCTGTCTGCTTGGAGAATAATTGTACAGGGGCCTGAATGGCAGACCCAGACTCAGCCCTGACAAAGTGAATGTGGGTCTGGTTATACTGGCCTGCATGAATGCCACGAGGACAAAAAAATGCAGAAAAAAAAAACGTAGGTTATGGATTAAAGAAATGGCTTTGTGTATTCACTGTGCCCTTGAACCACAGAATGGCTGGAGTGAGGCTTTTGTGCTTTATTTAATATTAACAACAAAAGAGACAGATCCTTTTTTGCTCCAACAATCAGCCACGAGTCAAAGGGACTGCAAGGCAGCATTGTGTGCAGGGAATCTTTTATTTTTCTTGAGCTGCAGCGTGGTGGTGGTGAGCACAGAAGGATGATTTAGTGTGTCACGTTGGCATTCCTGCACTCTTTGTTGGGACTGTATGTTTGCCATATACTGGATGTGAGCCACAACATATTCCCAATGAATTTTGCATCGAACGTTGATGAAAGTAATAAGGATTTAATGCTACAAGCCACAGGTTTCGGTTTTGAATTCCTCGCTGGGCCTTAATTTGAAAGCACGAAAACCACAGGGAATGTGATTTGCGCATCATCAACCACGCAGTGACAATGTAAGCAAGGATATCTTTTTTTTTTAACATTTTCAAGACACAAACCAGGGTGCGGTCACAAAGAAACAGGGTGACTAATTGGCGGATGTAGTTTATGAAGTCATCCTTTATTAACCAATCACAATGACTAAGACCTTATTGAGGTTTAACATTTCTCCACAGTGGAGTGCACAGCAACTGCCTAACGGAGAACAGAGAGGTGCACACCATAGTGGTTGGAGGTGATTGTGCAGGTGGATGTGTCAGCCATGACATACTTAATATGACAAGGTGTTGTTTTAAAAGCCATTTCTACATGGACCTCCCACATTGGTGCTTCCGAGATCCTTGGAATCATGATCATACTATGAAATTAGCAAAATAATATTAAAACAGAAGTTTGGTGTGGACCAATCCATAGTCCTGTTCTTCAGGGTCACGGAGGGCTGTTGGTATTAAAGGTGTAGTTCAGTATGAATCAATCCACAGTCCTGTTGTTTTAGTTTACATTACATTACACTTAGCTGACACTCTTATCCAGAGTGACTTACAGATATTTACAGGGTTTCAGTTACAGTCCCTGGAGCAGTGTGGGGTTAGATGCCTTGCTCAAGGGCATCTCAACCATCGGTAGGGCAGGATTCGAACCGGCAACCTTCCGACTGCCCCAGTAGTGCCCAGTGGTTAGGGAGCTGGTCTTGCAATCGGAATAATCGCAATAATCGCAATAATCGCAATAGTATACAGTGCCCACTAGTGTACCTAGTGCTCTTGGTAGAAAAAAGAACGATCGAACATTTGATGCAACATAGACTGAATAATGAACAGGAAGCTAACACTAACTGAATGGGACATAGGGAAATTAAACTGACAGTTTATATGCCCCATTCAGTTAGCGTTAGCTACCTGCTCATTAGTTGGTCTATGTTGCATCATTCTTTTTCCTTCCAACAGCACAAACAACAGGGCTGTGGATTGATTCACACTGAACTACACCTTTAATACTAATCAGCTTTAGAAATGTGTGTGTATATTTGTGCCTTTGCTTTGATGAGCCCTTCATGAGTGTCTCTGTACATGTTTCCATCAGCATCTGTCAGTATATTTGGATGTGCATTAACTGTATGTAAATTAGTGTGTGTGGGAATATGTGTGGGAATATGATTGTCACAATGTGTATGTGTGTGTGTGTGTGTGTGTGTGTGTGTGTGTGTGTGTGTGTGTGTGTGTGTGTGTGTGTGTGTGTGTGTGCATGCACGCATGCATGTGTGTGCATGTTGGGGGCTGGGGGCTGGGGGCTGGTAGCTACGCAGCTGAGAGGTAGATGGTAGCTGCTGTCCATCCTGTTGCACAATAAACAGTTTGTGTGTGTGTGTGTGTGTGTGTGTGTGTGTGTGTGTGTGTGTGTGTGTGTGTGTGTGTGTGTGTGTGTGTGTGCATGCACGCATGCATGTGTGTGTATGTTGGGGGCTGGTAGCTACGCAGCTGAGAGGTAGATGGTAGCCGCTGTCCATCCTGTTGCACAATAAACAGTTTGTGTGTGTGTGTGTGTGTGTGTGTGTGTGTGTGTGTGTGTGTGTGTGTGTGTGTGTGTGTGTGTGTGTGTGTGTGTGTGTGTGTGCATGCACGCATGCATGTGTGTGTATGTTGGGGGCTGGTAGCTACGCAGCTGAGAGGTAGATGGTAGCCGCTGTCCATCCTGTTGCACAATAAACAGTTTGTTTCCCAGGAGCAGCCCCTCATGTTCCTGTTGTTGGCCGTGTGGCTGCACACTGGGAAACATCCCGGCCTCCATTGTCTCGGGGGTCAGAGGTCACAGGATGCTCCCAAAGAGCTCAAAAAGGGGGATGTGAGAGGTTGCATGCAAGTCATGATAAAGAGGGCCTGCCCACCCTCCTAGAAATGGAAGAGAAAAAAAGACATTAAAATGTATTCTTTCTTTTCTTCCCGTGTATTCCTTTCGCTTTCATTCATTATCGGACTGCTGTTCTTTCGAGGGCCCGGGGGTGGGGGCAAGTGGGGGCTGGGGAGACGTGGGGATTGAGAGCGAGGGCCCGCTAACACAATAGATCAGCTCACAGGCTCATAATAAACTTCCTGATTGCCTGTAGTCCGTCCCCTCCTTGTTTATACGAAGGAGCCCCCCCATTCTTACTTGGCTCCACTTTGTGTGCCTTTATTATGTCTCCCGGTATGATTTCGCTCATAAAGGCATACCTGCGCTTTCCCACAGGCCCAGTAAACCGTGCTGTGATTGGACCTGGACACAAAAGAGGCGGTTTGGAGAGGAGGAGGGGTGTGTGTATGTGTGTGTGTGTGTGTGTGGATGTGGTGTGTGTGTGGATGTGGTGTGTGTGTGGGGGGGGTAGGTGTACTTACAGTACAGTATTACAAGCTCAGCCTACTGCTGAAGTGAGGTTACTGTCCAGGCAGCCCCTGTCTCTTCCTATTCAAAGTTAAATGCTGATTTATGGTGCTTTAAATGCAACTCCTACTTGAATACTTAAAAGTTTGAGGAGGTCTACAAGCCTGTCTGCTACGCTGGTATTTTATGACTGCTATAAACCCTGAAATGTTGTTGTGTAGTACTGTATTGTATCGTATTGTTGAAATAAGATAAGCCGTTACATACAGCAGGAGACATACCCAGGTGTAATACAGGTCACTCAAAAATACACATTCTGTTAGTGCCTACGTAAACATACTCTACTCTTGACCGTGTGGTTCGCCATGCCGTTTAGGTTGCCAGTCCATCCTGATGCCTTTGACGGACATTTCAGATAGACTCTTACCTTCACAAAGCGCTGACCTTTGGACAGTGGCTCTCTCTCTCGCTCTCTCTCTCTCTCTTTCTCTTTCTCTGTCTCTCGCTCTCTCTATCTCTCTCTCTCTCTCTCTCTCTCCCTCTCTCTCTCTCTCTCTCTCTCTCTCTCTCTCTCTCTCTCTCTCTCTCTCTCTCTCTCTCTGGCGTGCATTGAGGTGTCAGTCAGGGCTATTGTCCAGCTGAGGTTTGGCCGTGGTCCTGGGCCTTAAATGCAAGCAGCAGTGCTTGTGCAGACAATGGCGGTCTGAGCGAGTACTTGCGTGTGTCCCCCTCTAAGGAGAGCCCCGCTGTCTCGCTCTG
>CM050217.1:7020000-7145000 GCA_027475355.1 Coilia nasus | reverse complement strand
CAAAGAAAAGAACTCTCAAAACAACTGTATCGTATGGTGCCCAGCTACAGCGTAAGCAGTGCATTATCTCAAAGACACTTAAGGGTGCAGAGAGCCACAACAGATTAGATCTGTCTGCCCTGCCCTGCCCAGCCAGTGTGTATAGAGCAGGAGCCAGCTGACAAAAGAGCACTAAAACCTATGGCAGACGATATGATGTGTGTGCGTGTGTGTGTGTGTGTGCGTGTGTGCGCGTGTGTGTGTGTGTGTGTGTGCAGCTCATCTGCTAGGGCAGGGCTGGCAGAGCCCTTTAGCACTAGTACTGTAAAACACACAGCTAATCAATGCAAAAGGAAGCAAAATATTCATGTGCACATACACCAACACACACACTCTCTGTCTCGCTGTCTCTGTCTTTCTCTCTCTCACAAACACACACACACACACATAATCTCTAGTAAGAGGAGTCCACATAACGAGTACATATGTTCAGAAACGAATGTGTTAGTGGGTGTGAATACAAAAATGCTTTGAATCTAAACAGGTCTGAAGCATACCATTTCAATAAGCAGACATAGACAATTGTTATGCATGTTAAGTGCTTTTGCCACAGCAAATTCATCACCCTATAATTCACAGCACAAGTAATGATCGTGATCAATGACCTAAATATAAGAACATATAAATGTCTTCTCCCTATGTAACAAGCAAGCCTAACCTAACCCCACACTGCCCAGCTACATTAACATCACCTCAGCAGTGGCAAGCACCTTTCTTCCTGTCCATTTCGAAAACACAGGGATGTTTTCAAGGGGCCGAGGCTCGTGTGGAGAGTGCATTTGGCAGGCTTTGAAGTTTTCAAAAATAATGCTCCTTAAAAGCATCCACAATAGGTGGAGCAGAAATGGCAATTGAAAGCCTGAGTGCTTGTGAGCCAATGTGCAGGTCTCAGAATGGAACACACTGGTTCAATATGTGTTTGATCTTTTTTTCGCTACCATTAAGATCTTTTTTTTTTTTTTTGCTTGTGCATATAACACGTTCTGGAGGCTTGCGCTTTTAAGATTCTGGGCTACTGTTCTGACTGACACTCAGATCTTAGGTGCCCAGAAAAGTAAAAATTGTAGTTCTTGGTTGTAAATGGAGAATATCGTGAAGACATTCACTGTGTGTATGCTACCTGTTTTGCTTTTTAGAGAGCAGAGAGCTTTCCACTCTGTTTTGTTTTCTTGATTAGAAATTGTACAGCTGGGAGGGAACACCATCTTGCTTTTGTTTGCATGCAGAGTACACAGATGCCATGCAGCGCGGCTTTTTGTATTTAACCCACAGCATGGCTGTTGATGACCAAACACAGAAACACAGAGGAAAACAAAGGAGAGGAAGAAGAGAAAGTAAGAGAAAGAGTGCATGACAGAGAGAGAAAGAGAGAGAGAGAGAGAGAGAGAGAGAGAGAGAGAGAGAGAGAGAAACCTGCTCAGCATTTAGGAAAAAGCAGCACGAGTAACCTTTCTATTTTTTCGTTAAGCACTGGTGAATGACAACACAAAACAGAGCAGATAGGGGAAAAGTATTAGCAAAACTCATCCTCTTTAGTTTACTCAACTTACCACCACTTAGTCTTAATGTTACGCCCAGGGGTGTAGTGGTAAAATCAGAGGTGGGTAACGCATGAATTTTGTGATCACAGTGAGGTGGATGCATGGTGCAACACCAGATGTTTAAAAAAAAGACATGCAAAACATGTATGCAGTCTATGCAACTTTTTACAGACAGTAGCTCATATTAGTTATTGTACAGTCTATGTTAATTCTTGTACTTAATTCTTGTACTTAGTAGTTTTTATAGTAGTTTTATTGTACATATCTCTCCTTGTTTATTTATGTGTGCACATTATGGAGAAGCTTGTAATCTCATTATACTTGTATAATGACAATAAAGGCATTCTATTCTATTCTATGTATGAACATTCCCTGTATATTTTAATGCTCTCTACAGCACATATAGGTGACACAGTGTGATTTTGGAATGTTAGAAATTGTGTTTGGTACATAACTTCCACTGTTGGGTGAATACACTGTATTCATAGGTGGATAAACAGTGTGGAGAGCTGGATAAAGTCTTTTGCTGAAATTTGAGAGGTGGGTTATCCTCCACTCGTTACATCCCTGGTTACGCCCCTCTGGTGGTTAATGCTGCTATTCTATATGCTCAACTCACTTGTGCAGAAAAGGGTAAAAAAAAAGCTTTACGACTGTGAGTAATGGATATCGTGTTATTCAGTGAAATGGCTAGCATTAAGCAGTGGTGGTGTCCCACTCCGTGTAGCCTAAAGCACGGTTTCAGGTCGTGTTGAGACAGGGAGGTAACGTTAACGACTTGCTCCTTAAACACACCTGTGCACAACAATGCCTGTGTTCCAGCCCCGCGGTGGAGAACAACAAAAGAGCCATATATTTAGGGTGATGTGGGTTTACTAGAAGGATCACGGTTTATAAACCATTGTGTGCCACTGCATGTTTTCATGGATCCAGGGGGATTTTAATGGGATTTATTTCAAAATGGTTGACTGCATTTGAAATCCAGCACACATTGGAGTGATATATTGAAGTACCCTTTCATGGAAATGCCTCTTAGTCCTCAGTACCTGGGTCACACACAAACACACTCTCTCTCTCTCTCTCTCTCTGTCACACACACATGCACAAGCACAGACACACAAACAAACACACTCTCTCTCTCTGTCTCTCTTTCTCTCACACACACACACACAGACCGCTACCACAAAGCAGGTGGGTATGGCAGATCCCCACGTGTTAACTAGAACATTCTGGGTCAAAGCAGAGAAGAGAGCAGCGCTGACATATACAAAAGCGAGGGGGCTGAGCAGCGACAGGAGGCCTTCATTAGGGCTGAATTAAGCATCACTTTGATGGCAAACCTACATCGAGCGCAGCCTGGCACCACATGAAAGAGTGACCTTGGATTCTCCAATGCGAGGGATGCGGAGGGGCAGATTCGCTCTGTGCGATTCTCTCTGTCCCTCTCTCTTTCTCACACGTGTACACACACACACACACACACACACACACACACACACACACACAAACACACACTCACTCACTCACTCACTCTCACACACGTACACAAACCACAAACACACACACACACACACACACACAAACACACACATACACAAACACCCTTCAGATTTGAGAAAAAAAACTGGGCACAAAGTCACGTATCAGAAGGCAGTTGAGGGAACAACTTCAAAGGCAGGCAGATGCTGGGACAGCATCCCCTGCATACATTTGCGGCGAGCAGTCGATGTACCCTCAGGATAGGATTGTGGATCAGCACCTCGCGCCTGACCCCTTCATCAGCTCGCCATTAAATAAAATGAATTCTCCTCTAACAAGAGATAGATGAAAGAGAAAGAGAAAGAGAAAGAGAGAGAGAGAGAGAGAGAGAGAGACAGAGAGACAGAGAAATAAACATAGATAGATAGATAGATAGATAGATAGATAGATAGATAGATAGATAGATAGATAGATAGATAGATAGATAGATAGATAGATAGATAGATAGATAGATAGATAGATAGATAGATAGATAGATAGATAGATAGATAGATGTACTGTATGAATGAGTATTTACATAATCCATACATATTATGTGTATGGATGTGAAAGAGAGAGAGAGAGAGAAAGAAGGAGAAACAGACAGAGAGAGACAGAAATAGAGAGTGGGATTGGCAGCCAGAAGGACAAAAATGAAGTGAGAGCATGAAAAAAAGAATAAAAAAGACAGACAAGAGAGGCAAATAAAGAAGAAGGGAAACACAGGGCAGGGCCACTATAAGCTCATTGATTTTTGTCGATGCCCGCTGCCATGAATCCCAACAGCATCTCGTGAGTAGCACACAACCCCCGCTCCCTCACCTCTGAACTCCGACCTGCTTAAGACTCATAAAGAGCCATCAACCCCTCACAGACATTCAGGCAAGTGACGCCCGTCACAGATCATCACCTGTCTGCCATGTCGGAGCGCCGCTGCCGGTATTATTTTTTCACACAATTATTGCCAATGACACGGGGCTGCGCTACCTCTGGAGAGGAGACAGCCGCGCTCCCGGCGTCTTAGGGGACATGCAAAATTAATATATTTAGACGGCTGAGCCTCTTGAATGAAAATGTTCTTCGGGGATCAGCAAACATTTGATTTGGTAAATTATACATAAGTTGAACTGTGAAGGCTACAACCACCTAATTATGTCACTCGGGATTTAGAACACACTTACACGCACACACACACACACACACACACGAGCACTGCACACCCGTCTTCATCAGCAATGGATATTTTAGAACAATAGGTGTTCTCACCTGTTAGGGAAGAGGTAGAGTTTTCTGGGAGTGACAAAACAGAGGTGGTGTCTCTTTTCAGTATTTTAAAAAGGGGGATCTCCTTTGGACTCCGTCTTGTGTGCGATAGTGGAAATAAACACTGTTCCTGGAGGCTCAAATAGCAACTCCTCTACACCTGCCAGCAACTAAATCTATAGCCAAACTATATAGTTCACGAACATGATACTAACACTTACGAATGAAAAGCAGTTTGCGTACCCACATACATGTGCGCACACAAAGCTATAAACATACACTAGCACACACAAACACATGTACACACACACACACACACACACACACACACACACACACACACACACACACACACACACACACAGATGTACGCACACACACACACACAGATGCCCGCACGCACACACACACACACACTGGGGGAGTGGGTTCTAATGAGGTCCTTAGAGACTGTGCAGGACTGTCAGTCATTCTGCAGCCTGCTGACATGAGGTTGACAACGGCAGTGAGTTTTTTTTTCTCTCCCTATTCTAAGAGAAAAAAAGCTTGTCAGGTTACATCAGTAAAGTAGAGCATTGGCAGTGCGCAAAGCGTGTGAGGGGGTGGCTGGGTGGCTGGGTTAGGGGGAGGGGGAGGTGGGGGTGGGGGAAGTATGGTGGATAAAAAAAATCGAGGGAAAGATGAGAGATTTAAATAATAATAATAAACCAGGCTGTGTTTTCTTTTATTGAGGCAAATATATTCTGTTTTTAAAATGACTTCAAAAGCATTTGCACTGATTCACTGAATAAAACACAGTGTGTTAAAAATAACAGCTTGATAGGCTTATAAAAAAAACATCACTGATTTAAAAACTGTAAAAATTATAGAATATAGTTAGGGGTGTGACGGGAGTTTAAAGCCACATGAACACCAAACATGAACTGCCATTCGCATGACCATTTTAGAAGCAAACAACACACATAATGTAATCCCCCGGTCTCGTGATTGTGGCACTGGCCAAGTGCACAACTCCTGGGTGTAATATTTAAGCACACACTCTAACACACACTCTCTCTCATACACACGCAGACACACACACAACACCTGTTTTTTTTGGTGGAGATGATGAGGCTGCTAACTGATTTTTCCCATGACATCTTCCTTGAGAAGGGCGGTGTGTGTGTGTGTGTGTGTGTGTGTGTGCGTGTGGAAATGGGGGTTGTTGTGGGTTTAAGGGTGTATAGGGAGTATAGGAATGAATACTGAGAGGGGTTGGTGCTCCCAGATCCGGGATCCTGTGTGATCATTCGGCAAAATCCGTGACAATTACATACGCGTTCGTGTGATCCTCGTGTAGATCTTGCTTCATAAAACCTGGACTTGGGCACAAGAGCGCATCAGCACTGCTGTGTCAACAGAACAGGGGGGTCAAGCAGAATGCCAAAGGAGAGCAGAAAAACAGAATAAAAAAATACTGGAATGAGGATGAATGACTGCCAAAATAACAAAAGAGTCTATGCATTAGGATGGCAAACAATCCAGCAAGTCCTGGGCTTGCAGCAGTTACTCACCGGTAGGAGGGCTGCCACCCTGAAATATATTCTCCAATAAAAAAACAGAGGTCATGCTTCATGGGGACACCATCTGTTTTCATGGTGGGATACCACGCTCAGATCGCTCACATGGCGATGAGAACGCACTCCATGAAAATGCCTGTGTGTGGGACAGACTAGGGATGGCGTACGATTCGAGCTACTTGAAGCAACCTGTTGGTTGGAGATGCTGGAGTCTACATCTCAGCCTCCCAGTGAGAGCTTGGGTCCACGCTCCCCCCCTCATAATGTATGTGTGTGTGTGTGCATGTGTGTGTGTGCGTGCGTGTGTGTGTGAGAGAGAGCCCTCCGGCTTTGTCTCGGTGGGAGGGCCAGGGATCACACCTCATTGAGAAGGGATTTCGTCACCCAGTTCAGCTAAAGCTCAGCAGAGACAGACACACACACATGCACGCACGCACAGGCATGCACAGACACACACACACACACACACACAAACACACACACACATTCAGGGGTGATTTCGTCACCAACACCAGCGGCTCCAGATAAGCAATTTAACATCCATGGTGGTGTGACTCCTAAATAGTTCCACTGCGCTAAAACATACAATTAGCACCAAGGTGTGTAATTAGAGCCATTGTTCGGTGTTATTATCAAACAGTTACAGACGGGGGAGTTGCGGTCTCTCACACGTGGCTTAGGGGACTCTTAGCACCTCAGACAACTACTACACGCAGCACTGGACAGACCCCAAATTAACATTCGACCAGCAGCAGCAGCAGCCCTCAAACACTTTTAGAAACCCACAGTCTACCGTGCAACCACAACCACATTCTCCATCACTCAGACTTGCATATCTTTTTGAGCAGAGGCATCACTGCAGGCCTATGGGGGGTGTGGGGGGAGCATTCAGTAATGCTTCACCTAATCAAAGCCACCAGTAGGCCTACGCACAGGCTATCAGTTATCATTGTCCTTCAAATAACTGTTAAGGCGGACAATGAGTTCCCAACAATGGGGAGGCTGCAGTAAGCTACGCTACCATTTGCATGTTGCACTGGTAACAGTGTGACCTGCCATCTCCACAATTATTTTGCAGCTTCATCTGTATTCCCCTCAAGTTTTTTTTTTGACACAATGGATATGTTGTAGGCCTATAACGGTTAGGGAAGAATATAGCAATACATCAAGATTGAAAATGAAAGAAAATCAAACAATATTGCTATTGATGTAATCAGAAGAATCAGATGTTATGTCTTAAACCCGAGATAATCTCCATTGTCTTTTCTAGCACATTTCTGAACACTGTAAAACATGATACTTTTTATTATTGAATACTTTTTAATGTAAAAGTGGGCTTAAATGTACATCATACATAACGTAGTCTGGTTGGCATCTACATTAAGGAATTTGGAAGCCTACACTGCATGACACAACCAAATCTTGCATCACCCAGATTTTTAACAACTACTTCCAAATCGATCTCAAGTTTTGTAAGAATCAATTAGGGACAGACTGTTTCTTTAAGTTTACCCCCGTCTCCGTCTGTTGAATGGAGTGTCGTTTTTCAGCACAAACCCCTCCTCTCCTCTGCATTCTCAACAAACTGGTGGAGCTTTCTCCCTCTCTAAACGGCCAACCGAGTCTGGCTCTTGTGCCTGCGCATTCCCCGGCGGTTAACACACCAGGAGAGACATTTCTTATCAACAAACCATGCAGATATTTGGAGAAGTTATATTATTCAGCTGTTTCATGTGAACTTATTCTACACTTTGTTCATGTAACATTTAGTCTACGCGGAAACGAATGTTGATGCATGCGACTGCAGCAGGCTAAAACTCATGCTTATTTTTTTTTGTGGAGAATCGACGCAACTTTGGTCTTTGAGTGCGTATTCCATGCACATTCGCTCTGAAGTTAGGATCCATTTGTGATCAGACACCCGGAGGCCTACAGCGACACGCTCATGTGGATAATACAGGGTGTTCTTTGTAGCGTTTTCGAAGTTCGCATGGACCGTCACAAGTTGGTTTTCCTTGTTTCCCAGGAAGAGTGCCGTGGCTACACACTTGGACAGGAGAATAAGTAACAGCGAGAGGACGTGCTGAGCATAGTTCTGCAAAGTTCTTGCGTTAGAGCGGGAGACATTTGAGTCTTAGCCTACATTTCAACTTCACCAGAAGGATTTTGAACTACTCCCTGTGGTCCACTCCGTGAAAACTGTAGGCATGGAAAAATTGGAGTTTGCTACATATGTCAGCCAGGAGTTCTAAGAGCGTGGGAACTAGTACTTGCCCGTTTTGGTCGTGTCCGCACCGAGAGAATCTGAGAGGACTGTAGCACTTTGCTCGAAGAAAGTTGATGCACAGTGTTAACCTAACTAACAACTCAATTTTCTTGTGTGTGAGAGGAACACAGCGAAACCAGAAACATGCCACAACTCAACGGCGGCGGTGGGGATGACCTGGGGGCCAACGATGAGATGATTTCCTTCAAAGATGAAGGGGAACAGGAGGAAAAGATATCCGAAAATGTGTCAGCCGAAAGAGATTTGGATGATGTTAAGTCCTCTTTGGTAAACGAGTCGGAAAATAATAGCAGTTCTTCAGATTCGGAGGTAAGAGTCCACGCGTGGTCACCCATGACAGCCAAGTACTGACTTGTTTCTCTCATGTAACATGTTGTTCACGTTATTTCAGTGATCATACCCAATCCTTATGTTGGATTTGTTTATTTGCGACTACCAGCAGGCAGAAAGGCGCCCCCAGCCAAGAACAGACCTAGAGAGTTACGAGAAAGCCAGGGATTACTTTAGCGAAGGTAACAACCATTCTTATTCTGTATGTGTACTTAGCAGCCTACCAGTTTCCCTGTAGTTATCCCTAAAAAGTTCCTTTTCTTTTGTCTATCCCTCTGTTTCGTCCCAAAGCTTTAAGAAGACAAGATGGAGGCTTATTTAAGAGTCCCCCTTATCCTGGTTACCCATTTCTCATGATCCCAGATCTTACCAATCCATACCTTTCCAACGGCGCCCTGTCTCCCAGCGCGAGAACGGTAAGTTGCAATATACAACTGCTTCCCAAACTAAACACAGCACATTTCATTTGTGCATACGGTATCCACACATCAGCGCTCTAAATGCACACAGTTCTTGATATTGACATGAGTAGTTAGGAGATTGACCGCCATGTTTCTTCTAGGTGGCCCAAGAACAAGTAAATAACTCGTTGTCTGCATAATATTCCTCTTCCTCTCACACAACACTTTTATTCTACTATATTACTGGTGATAGTCAAAGAAATTCGGGTCTTCGCCTTAGACGGAACAAGAGTAAAATACATGGGAATAGCATGGACTTAAAAGTTTAGCGTAGAACTTCTGACGGAAGTTAAAAAAAAGTCACGGCAACGTAACAGTAATAATTTACAGAGGCTTTAATTTCGGTCACTGATATCTCAGTTCCTAATCATTTATCTGGCCGTGCGCGTGTCATGTTAGGTTTCATGTTTATGTATCTGAGAACTACTTTGACACTCATGTGCATGATGATGTATGCCACTCACAATAACAATCTTTCACTGTTACATCGTGGGCACTCAGGATAATTCAGTGTTCAGAGTGTATCTGTGGTGTACATAACTTTGTCGTGTGCATATTGAAAGTAGCACATTAATTTATATTTAGGCTATACCTACAACATCTTTATCAATGAAGTCCTAATACATTTCTTAATTAAATATAATTTCTGAATAAGCATTTTTAAGAACTAAAATCATTGTAAACTGATGCATTCCTAAAGCAATGCAAAATTGACTTGTTTGTCTTAATGACTGATCCTGTCCGACATCCTGTAACAAAGAAAAAGAAATGTGTCTTTCAGTAAATTCATCTTTGGTGACTTGATATAGGCAGCTATTCCACCTAGTCTTTTTGAGGAGGCTACCTCTCAAATTACGCATAACATAAATTTCCCATGTCATTGCATACGTGTTTTGCAGTCGCTGTTATAATGTTGTTTTGTTGATGATAGAGAGTAGAGAGTAGAGAGATTGCCCTCTCAGGGAAAAGTGTGTGAAAGTGTGTGTTTAGTGTCACATTAGGTTTAACCTTGTTAGTCTGCAGGGTTTTCTGTAGTTTTCAGACTTGTGTTAATAGATTAGTAATGTCTGTGTTGGAATAGGGATAGCATGTCTCTTACAAAGAGCACTGGATGGATTAAAAATAAATTGACAATCCTGATGTTGGCACGTATTAGTATTGTGGTATGCAAAGTTACAATGCATAGTGTTGGCCTTGAGTATTTGTTGTTAAAAAATCTTAACGGAGAGGTCCTGAACCCCAAAATAATGTGCCGTGTCCCTTAAGTAAATGTGCCGTGTCTCTTAAGTAAATGGAAATGCTATTGTTTATTTCCAACTTTCCATTTCCCTCCTCACCCCAAAATCATTATGTGATTTGATTGGAGCCAGTCAGGCATTGGTTTTGAAAAGCAGCCCCCCCAACACACACGCACACACACACACACACACACACACTGACACACACACACACACACACACACACACACACACACACACACATACCCTTTCCATTTTTTTCTCCCCCAGCTTTTCTGTCTCTTTTCTGCCCTCCTAAATCAACTCTCCCTTCCTTTCTCCGCCATTCAATTAGAGAGGCGTTAGTGGGCCATTGTCATTCTGAGCATTTGCTTGATGGCTTCATTGGAGGTCTTCATTGACACTCATTAGCGTGGCTGCTCTCCATGCACTAGATGCATACCAGCAGAGAGCTCTGCTTTTGTCCCTCTCGGCCTATCACTGTTATCTGCACAGAGCTGATTGGCTGCAGTTATCTTCAGGCATCGTGCGTGTCTTCTCTCTCTTTCTCTTCCTTTAAAACTACATTCCTCCCGGTCTGTAGTTTTGTTGTTTTTTTTAAGGTATTTCTTGTTGATCGTGTTTATTCTGAAGGTATTGGCCTTTATTTACCCCGTCTCCTTCTCACTTTTTGAGTCAGTTATTTTTCTGTCATTAATTAGTTGCAAACATTTTAATTTTTTTATGGTAACTTCAAAGCAGTTAATTTGTTAAATTTTGTGGATGTGGTAATGTACATTAAAAAAAAGTATACAGCATTTGCTAATTTAACGTTGGGAGCATACAGATTTCTGCTGTTGCTTGTATAATGATTATGTAGAGCTTTTAAATCAGATCCAGATTTTGAACTTTAGCCACATTAGAATGTGTGCGCAGAAAATGAGATGGCTATCTCCTATTTATTATCCTAGCACGGAGAAGAAACAACATTGTTTTGAAACCTATCGTAATCCCAGAGTGCATCAGAGTGCATGACCCCTCGAAAACAAGGATGGGGCATAGAGTTTTGCTTTTGTTTTGATTTATGTTGGAGAAAACAGGGAGAGGGAGGGAGGGTTGGTCACAGAGAGAGAGAGAGAGAGAGAGAGAGAGAGAGAGATTTAAGTCTAAGGCATTTCGTCCTCCATGGTCCTCGCTGAGCATGGTGGGTGTGAATGTTCAGCGAAGGGACGCGGCCAGATAAGTCTGTCAGGCTGATGAGCTTACGCTGTCAGTCAGCAGCCCCCTTGTTTGAAGGCTTGCTTTAGATAATGCCTGATTGGCATACTCAGAATATTCATTCATTTATCTCAAGCTGGGACTGCCACAGTGCGGACTTAAGTCTTCAGATTCATCGCGGAAAAGTTTAAAAAACAAAATTGTCAGTTCTGAATTTTCGATTCCCTGTTTAATCAAAATGAAGAACGGAAGAAAGGAACAGTGTGTTTTGAAACAAGGTGCTGAAGTGTATAGCCACTTTGCATTTGTGTTAAACCAAGCATGTGTTTTGTAGCGCTGATTTGCGCTGCATATTTTTCAGAATTAAAATTTTCCAGAAGTGTTTGAATAAGTTCTACAACATTAAGTTAAGCTCATACAGTGGTCTATTCACGAAGACCCGCTATATGCATGAAAGAGGTCGAATTTGGTTCAGCAGATTGTTGGATGGTCTGAGTTTGTGAATAAATTCACTGATGTGTGAAACCTCCACTATGGCCTTAGTTATACAGACAAAACTGTTATTGAGTTCCTCCTATTCTGAAGGCGGGCGGAGTGGCAGTGCTGGTGTATGTGTGTGTGTGTGTGTGTGAAAGGTGGTGGTGGTGGTGGTGGTGAGGGTAGAGGTGAGGGTAGACAGACAAATATAACAAACCACGTACTCCTCGGTGGACAATAGCAAGTCTGCATAAATAAAACATTTGGATTCAGTGTTTACCAACACTGATATTTTTTCTAAAACGCCAACCTTTGCGAATAAAAGGGAAAGTGTTGAGCACAGTGCGGAAAAGCAGGGCTTGGCGTACCTGTGAGATCGGAATAAGGAATGTAAACATGGCCAAGCTGAAAAAAAAAAAAAAAAAATCCCACATTGCTTTCCAGTGTCTCTCCTCCTCTCTTTTAGCAGAGGAGGAAAACATCCAAACTGGAGTGGTTAAGGGTAGTTATAGGCTGTCTTTGACTGTATGACTTGGAATGACTGAAGACGTTTGTGGCAGACCTTTTTTTACGAGTGGTAAACCTTGTAAGCTTTTGTGTTGAAGCTGACTCCGTAGTTGTTGTTCAGGAGTCTGTTTGCTTGTTGGTGGGAGCGAGTGCATATTTCAGAAGATGCCTCGAGGCCCCGATCTTTAAAATGTAACTCAAAGCCTCTTGTAATTGTCTGTGGATTACTTTTTGTTCTTTTTCCCCACCAAGTGTTGTACGTTCTCAGGGCTACCGAAAAGCCTACAAGCACTTATTCAAGTCTCTGTAAAGCCTGATCTGTGAATAATTTAGTGCAAACGTATGCAGACGTATGTGTTTGTGCTCCATTTTGAGTGAACATGTTTTAATATTATACACTTTTATTTTTATTATTCCTTATCCTTATATTATCAATTATTTATTTATTTATTTATTTTTTGAATGATTATTCAGGAAGTGTCTTTTAGTAGTATGTGCATGGTCAGACATGCTGGCTCATTCTGTGGAGTGGACCATGATAAAGCTGTGCTGTAGGAGCGGGGCCCCGTATGGGTATGTGAGCAGGACGTTTATGGGCCTTTGCACAGCACAGATTCCATAAAACAAGAGGACAAGGAGAGGAGAAAGAGACGAATACACAGATTTGCCATAATTGATTTAGGGCCTGCTCACAGCTGAATTCCACAGTAATCCACTGAGACTTGAGGAACTTTTTTTTTCGCTCTCTCTTTCTCTCTCTCTCTCTCTCTCTCTCTCTCTCTCTCTCTCTCTCTCTCTCTCTCTCTCTCTCTCTCTCTCTCTCTCTCTCTCTCTCTCTCTGTCTTTCTCTCTTGCGTCTTGGCTTTTGTGAAGAGTTTTTTTTCTTTTCTTGTCAGCGAAGTGAAGGAATGAAGGCATCAGCATTTTAATGCAGTGTGATTTTTGGTTTTAATTTCGATGAATCTTTTTGAGAATACTCTTTTATGGGGATGTAAAGTTTAATGTGGAGGTAATTTGCGTTATTAAATGTTGATG
The DNA here is from genome assembly GCA_027475355.1 of Coilia nasus. Classification (NCBI taxonomy): domain Eukaryota; kingdom Metazoa; phylum Chordata; class Actinopteri; order Clupeiformes; family Engraulidae; genus Coilia; species Coilia nasus. The sequence continues at coordinate 7,131,548 of CM050217.1, read as the reverse complement.
TGTTCGACCAGCATTGCATTGTTGTCTGAGAGTGTTTATGGTGATTTTTATAGTTCTGTCTCCGTCATGTTTTAGCACCGGATTCTTTTTCCCAAACCCCAGAAATGGTTCTTCGTTGGCAGGGCTGGGAACCCTCAGTGAAAGCCCCGTGCCAGCAGCAACCCCATTTAGCCACATCCAGGCTAACTATAGCACTGCCATGTCTCTGTCTGCGGTAGCACGCATGGCCACTGCTGCTCTTCCGATAACCAGAGTAGGTCTGGAAGTCGTATCTGCGCACGATCCCTGCGGACGAGCACACAGCCGTGTAGTCAGATTCCCTCTCTGGAAAACATGTCCAGTCGCCGGGATGTCTATGGCAACATGCTGTGCGGCTACAATTTACAAAGATTCCACGCTTATTTCAGGGGTCTGTTTGAGTGTGTGTGTCTTTTTTTTTTTTTTTTTTTTTTTTTACTCTTTGGCATGGTCGTCTCTGCAAAAGCACTTGACTTGAGCGGTGATGGCTTAAACAATTCTCACCGCATTTCAGTCAACATGTTGACTTCTTCAAAAAAAAAAGATCCCCAATGCGAACAACAGGCCCTGTAGTAGTGCAGGCCTAAAGCCCTACTCACTACCAGTGACTGCAGAATCTGGTGTGTGTGTGTGCGCGTGTGTGTGCGCGCGCGTGTGTGTGTGTGTGTGTGTGTGTGTGTGTGACTGAATATATGTGCGTGTTTTAAGCCCCACCAGCACAGCAAACAGATCCTTTCACAGACGCACAAATGCACCTCGGATGGAAGCGCACACTAAACTGTTTAGTCTTGCCTGTTGCGCCGTCAGTCAACAGCCGAGAGAGATTCAGGGTAAATGCACTGCCATGATGCCTGAACTTGTCAGACCCTCCTTGACATGCACGCACGCACACACACACACACACACACACACACACACACACACACACACACACACACACACACCTCTTCCTCCACTGCCTGCAGACACCCCGCTACACGCTGAGGTATTTCAAAAATTAGGCGACTGACTTGAGTCAACAGTGGTGTTGTCCTGCTATATAAAAGAACCTCGCCACGCATAAGTGAACCCAGTCCTCTTCTTCAGGCTAAGTTTAAATAGTGCCAGGCCCATCCTCCTGCTCTCCGCCCCAGTGCTAATGCTCTGGGGCTGAAGGGCAAGGTGTGTGAGTGTGTGAGTGAGTGAGGTGGGTGTGGGTGGGAGTTTTTTTGGGGAGGGGGGGGGGTGCGGTCGGGGCTGGATGGCTGCCCTTCTACAGAGGCCACATTGTCCTTTTTTCATTTTGGCAAAAAAACGCTGCGCTATTTGTGTATGTAGGTTTCTGCGTGGTTGTGAACGTGTGTTTGCGTTAAACACGGTTTTAAGTAAATCGGAGACTCGTTTTCTTATTTTAAGCTCTGTGTAAACGACAAGTGTACTTTTATTTATCTAATTTTACGCATTGGAGAATTATAGGATAAAGACAAAAAAAAAAAAAACAGTCGAGGCCAAACAGATCCATATTGCTGCAGAGGAGTTTAATTAAAGAAGACAGAAAAAACTTCCTGGAGGCCATGACCTCAAAGATGTTTTCAGCACGAGCATTTTTCTTCTGTAAACTAGCTCAGTAAGGACCTGCGAGCGGTGCTCATGCACCGTTAGGCTTTCGCAAAAATATGCACGCGTGCCACCATTGCCGTGAAGGAAGAGTAGAACACTTTCTCTGTATGTGCAGGGACAAAAAAAAAGATTTTGTGGCTTTTGTCTCTGTGACCTTAGTTTTGGGTGCTCGTAAAGATGAGCGCGAGAGAGATTGATGAGTTTTTGCAAATGAGACCAATTTCAGTATGTCATTGAGAACACCTCCTCTCTGAAGCTCAGGGTCCCTGTGCCCAGTTCTTCTCTGCTGGACGGGGCAGTAGAGTGGATTGTGAGTTCGTTTATTCATTTAACAGTCAAAGGAAGACCGGAGGTAAATATGATTGTAGGGCAGGGATCCTGAAGGACCGATCGGATTTTGAGTGTGTGAAAGGTTGCCAGGCCTCTCTCTCACACTCTCTCTCTCACACTCTCTCTCTCTCTCTCTCTCTCTCTCTCTCTCTGTCTCTGTCTCTGTCTCTGTCTCTGTCTCTGTCTCTGTCTCCGTCTCCGTCTCCATGTCTCTTGCTGTCTTTCACTCTTTTGCTATCCTGTCTTTCTTTCTCTGTAGAGAGCAGGAGTTGGCATCCATCTCTCCTGCCATCCTTCTCTTGCCCCCCCCGCTCCACCCCCCCTCCTCCACCCCTTCCCCTCAGACATTAGATATTCCCTTTATAGCCCTCTCTCTGGTTCTTCAACAGTATGGCCCAATCCAGAGCATTCGTAGCACCCTTTGAGGAATGGGCAAAACACACACAGACACACGCCCATGTACGCTCGCTCTCTCAGCAAACACACCGCCACTGACCTCCTACATTCTGTGACATCAATGAAATCTCTTTGAAGTTCGCTTCTGAATTTTTGCGTTCATTTTTTTCCCCATCAGTTCATCAGTTTGTTGGCCGTGGCCTGATCTCACGTTGATTCTGTACGTGCAAATCGAGCCTCTGGCTCTTGGTGTGTTTGCTTAAACCTTCCAAGGACTTGGTGTTTTATGACGAGATGGTTGTTGTTAATCTGCGTAAATAGAAAACCACAGGCTCATTAGTGATCAGCGCAGTCAAAATGATTGTTTGTCTTACTGTGAAGACACAAGAGTGTTGACATGGCTGATGTTAAAAGTCTTTCCCTCCCGTGTCGTCGTTCTAGTTGATATTTGGCGCCGTTGGTTCAAGTTCAAATTAGCATGGTTGTAAATACTTGTATATAATATGTGCTTTTTTTTTTTTGAAGACGTGATATTCGGGGTCATCTTGTGTGTGTGTGTGTGTGTGTGTGTGTGTGTGTGTGTGTGTGTGTGTGTGTGTGTGTGTGTGTGTGTGTGTTGAGTGTAGTTTAGATCTGCTTCCTCCCTCTCCTGAGCACTATGTATGCGATGCGAGGAGAAGCCTGCTCAAATCTCTGTTAGCTCTGCAAATAAACCCCTTTAAACAGTGACAAACATTATTTAGAAATCCTGAGTAAACAGATAGGGCAAGCCTAGCCAGTGCAGCCAAAGCATACAGTCTCAGATTCGTTTGCTGCTGAGGTCGCGTAAGTTTGTTAGTGGCAACCTACGGTAGACGACAAAGAGACCTCTTGAAGCGGCAGTTGTCAGGGTTTAAGGTCTTTATATAGATTAAAAAGGATATTTATTTAGAAAGCTATTTATATCTAGAGTCTTTCACCATCCAACAGGTAACCACCAGTGTATAAGTGCACAGATGCTTAGTGTTACGATATTGGTCTTTTTATTGGCAGTTATTACAACCGTTATAAACTTTTATGAAATTATATTATTATATATTATTTGCACTTTGGTTGGAAATGAGTGTTCTTTGAACCAAGAACAAGTCTGCCAGCCTCCTAAAGGTGATTTAGAAAGAAGTCAGACGAAAAGTAGAGAAACAGGTATGGAGTGCTTGCCGATTTCGACTCGTCTAGTCGAGCGAGCACTGCCTTGAGCTTGACCGAGTATATATCAAACCTGTTCTACTGGACATATCCTCCCTGTAACTCTACAGCCCTCTTGAGACACACACACACACACACACCGAGCACGGCTGTCACGGGGCAGTTGGGTGGATGAGCTAAGCCTGTTGTAACGCAAACATGTGGCTCGAGCTGTGTGTGTGAGAGAGAGAGAGAGAGTGTGTGAGAGGGATGGGGAGTGAGAGAGAGTATGTATGTGTGAGTTTGTGAGCGAGAGAGTGTGTGTGTGTGTGTGTGTGTGAGAGAGAGAATGTGTGTGTGGGTTTGGGGGGGCAGGGGGCTGAGAGACAGTGTGTTTGTGAGAGAGACTGTGTGTGTGTGTTGAGGTGAGGGTTAAGCGTGGCGTTAGCGGCACGTTATGTGGAATGTGTCTCTCAGGAGGACCGTGGTGGCCAAACAATGCAGACGCCCTCCTCCAGCCTCTCCGGGGCAAGACAATACAGCTGCCAGCCTGGCTAACCAACCAGCCACGCCGCCCGCCTGCCAGCCAACATGTCAAAAATAAAGAGCTTGTCATGTGAGGGAAAATGAGCGGAGTGGAGGTTATGTATGTATGTATGTGTGTGTGTGTGTGTGTGTGTAGGACTTCTCATATGTCATGTGAATGCCAAGGCTGCACAGTGCTATCCTGAATCCATGTTGCTACCTCTGAATAAGGCCCCGTCCCCCCACCCCACCCCAGCCCAGCCTGAGGGCCAGAGGCAGCACTGGCTGACGCGGGTGACCTGGGTAATGGATCTCATTCCTGGACGATAAGGCTGCCAGGTGATTGATGAGTGAGGTGAGGTAGGGTGGGGGTGTCCCCCCCCCCGCCACACCAGCATCACCCCACCCACCCCCACCCCCACCTGCAACCGGGCCCCCTCTTTCCATGCGGCCCACGGCTCATGTGTGGCCTTCACGTGGCCAGGCTCCGCTGTACTCCACATTAGGAGCCATCAGCTCTCCTAAAACCATACACTAAGTGTTTCGCTCCATGCTAATAAAACCTGATTGTGCAGTGGAGAAAGAAGGGGGAGAGAGAGAGAGCGAGAGAGCGAGAGCGAGCGAGTGAGAGAGAATATCCTTCTCCCTCTCCCAAACAGGGTTTCATCAGTCTGGTATTCCAAACAGATGGTTTCAGTTAAATCTGTGCAGAGAGAATGAGTGAGGGAGCGAGAGGCTAAGAGAGGAGGAGAGAAGGAGAAAAATGGAGAGAGAGAGTGGAAGGAAGGAGAGAGAGGGTGAGAGGAGAAGGGGTGTCTTTGTGTGTGTGTGTGTGTGTGTGTGTGCGTGTGTGTGTGTGCGTGTGTGTGTGTGCGCGTGTGTGTGTGCGCGTGTGTGTGTGTGTGTTTAGTTGGAGACTAAGATGGAGTGGTGGTTTTTCTCGTCAGGGTGGGAGACCTGCCTCTGCCTCTGCCTCGGCCAGGGGGGGGAGGGGGAGGAGGGGGAGGTTGAGGCCTGTCGCTTCGCCCTCGCGCGATATCCCAGCTAAGGGCACCCGTCCAGGCCTGGGGTCCCTGGCTTCCACTGCCTTATCAGACCTCTTAACTCCCCTCAGCCTCCCCTTAACCCCCACAACCTCCGCCACGCCACCCCACCCACCTCCCCCCTCCCCCTGCCTCCCCACAGACGTGCTGTTCTGCCGGGCACGGGAATATTCAAGGCCCCATTACAGCTCGGGCGTAAGAGCTGCTGGACGCTATCAGATCCTGCAGATCAAGATTCCCTGGTGCGCTGATATTTACCGAATCGTCTCGCTCCTAAGGTCACAAAGGGGCTAAGAAAACAAATGCCCCTGCAGAGCTCACCATTAGCAACAGGATAGTGCTCTCAGCGCAGATAAAGTTATGATAATTATTGGGTGCTCTCGTCTCTCTCTCTCTCTCTCTTTCTCTTTTTTTCCCCTCTTGCCCTACTCCCCTCAGAGGTGCATGGGCCAAAGGTTTTTTCCTTCATAAGATAAGATCCTCCGAAGGTTGACAGAATGTACAACACACACGCACACACACACCCACACACACGTACACACGTTCACACAAACATATAGTACAAATGGTCACAGGAAAATTATTTTTTGACTGATTGTCTGTTTACACACACATACACTTGTAAACAACCTGTTTAAATGCTCATGGCAACTGGTATGTATTTGTTTGTCTGTCTGTTTGTTTGTACATTTGAGTTCATCTCTTTTCTTATTTGGCTTCTCCGCAAATTACGTTCATAACTGAAGTTTTTTAGGGCGTTTCAGAAAATTATGACCCATATGCTGTTATTATGCTGTTGCTGTATGAGGCCTATTTCTCCAACAGTTTCTAACACAACAGTTAGTTTTTCATTTTCACTGTAATGGTTCAGGAGTTGATCTTCATGTTGTTCTATTCTTTCTTTTTATTATTATTATTATTATTATTATTATTTTCAAACCGTCTTACAGAAAGGGCTTATTGCAATGGTGATTTCCTGAAAGTAATGGATGCTGATTAGCTAATAAGCCCCTTGAAAGGACGCATTAGCCAGCGTTAGGTAGTGGAAGCGGCCCAGATATCCCCCTTTCCATAATCCCAAGTTTCCATAATCCCACGTTTCTTTGTAATCCAGAGTCACGGAAAGGTTGTTGTGAGACGGAGAGCTCGCTAACACAAAGGGGCCTCAGTGTGGGCCGCGCACAGCTAAGGCCGTGTTGTCATGCTGAGTGTGTTTTGCGGCGGATTAGCGTAAGCGCGCGCTAGCTAGTGCCTGAAGTGCGTTTTACCCCAGGTCACCTTGGCTACCTCGTCGCAACCTCCGCGTAACCCCCGACGCTAAACGAATTCGCCTCGTTAGCGAGTCACAATGTTCTGCCTGAGCGTTGGATTTCATTAGGGGCCCAAAGCGGAGACACAAGTCATCTGTGATGTATGGCATCCTTATCCTCACCTACTTTCACGTCCTGTCAGCCCTGGATGGTGGGGCTGAGTGTTTGTGGTGTTGCTAAGGGGGGCGTTTGCCTGTGTAAATGAAAAGGGAATCAATGCGACAGCAACTTGCGCTCTATAGAACTTGTCTTGATGAACATTATTCATGGACATCAACACTGCTGCTGTTGATTATGTTCAGTATGGGGTTTCCCTCGCTACCTCTCACTGTGCAACACCTACAGCATAATGTGCAATACCTACCTCATATTGCAGTGTTATTATTCACAATCTATATACATATACATAGCCCATTTATCTTTTACTATTTATTATTTATTATGCCCTCGTACATACTCATTTTCTACAGTGTTTCCTCACCTTACACTTTTACCGTGTACCTTTGTAGCCTTGCTGTCTAATTTTGTTGTACAGGCAACTGTTTAGTCACAAAGTTATTAACACATTAACGTCTTAGTTATTGACACAGTAGGATTTTTATGAATATTTAAATTGCATAGAAATTTGTGTGGGGTGTGCTGATACATTTGAATAATTTAATCATTTAATAATCATTTTTAAATTAGTGTAATGACTACTGCTTGCTCACACTTAGCACATGCTGGAAAGTGTCAGTAATGGCGTGTTCACAAAATAGCACAAAAATAGAACATAAACATATTTTAAGCACAGCTATGTGTTTAACGATCATATAGTAAAGAAAATATGTAACCTATGTGACCTTTTTATAAACTCTCTCTGTCCTTCACACGTTGGACTTCACACTGTTTTCCGAGAAAAGTTTTTGGTTCTTTATGTCGCATCGTTGTGAATCCGACAGGTTCAGCGATGACCAGGCACACTTGGATGCAAGGCCAGGCAGTCCCATACCGCTGTGTCTTTGAATTAGAATAATCCCCATGCACGTTTGGGAACAAACTCTCACCCTCACCTCGGTCCTAAATCCAACTTTACCAGAATAAAAGCCAGAATAGACACAAATACCCAACTGAGGTGGAGCACTTTTTTTTTGTTTTTTTTGTTTTTTTTTTTTTGGTTTTCATCAGGGTTTTTTTTCCCCTGGTTTTGAACGTGGGGTTTAGGGAAGCGAAGCAGGGGTTTTGGCTGGATGTGTGTGGGGCACACCCCCCCCCCCCCCCCCAAATGAAGGCTGCTGTGGCGCTGGCCTCTCAGGGTATTGTGTGGCCCCCCATGTGAGTATTTGGGGAGGGAGGGAGGCAGGCAGGCAGGCAGGCAGACTGGGCCTGTGGGGCTGGAGGGTTGCTTGCTTCTCGTGTGAACAGGGGGTTGTGGGGCGGCAGTGGTGTTTTGGGGGGGGGGGGGGGGGGGGGGGGGGGGTTGGGGTATTGGGTGGGGGGGTTGAGTGCGGCTCTAAAACCGGGGAGGGCAGTGGAAGCTGTATGGGTGCGTTGGCCAGGGGGGGGGTGGGGGGGTGTAAGGCGTGGTGGCGGGGTTGAGTGAGGCTGTGGAGGGTCGGGGAGGCTGTATGGGTGCGTTGGCCGGGGGGAGGGGGGGGAGTGGTAGTGTGTGTGTGTGGGGAGTGTGTGTGTGTGTGGGGGGGGGGGGGGTTGTGTGAGGCTAAAGCCGTGGAGGGCCAGAGAGGGCCTGTGGAAGCTGTATGGGTGCGTTGGGCTGGGGGGGGGGAGTATGTGTGTGTGTGTGGGGGAGTGTGTGTGTATGTGGGAGGGGGGGGGGTTGTGTGAGGGTAAAGCCGTGGAGGGCCAGAGAGGGCCTGGGGGAGGCTGTATGGGTGCGTTGGCCGGGGGAAGAGCGGGGCCCGGATGAATAGGGCCTTTCACTGCCTCAGACGGCCTGAAAGGCGCGACACAAAGAGGCCGGGGCAACGGCTTAGAGTCGCACAGCTGAGCCGCTGGGGAGCCGGCGCACTCGGCCTTCCTCCGCTGATTTAAATACTGCTGCGTACCCCCCCCATACACACACACACACACACACACACACAACCCCCTGCTCACCCCCCCATACACACACACACACACACACACAACCCCCTGCTCACCCCCCCATACACACACACACACAACCCCCTGCGTAACCCCCCATACACACACACACACACAACCCCCTGCCCCCCCCCCCCCCAAACACACATACACACACCACTTCCAGTTTGTTGTCTTTTCTTTATCTTTTCTTGAAATTACGTCGCCGTCACAGTGAAACATTTTCCTTTTATTTAGCCTCTAGAGTCTGCTTCTAAGACGAAGGTGCCTCGGAGGTCTTCGTTGTGCTAGGCCTAGCCTAGCGTTTTTGAACTGACGTTTTGAAGATCCGCATTTAGGCATGTGCAAGTTGAATAAATATCCTAATATTTACAGGCTTCCGCTTGCAATGGTTTTTCCATCCTTATCTCAGAAATATTTTCTCTTCACTCCCCCGTCCATCATCTCTCCCTCTATCTCTCCCTCTATCTCTCCCTCTCTTTCTCTCTCTCTCTATCTTTCTCTCTATCTATCTCTCCCTCTATCTCTCCCTCTTTTTCTCCTTCTCTCTATCTCTCTCTCTTTCTCTCTCTCTCTTTATCTCTATCTCTCTCTCTTTCCCTCTCTCCCTCTCTTTCTCTCTCTCTCTCTCTCTCTCTCTCTCTCTCTGTCTATATATATATATATATATATATATCTTTATCTCTATCTCCCTCTCTCTCTCTCTCTCTCTCTCTCTCTCTCTCTCTCTCTCTCTCTCTCTCTCTCTCTCTCTCTCTCTCTCTCTCTCTCTCTCTCTCTCTCTCTCTCTCTCTCTCTCTCTCTGTCGCAGTGGTATACATGTACCATGATGTATGTACCATCTGGTTCCATGTTGCTCGTTTTCCGTCCAGTCACGTACACACTCCACTCGAGTTGTTTTTATTTCAAACTGGGCTTCTGTTACAGCCCACCAATCACAGCGCCACGTTGGTCAATTTAACCCAATAAGGCCCAATTACAAAACAAAATATGGAAGCAGAAAAAAAAGAATAATGGACATTTTAAGAGGACAACTTTTTTTTTGGGCTTGTTTTAGTTGCAGAAGTGAAACTCGATGCAGGTGAAACTTGATGAGCGCAGATTGCTCCCTCTGTGACTAACTTTCCTAGATCCATCTCCTTTTAAATCCTTAGTGAGTGCTTTCTGAGGTAAAAAAAAAAAAAAAAACAGCCATAATCAGATCGCACAGCAAGCAGGGTCCTCCATTATATTTACCGTGGAAAATCATTGTCTGGATTGTTTAGCCCCTGAAGTCTTGCTGTAATGACCATCTATATAAGCTATACCACATGCACATGTTTCTCTCTGTCCCTACACAGATATTTTATGCTGGTGAACTGCAGGCCAGACTTTCGTTTTTTTTTTCCTCTCCTCTCCTTTCCCCGTGCAGTTCTACAACATATATTTCCCTCTCTGTCCTCCCCAGGCACTGGTTGATTTGTGTGGGTATCACAGCGAAAGCCTGCTTGAGATTCTGCTCCACACGCTGCGGACTAGGTGCTACCAAACTTCAGGATCAGTTTTGAGCGATAACGCGTGATGACTGGTGTATTCCAGCGCCATTAAATATTGATGGTCATCATTTCCAAGTCTTATTGAAGTGTTGCCCAAAACTGCGCTGGCACCGGCGGTCTCGGGGTCTCCGACTGGGCATCCATAATGCAGGAGATTGTTCTTTACCTTGACAAGTCGGCCCAGGAAGTTCTGCATGCAGTGGCACAAAGGCTGGGCCCGATCTCGACCAGAAGAGAGGGGTAGGGGGAAGAGGAGGAGGAGAAAGAGGAGGAGGAGGAGGAGGGGGCAGAACGAGGAATAAAAAACATGTTTATATTGCAGATTCCCTGCAGAACTCTCTTCACAGTCAAGGTCTCTCAACTAAGACGAGATCAGCATTGATTTCCTTTGTGCACATGGGCGCGTGTGTGTGTGTGTGTGCACGCGTGGCTACGAGTGCATGACTGTATTTGTGTGTGCCTGTGTGTGTATATGTGTCTTTTATAATGATCACAGCACTCTTAAAGGGTGCGGAGACGGGTTGATGGAAAAAGATGACAGGTTCAGCGAGGCTAAAAGGTCAGGGAGGGATGAATCCTGAGTGACTTTTTTTATTTTTTTTTATTTTATTTTATATATTTTTAAAGGCCTCTCGTAGATACATAGTAGGATTGTTGACACAGTGAAGGGGATTGGTAGACATGGTCAAGTGCATTTTTAACGGACAATGGCCAGGTTTCCCAAATGCAGTTAAGAAGTTCTTAGCGTTAAGAACTTCTTTAGACCTTTCTTAAGGCTCCTGTAAGAAACAAGCATGTTTCGCAAAGTGCTTCTTAGCATTGATGAGTTCATTCGGACGCCACATGTTATACCAGAACTTCAGGTGGGAGCATAATACCAAAGATTAGAAGGTTCGTTAAGAAGGTTCTTAACTGGGAAACCCGGCCAATAACGTTCAGCGAAGCAGGTCGGAATGTAAGGTCGTAGGAGCAACACTTTCTCGCTTTTTGCCTCTGGAGTCTCCGCCCACATTTCACATGGATGATGATCTGAAAGCACAAATTGGGTGCATTTCTTATCCAATAAAGCAAATGGCGTCATTCATTTTGACTAATCCCCTTGTTTGCCTGTAATCTTTTTATCCGAGGTCAATTTAGCAGGGGAGGGGGATGGGGGAGGGGGGAGGGCATTTATGGCTCTGTTTGGTTGCTGTGTTTTGTCACCGCATCCTTGTGCTTACCACTGGCATTTGGGGCTCAAAAACAGACCTGTTCGCTGTGAAACAAGCCTGTTCTTCTTGGGACTAATAACCCCCATCTACACACACACACATTCTCACACACACACACACGCCATGTACACATTTACACACGCATACACACACAAACACACACACACACACACCACATACACATTTGCACACACACACACCACATACACATTTGCACACACACACACACACACTTACACATGCCACATACACACACACACACAGACACACGCACACACACACACACACACACACACACACGCACACACACACACACGCACACACACACACACGAGTGCCATCAGTTGGCTTGTGGAGCATCAACAGTGCCACCCACCGCTGTGATCATGGGCGTTGTGTTTTGTCCCCGAGGCTGCACGCCTCCCTGTGTCCACTCTGGGGTCACGACGAGTCCCCTGGCAAACGACTACCCCTACCATGACAAATCCCTGGCACAGCACCTATACATAGTGATGTTCAGAGCCAGAGAGAGAGAGAGAGAGAGAGAGAGAGAGAGAGAGAGAGAGAGAGAGAGAAACAAAGACGGCAAGAAACAAAACAAGCAAGCAAGCAAACAAAAAAACAAAATGTGTGAAGGCAGTAAATTATCCTCTTGTCGTTGCAATCCTGCAGCACAGTACAGTACAGTCTGTCCTCTGGGAGCCAGACCATCATTGGGAGAGAATCTCACATCTGCATGGCATCAGAGCAGACAGTATTGATGGAGAATAACATTTATGGAGCTCTCATTAGGGGCATTTCCAAACATCAAATGTAGCAATTAAAATGCGGAACAAATCTAATAAGAGCCTTTAGAGAGACTTGAACGTCCGATACTGTTAAATACTAGTCCCCTCTTTGTGTGTGTGTGTGTGTGTGTGTTTAAGTGGGTTATGTGTGATGTGTGTTATGTGGGTATGATCTGTTGTTTCCACAGCTCTTCTTGTTTTTGCCTGTAGGGTTGAACAAACAGTTCCCCTGTGCAGTAATGGGCAGTAATGTTCTTGGCAGGCCGGCGCAATCTTGCAGTGTTCCTTGGTGGTGATCCAGATTGCATCATGGGTCCCGTGTCTCTTACACACACACACACACACTCATTTGTACATACACACATTTACACACACACAGACCCCCACACACACTCATACACACACACTCACCCACACACACAGACACACACACACACAATCATTTGCCCATACACATGTTTACACACACAGAGACCCACTCACACACGCATACACACACACTCACCCACACACACACACACGCACACACACTCATTTGCCCATACACATGTTTACACACACACAGACCCACTCACACACATGCATACACACACACACACACACTCAGGCTGGTTGTTTACCAGATAGTGTAGCACCACTTACTGTCTGGGGTCGTCCAGCTGCGATTGGGAGCTCTCGGCACCCTTGCAGACTGTAAGTCTGCAGTCCATCAGTGTCAAGTCACGAGCTCGTGCTTTGGGTTGCAGTGAGTGCCTTTATGAAACGCTTTTGTCTCAGGAACATCTCAACATGGATGCTCTTCCTCTTTCTCCCCCCTCTCTCTCTTTGTCTCTTTCCCTCTTTCAATCCATCTCTCTCTCTCTCTCGCTCTCTCTCTCTCTCTCTCTCTCTCTCTCTGTCTCTCTCTCTCTCTCTCTCACTGTCTCTTTCTTCCTCTCTCTCTCACTCTCTCTTTCTTTCTCTCTCTCTCTCTTTCCCCCACTCTCTCTTTGTCTGTCTGTCTCTTTGTCTGTCTGTCTCTCTCTGTCTCTCTTCTTTTTTTCTCTTCTCCTCCTCCTCCTCCTCCTTCCTTCCTGTCTGTCCTCCTGCAGTCCAACAAGGTTCCAGTGGTCCAGCACGGACACCATGTGCACCCCCTGACCCCCCCTCATCACCTACAGCAACGACCACTTCCCCCCCGGCACCCCACCCTCACACCTCTCCCCAGAGATCCTCGACCCAAAGACAGGTACCCCACCACACACACACACACACACTACACACACACACACACTTCCCCCCCGGCACCCCACCCTCACACCTCTCCCCAGAGATCCTCGACCCCAAGACAGGTACCCCACCACACACACACACACACACGCACACGCACACACACACACACACACTACACACACATACACACTCCCCCCCGGCACCCCACTCTCACACCTCTCCCCAGAGATCCTCAACCCAAAGACAGGTACCCCACCACATGCACTATACACTCACTACACACACACACACACACAGACACACTACACACACACACACACTACATGTACACACTATGTACACACACACCCCTACATGAAAGGTATTCATTCTTGTGTTTTTAAAATGATATCATAACTTGTCAAGGAAACAAAAGTTTGTAATGGCTGAATAGCAGCTGGTGTTTTTGTTGTAGGAATCCCGCGCACCCCGCACCCCTCTGAGCTGTCCCCCTACTACCCCCTCTCTCCTGGAGCCGTGGGGCAGATCGCCCACCCCCTCGGATGGCTCGTCTCACAGTGAGTCTTTAACGCACGTTACTGCCATTGGCCTGGGCAAGACACTGGGTACATTACATTACATTACATTACATTACATTACATGTAGCATACGCTTCTACTCCTTGGCCTGGGCAAGACACTGGGTACATTACATTACACCTAGCATACGATACTGGATACAGTGGGTACATTACATATAGCATAAGCTTTTACTCCTCGGATGGCTCGTCTCACAGTGAGTTACGAACAAGAGGCGCGCTTCACTCCCAAAAATAGAATTCGCGTCTTCGGGTGCGAGTCAAAAATACAACCATGTAATAGACTTTAAAAGGTCGCGCTTCTCTTAAGTGTACAGATTTTTTTTTGGAACTACTCAAACACATGAACGTTTCGGCACTAGACGGTCATCAGCGTCATCATCATCACACACTGATGATGGCCTAGTGCCGAAACTCATTCGTCTCACAGTGAGTCTTTCATGTGCGTTACTGCCATTGGACACTGGGTACATTACATTACATAACACGTAGCATACGCTTTTACCCAAAGCGACTTACAATAGAGGGCACAAATCAAGCTACTGATGTGCAGAGGAAAAGACAGCAAGCAAGAGCATAGCAAGCTACAGCTTACAGAGCAAGCAAGAGCCTAAGAAAGTAAACTGGGTAAAGGTCTACTTGAAAAGCTTGCAGAGGCGGACACCCCAGGTTTGGAAAGAAAAAGTCCTGCCACATATTTGTTCCAGCCAATTCACTGAAGCAGTTGATCCTAATTAGCACCACTCTTCAGCCAGGTAGAGGAGCTAAGTAGTAAAATGACCTGTGTTAGGAGCACAGGCAGGAGGAATATATGGCAGGACTTTTACTTTCTAAAGCCGGATTGTCCACCTCTGATAGCTTGCCTGCAGAGACTTTACCGATGTTGTTGTTGTTGTTGTTGTTGTTTTTTTAAATTTAGCGTAATTCTGTGAATTGTTTTTTGAACATCCGGCTTAGTCAAACCCGACCTGTAATTCTGACATCACTGGGAACATATATTGTGGTTAACCAAGTTTGGCCACTTTATAGATGTTCTCTTTTTTTAAATGTTGAGTATCATTCTGTGTATTATTCAGTGAACACGCCTTCAACCAAAACCGACCTGTCTCACTAATCTTACATTAAATATACATTGTGGTTAACCCCAGTTTCAACAAATTATTATTAATCTAAGCAGCATCTGTGTGAAGCATGACCAAGAAAAAGTCCTCCATGTAACCTTATTTGTATAGTAGGGTATAGTAGAGTTGAGTTATATCTGTCCTTAGCAAAAGATGTGGTTGATACAGACAGAGGTCTTAACCAGAGTGTCTTAACCAGAATGCCAGGTGTGGTTGGGCAATTGGCTTAGCTGGCAGGGGCAAAAATTATGAAAAAAAAAAAAACTAGAAAAGCACTCAGAGACCGCAGACCTCCGCCAGGGCAGCTCAGATTACCACCATTTCATCAAAATTCATCCAGAACTTTATGAGTTATGTTGCTAACTAACAAACAAACAAACAAACGCAGATGATTACGTAACATCCGCTGGCGGAGTTAAAAAATTTCTTGGATGGACAGAACATTTTGTTTCTGGGGGGGCACTGCCCACCCCTGGTCACCCCCTGGTCACCCATCTGGTCTTCATCTGGTTTAGGTTTAGCAGGTGTCTGTGCTGTGAACAGGTTGTTGGTATGTGGTTGTGTCTGTGTGTGTTCTGAGGCGGTGTGTCCATCTTGGCTCTCTCAGACAGGGCCAGCCCATGTACTCCATCCCCCCCCGGAGGGTTCCGACACCCCTACCCCGCCCTGGCCATGAACGCCTCCATGTCTAGGTACGTTAACACACAAACACACACACACAGACACACACCACACACACACACACACACACACACACCGCCACCCCTACCCCGCCCTGACCATGAACGCCTCCATGTCTAGGTACGTTAACACACAAACACACACACACACTATGGACACCAGAATCCATGTTCAGATACAGCCATGTTCTAAACAAACACACACACACACACACACACACACACCACACACACACACACACACACCACACACACACACACACACACACACACACACACACACCTTTGGTTGGTTCTGATTGGATTAAACAGCAGCTGATGTGGAGTGGGAATGGGGAGGCGTGAGGCGTGAAGCGGAAGGCAAGCCAAGGCAGTTGTGCAGGGCTCAGCTATGAGTGGATCGCAGCACATTCCTCCCTGTTCTCATGGCTAACAGGAACCTAATGCAGCCCAGCAGCTAGACCACCGCGTGTGTGCATCTGTGTGTGTGTGTGTGTGTGTGTGTGTGTGTATGCGTGTGTGTGTTTGTGTGTGTGTGTGTGGGAGAGAAAGCACAGATGCCAAAGAAGAGCAGTGTGTGCTTGCATTAGAACGTGTGTATGTGTGTGGGGTTTTTTTTTTTTTGTGTGTGTGTTTGTACAGTATGTGCGCCTGCACTCACACGTGTGTGTGTGTGTGTGTGTGTGTGGTGTGTGTGTGTCTTGGCCATACTGCATAAGACAGTATATTCTCTGTGGTAACACTACTGCCGCCTTTCTATAGTGCACTCTTACCCCTATGGGACACGAGTATCTTTTACACATATATGAGTGCAGGCACATACACACACACACACACACACACACAACACACACACACACACACACACACACACACACACACCGAAGCACACGTGTAAGTGTAGGCACATACACACACACATATGCACAGTACAGGCAGACAAATACACACACACACACACGAACACAGAAGTAAGTGCGCGCACACACACACACACACACACACACAACACACACACACACACACACACACACACACACACACACACACACACACACACACACACACACACACATACACGCCCAATAACACATAAGTAAGTGCACACACACACACACAACACACACACACACACACACACACACACACACACACACACATACACGCCCAATAACACATAAGTAAGTGCACACACACACACACACACACACACACATACATGCTCAGTAACACATAAGTAACTGCACACACACATACACACACACACACACACACACGGGCAAACAGAGGAGATGAAAGTCTAGTGAGATGATCAGGAGGAATCAAACCCTTGTCTAAAGCGCCAATGTGCTCCTATGTGATCTTTTCCTCTGCAGCCCTGTTCAGATGGGAGAGATTTGTACAGGGTCTTCCTGTGTGTTTAATGTGTGCATGTGTGTGTGTGTGTGTGTGTGTGTGTGTGTGTGACCTGAAATATTAACTCAGCAGGCATTCCGACATAGTGTGCGCGTGTGTGTGCGCGCGTGTGTGTGGGGATGTGCACTCTGGTTTTGTGCTGTGATGCTGGCATGTCCCAGAAGAAAGGGTTGACTTCAAAGTAAATAACAGAAATTGTTTGATCTCCTTCCTCTGCACTGCACCATGGGATTTGTAGTAGTTCACTTTCTGAATTTATGTATTTTTCCACTTTGAGGTCTTACCACTAAAGTCACGGTAATTAATGTATTTCCGTTTCATTGCATCATCCGTTTAGAGGAGTAATGTTTTCAAGTCCTTTTTTGCTAAGACCACAACACAGGCATCTACCCTTTTGTAAGCATTCAAATATGTTTCAATTATATAATACGCATATTAATGATCATACAAACAAACAAAACATTTATCTCCTCTAAATGAACCTAATTATTTAGTGCACACACAACACGTGCACAACACACACATACACACACACACACACACTCAAAAACACACGTGTGTGAACTTATGCATAAGTTACCTGTGTAGCTGGCCTGGGTAACTTAAGCACGTGTGCGCACACACACACACACACACACACAGACATACAAACGCATGTGTGTGTGTATGCATATGCATAAGTTACCTGTGTTGGGTGCTTGTAGCTGGTCTGGGTAACTTAGGCATGCATGCACGCACACACACACAGACATACAAACGCATGTGTGTGTGTGTGTATGCATATGCATAAGTTACCTGTGTTGGAGCTTGTAGCTGGCTTTCGTAACTTAGGCACACACACACACACACACACACACACACACGCATAAACTACCTGTGTTGGGGTTTGTAGCTGGTCCAAGTGGCCATAACGCCCTGTTTGTGGTGTTCCGTGTGGAGGGTGTGCGGCCCGTGGTGGAGGCCAGGAGGGACGGGAGTCGGTGTGGAACGACAATGCCCCATTGTAGCGCGCTCCCTGGAAAACTGGGGAGCAGCGTGTCGGTATCTGAAGGCGTCTTGTCCAGGCAGCCGTACAAGACATTTCCGTGGTTTTTAAAAAAAAAAAAGAAAAGAGGGGAAGGAAAAAAAAAACTAGAGGGGTAAAGGAAAGTGGTTTCATGTGTCTGCTCCCCACTGTCGCTGTGGCAACCACACACACCCCTGAACGTGGAGGAGGGAGGAGGGGGGAGGGGATGGAGGGGGGTATGTGTGTGAATAAAGGGGCTTTTGATGAATTCTTTATTTGGACAAAATCTGAAATCCGTACCAGTTGATGGAAACGGGACTTTTTTATTTTTGCTTTTATTCTAGTCTAGACGGCCCATTAGGCCTCTCCTGCTAATGTTGACATCAACAGCTTGCCCGAGACAAAAGACAAAGGGCTCTAGTCTCCAAATGTAGCCAGCGGTGGACCAAAACACACACTTGGACCGCTTGGGTTCGTTGTATTGTGTGTCTACCTGCAGAACAGACAGACGGCTTATTGCTTCACAGCCTAAATGCCTTTCCCTTGCAAAGAATTGCATATACATTTGATTACTGAGCAGATGACAAGACAGACTGGGCAAGACAGCTGCATATGACATGAAACACATACATTTTTCTTCAATGTGAACTCTGTCTGCAAATGAGAAATGCATTAGTTGGCAAGTCCAGTATTACTCCAGGTACACAGAGAAACTACATGTTATCTTACCATGTCTAATCAAGTCAGTCTTCATTGTCTCCCAAAAGAGAAATTTGTCCTGGACACATAAGAAACACATAAGAAACACTCTCAGAATCAAATTAGATTTCTACAAAAACAATGCTATTACTCAAGTGAGATGACCATGTATGTGTGTCTGTGTCTTTGTGTGTGCGTGTGTGCGCATGTGTGTGTGCGCGCGCGTGTGTGTGTGTGTGCGCGTGTGTGTGTGTGTTGTGTGTGCCCCCTCTCCCTGCTGTGCTGGGTGCAGCCTGGTCTCCAGCCGCTTCTCCCCGCACATGGTGGCCCACCACCCCCACAGCCTGCACCAGACGGGCATCCCCCACCCCGCCATCGTCTCCCCCGCCATCAAGCAGGAGCCCAACGGCGACCTCAGCCCCGCGTCGCACTCGTGAGTAGCCTTCCGCACTCCTCCTCTTCACCTCTTCTAGCCCCTCTTCCTCCTCCTCTTCACCTCCTCCTCTTCCTCCCCTCTCTTCTCTCTTCCTCCTCCTCTTCACCTCCTCCTCTTCCTCCCCTCTCTTCTCTCTTCCTCCTCCTCTTCACCTCCTCCTCTTCCTCCCCTCTCTTCTCTCTTCCTCCTCCTCTTCACCTCCGCCTGCCCCTCTTCCTCCTTCTCCTCTTCCTCTTCATCACCGTCCCCCTCTTCCTCGTCGTCTTCCTCCCTCCCCTATCTCCTCCTCTTCCTTCTTGCCATCCTCCCTCTTCACCTCCTCTTTCTCCTCTATATCCTCCTCTACCTTCTCCACCTCCTCCTCTTCCTCATCATCATCCTTTTCCTCTCCCTCCTCCTCCTCCTCCTCCTCCTCTTCCCCCTTTTCCTCTCCCTCCTCCTCCTCCTCCTCTTTCCCCTTATCATGTTCCTCCACTTCCTCTTCCTCCTCCTCATCATCTTCCTCCTCTCCCTCCTCCTCCTCCTCCTCCTCCTCCTCCTCTTTCCCCTTATCATGTTCCTCCACTTCCTCCTCTTCCTCCTCCTCATCATGTTCCTCCTCTTCCTCTTCTCCTCCTCCTTAGCTGCAGCAGCTTTCTCTTGTTCCCTTATCACCACTTCATGGCCATGTGTGTGCTGGGTGGACCTTGGGTTGTGTGCTGCCTGGGTTATTGTAGTTAATAAGAATTACGATAAAACTGAAACCAGCAGGGGAAAAATGTGAATTGAAATGGATAAAAAAATCACAAAATTTTAAATATAACTACATATATAATATGTATAATAATATAACCTTTTTAAAAAAGATTACCAAAGTGAAATTATTGAAAAGCTAGTGGAAGTCCATTCCTCCCCCTCAGCGGTCTCCGAAGGCTCTGTGTAACGCATGTGTGTGTGTGTGTGTGTGTGTGTGCGTGTGCGTGTGCGTGTGTGTGTTTTTGTGCGTGTTGCTGAGCAGGAAGTCGCCAGGGCCGGCGAAGAAAGAAGAGGACAAGAAGCCGCACATCAAAAAGCCCCTGAACGCCTTTATGCTCTACATGAAAGAGATGAGGGCCAAAGTGGTGGCCGAGTGCACCCTCAAGGAGAGTGCTGCCATCAACCAGATCCTTGGCAGAAGGGTACGTGTGTGTGTGTGTGTGTGTGTGCTGCCATCAACCAGATCCTGGGCAGAAGGGTACGTGTGTGTGTCTGTGTGTGTCTGTGTGTGTGTGTGTGTGTGTGTGTGTCTGTGTGTCTGTGTGTGTGTGTGTGTGTGTGTGTGTGTGTGTGTGTGTGTCTGTACTGCCATCAACCAGATCCTGGGCATGTCTGCGCGTGTGTGTGTGTGCATGCGTGTCATGTTTGAAGTGCGAGAGTGTGTTTGTCATGTCACAAGTGTGTGCTCTAAGGTCATATGCGCGTGTATGTGTGAGAGAGGTAGGTAGATAGACTGATGTGTGTGTGAGAGAGGGCAAGTGTGTGTGTCAGTATATGTCTACTCTGAGGTGTGTTCTGTGTCAAAGCATATGACTGCTTGTAAAAGCTGAAAACACTGTTTGCAAAAGGGGTGTATTTTAAAACCCCTGTAGAGTGTATGGCCATTGTCACATCCCATGTGTGTCTTGCATTTAAAGATGCAGAGATAGAGAGGAAGGTAGAGAGATGCGGAATCGTGCTGAGCAGTGAGTGTGCAGCGTGTCTTGTCGCACGCGTGTGTTTGTGAGTATGTGTGTGTGTGCGTGCGTGCATATGTGTGTGTGTTGGTTCCTTGTACCCGTCCACTGCTCTCTGACGGTTTGGCGGCCTTGTTGACGTCCACAGTGGCACTCGCTATCAAGAGAGGAGCAGGCCAAGTACTACGAGCTGGCCAGGAAGGAGCGGCAACTGCACTCCCAGCTCTACCCGGGCTGGTCGGCCCGAGATAACTACGTGAGTCTGAAAACTGACCACCACACCACACACACACACACACACACACACACACACACACACACATGTACACGTACACACACTCTCACACACACACACACACACACACACACACACACACACACACATATATGTACACGTACACACACTCTCACACACACACACACACATGTACACGTACACACACTCTCACACACACACACACACACATGTACACGTACACACACTCTCACACTATACATAGTGATGTTAACACACACATACACACACCACACCAACAATTACAACAAAAATTAAAAAAAAAACTCAAGCACTTACAGCTTGACATTGTGGCAAAAACAGTGATGTGAAGAGGTTTACCTTTCCTGAAGGATGGTGTATGTATACTTGAGGGCCAAAGTTCGAGGAGCACTTGTTCAGCCTATGCGCTTCTTCCAACACCTCTCCCTTGAACATGAGTACTCACTAATCATATTTCCTTTATTTGTTCATTGTTTTTTTCCCTCTCTCTCTGACTATCTACCTCTTTTCTTCTTTCTTTCATTTTCTTTCTTTTCTGTCCTTTTGTTCTCTGTCTCTCCCTCTTTCTTTTTCTTTCGTTTTTTCTTTTACTCTTTTCTTTATCTGTCCTTTCCTTCTTTGTCTCTTCCCTTCATTCTATTTCTCTCTTTTTTGTCTGTTTTTTATTTCTTTCCATTCCTCTCTCTCTCTCTCTCTGTTTGTCTCTCTCTCTCCCCTCTCTCTCTCTCTCTCTCTCTGTTTGTCTCTCTCTCTCTCTCTCTCTCTCTCTGTTTCTCTCTCTGTCTCTCTCTGTTTCTTTCTCTGTCTCTCTCTGTCTCTCTGTCTCTCTCTCTCTGTCTCTCTCTCTCTCTCTCTCTCTCTCTCTCTCTCTGTCCCTCTCTCTCCCTCTCTCTCTGTCCCTCTCTCTCCCTCTCTCTCTCTCTCTCTCCCTCTCTCTCTCTCTCTCCCTCTCCTTCTCCCTCTCTCTCTCTCCCTCTCTCTCTCTCTCCCTCTCCCTCTCCCTCTCCCTCTCCCTCTCTCTCTCTCTCTCTCTCTGTGCAGGGCAAGCGGAAAAAGAGGAAGCGAGATAATAAGCCGGAGCCAAAGCCGGAGGGTAAGTGCTCTCCCCCTGCCTGTCCCCTCAGCACTGAACTCTCTTGCTGCCTGTCCCCTCAGCGCTGAGCTGAGCTGAGCTGAACTTCCTGTAAAGAGGGGCACACTTAGATAACCTCCTGCCACGCTCCAGCATCCAGAGTGCAACGTGTGCTCACAAGCACTCTGCGTTGATCCATCAAGGAAATCCTGCCAGCCGAGTAACATTTTGTCAAGTGGCATGCTTTATGAAATTGTATCAAGTGGCAAGAGTCAGATGAATTAGATTTTTTTTTAGACTGAAACAATTTTTTTAGTCAAACTAAATTGCCCGTTGTAAAGTGCTTGGAACGCACTGCAGCACGTAATGGACAGAAAGACAAAAGCTGATTGGAGTTGTCTTCCCTCCAAATTTAGTCAAAGTTTTTTTTTTTGTTCTTTTTCGGGGTTAACCGCTAACAAAAGCTCTATACGGAGTGCCTTAGATCTGCTGTACCATCTTATGGGGCAGAGAGACAAAAAGCTGAATTTAGTCCAGCTTGTCAGTCTGTTTTTTTTTCTTTATTAATGGTTACAGCCAGCCATCCCACTACGCAAACATTTATTTTTTGTTCCCAATGTAGCTGTCTCTTGTGTGCGCGTTAACTGCTAGCTAACTGCTAACCGCTCTTTCCTCTCTGCGTCCTCGGGCACCCGCGCGCAGCGTATGAGATTCAGTGCTAACAGCGGGCTCTGCCACCGGCCCCTGCTCCCGCGCTGGGAGGGTGAGTGCAGGTAGCTCAGCCTAAAGCTGTGAACGTGGCCGTCCTCTCTCCACCTGCCCAGCCACCCCCACCCATCTCCAAAGACTCCCTCCATAGCCATCTGAATGCTGGCATGCCGTCACGTCACTTCATCTCTCACACACACACGCATACATACACACACACCACACACACACACACACGCACACACAGAATGTGTCATAAGGGCTATGTGTACCATGCAGTCTGCCAGTCCCTATAATCATCTTTTTCAAAAAAAAACAAAAAAAGATCACCACAGCTACCCTCATGTGATCTGATTCTATGTATCGGGCTGACAGTTTGCAAGTTACGAGAGCCTTCTCTCGTCCACCCATCTGTGCGGTGTGTGGGCTAGTTCAGTGCTTGCCTCCATTTACTCTGAGTGTTTAAGAAGTCAGGCTGCTCGGTGGCAGCTTTTTGGTTGGCAGAAGGGTGGAAACTTCGGGTCCTTCAGATTAAACTCACTAGCCTGTTGCACATTGCCAACTGATTTCATTTATCAGTCACCAACTGCTTTTAAAACTCTACCTGCTGTCAGACCCGAAAAGGTTGACACAGGATTGTAATTGGGGCTAGCGGATAATGGCCTGCTACTCTTGTTCAGGCCTGAAGTTTCCAGCCTCTGGTCATCAGTTGCATCATGTGTGTGAGGCAACTTGTGTTTGTGTGTCTGCATTCGAATAGTCAAAAAAAAAAAAAAAAACGACATCCTGTGCTCGTTTGCTATTCACTTTTTTTCTTTTTTCTTTTTTTTTTTTTAACTGTCATCAGCATCAAGAAAACATCATGTTGTGAAAGGGAAGACATTTAGGAGAATTTCAAAGAACTTCAGGAAAGTGAAAGGACAGGCACTTCACAAATACTAGGCTTCATAATTGCATGATGATGGTGGTTACTGACGTGGATTTAAGGCAGTGTGCCTTTTTTTAACTGTCAGATTTGTGCTGTGCCCAAATAAATATGGGACAGCATCTTTTTTTTAGTATACCCATTGGTAAAGGAGATGAGAGAACGTACTTAAGCACCTGTCCTCAGCATGTAGTGAACTTGATTAGATCTTATCATCATGGCCCCCTCAGATATTTCAGGGTAATGTCACTTAATTACAAATCTTCCAAAGCAAACAGAAAAAGACTATTCGACCGTAGCATGTTTTGTAAAGTGCAGTTACAGGAAGAGCTCTCTTAATTTCCGTTTTCCTCTTTTTCCCCATTTCCTCTCTGTCTCCCTGCGGCCTCTCTTCAGACTTCTCAGCGCGCAGCAAGAAGCAGTGTGTGCAGTACCTGCCTCAGGAGAAGACCATCGACAGCCCGGCCTCGTCCCACGGCAGCATGCTGGACTCCCCGGCCACCCCCTCGGCCGCCCTGGCCTCCCCGGCGGCCCCCGCCCCGACCCACTCAGAGCAGGCCCAGCCCCTGTCCCTCACCACCAAGCCCGAGGGCCGCTCCCACGCCCACCACCCCCACCACCACCCCCACTTCTCGCTGCCGGGCAAGCCCCCCTCTTCCTCCTCCTCTTCCTCATCCTCCGCACCCTCCTCTTCGGCCGCTTCCCTCGCCGCCTCTCACGCCGCCCTCTCCCTCGCCATTGGTACAGCCAGCAGCCAGGCCACTCCCTCCCTGCTCTCCCGGCCAATCCCCTTCACCTCCCTGCACCACTCCCTGCTGTCTCCGCCCTCCCCGTTCCACCAGGCGGCGCTGCACTCCCACCCCGCCCTCCTCCAGACTCAGCCCCTCTCCTTAGTAACCAAATCAACTGAATAAACTCAAACTGGCGGCTTTCTTTTTTCCCCTCCCTCCCTCCCTCCGTTTCTCTCTCTCCCCTCTTCCTTTTCTCTCTCCCTTTCTCTATCTCTCTCTTTCTGCTTTTCTCTCTCCCTCCCTCCCTCCCTCCCTCTCTCTTGCTCTCTCCCCCTCTCTCTCTCTCTCTCTCTCTCCCTACCCTTCTAGTTTTTAATAATGCTGTATATTGCTTTTTACCTTTTTAAATAGCCATTAGGTCAAAACTTTTTTCAAACTTTAATGAAAAGGAAATAAATATTATCGGTCAATATTTGATCACCTCCTTTTCTGCCTCTCTTTACGAAAACTAAATGTATTTTTTGTAAAGTTTACAGCAGAACTGGCTTCTTATTTGATGCATTTATCCAGTGAACTACTTGTATAAAAGAATAATGTGTATCAAAAAGGTTCTTTAAAAAAAACTCCAAAAAGGAATAAAAAGACCTCTTTCCTTTTAGCCGGTTAATATTAGTTTTGAGTTGAATTCCTAGTTCTGGCAAGTTACCACAGGCCTTTGCAACAAACCTTCTCCATTTTGAAGTGTGTGACATTGATAAATAAACATTGTACATTGTTTCTTAAAGACTTGTGTCTGTCATTCTTTGAATATTTCATAAAGCAGATATGTAGTAATAGTCCTACAAATGTCCTATTACTGTTATTAATGTGACATAAATGTGAATTAGATGTCTTTGTTATGTTTGATCTGCCTTGAGTCGATTTTGAATGTTATTCTGTAACATTTTAATGAGTCTGTTGAGACTGGAAAAAATTTAGCACAGGAGACAACCAAAGACATAAGTTGAGCTCTTGTGACTGTTTACAAAGAACACAAAGTACTTGTGCATGTAGGAAGAGCCCCTTAGGGAGAAACTATAGCAGTTGAGCTCTTGTGACTGTTAAGAGTAAATGGGTTTGGAAGGGCCCTGGAATGCCGTGCCTTTATGTGTGGTTGTGTTATGAAGGGATGTCGGCCATGTTGTGTAATTATGAATCACATTTCCAGAAACTGTTTATCAGTCAGTTGTGCCCAGTGTTTAATGACCACAGCGTAAAGTAGTGCACTTTTTCTTTTTTAGATACAAACACTTTCATTAGGATATTTAAAAAAAACAAAACGAATTAAAAAAAAAACATCATCCACTCATATTTCAGAAGAGTTAAGGGTTCGTGTTTAATAGGGTTTCGAGTTTTGGGCAACCCACACTGGAAAACAAGGAACTCTGCCAGGGCAACAAAATCGGCAGCCAAAAATAAATACAAATAAAAAAATAATAGACATCTGTTCCTTCCTGGAATGTAAAGTCCCATAACAACAACACCCCCCCCCCCCCAAAAAAAAGAAAAAAATTCAGGTCAGACACACTCATCACATTGAAAAAGCTCACTATTTCCGTCTCTCACTCTCTCTCCGTTTCTCTCTCCCTCCTCTATTCCTCTGTTCGTTCAAGCTCTTCCTCCACTGTCACTCGTGCTGCTAAAGCTTTAATTAACTGCAAGTTAATGGGATGTAGCTCAGGGGACCTCATTAGGCAATTCAATTAGAGAAAAGCACACAAGGTAGGTTACAGTTTATACATGTCTGAGTGTGTGTGTGTGTGTGTGTGAGTATGTGCTGGCCTCAAAGCAGGGGGAATGCTGCCAGCAACAAGGTGATTACCCCCTCCAACTGAGGACCAAGGCTGGCAGTGACAACAGGGTGAAACCCCCCCCCCCCCCCCCCAACCACCCTTTTTTTTAGGAGGTGTTGGAAGGATTTGACCCTCTTCAGTAACTGCAGAAGGATGCAATTAAACATACTGGTATTTTTAAGCATTTTTACAGACTTGTGTCCCATTTCTTGCTCTCTGGCAGAGGTTACCATATTGTTTGTATAGGATGTTTGTATCTATACGCCCAACCCAATGCAAAATACAGGATTTCTCTGGGGGTTCAAAGTAGGACGCGGTGTGAGATAGGCTTGCGTTTGGTTATATATAATAGGGCTCAAACTTCCTTTCTGAAACATGCGAACAGGTTGACACAACCTCAGCTCATCCAAACACACAGCTAGGTGTCCTAGGTGACATCCTAAAGCCATTAGTCATTGCTTAAGAACTCTGGATGCTTTTTTTTCTCTCAGGAAAACAAACTGACGTTCGCAGTCCTCATGCGTGGGCCTTACTGGACAGCTGCCTCCACAAACCACGGTTGTTTTGGGAGAGAGCGTGTGTGGCTGTGGGGACAGACTGACAGACAGGCATGTGGGCACACACACACACACACACACACACACTGACACACACACAAACACACACGGGGCTTATTTCCTCCTCTGCCCCACGGTAAGCTATACATAGTGATGTTTCTCAGCAATCATTAGATCTGAGGCGAGTCTGCCCGTTTGCCTCCGTGCCTTGCATCATCGGGGGGGCCGAGGCCACGGTCTCGGGTGGCACCGCGGCGGTCGCAGAAGCAGCAGCAGCGGCAGCAGCAGCGGCATTCGCCCCGAGCCGTGACTCACAATCCATCACCAAAATTAAAGGTAATGAGTTGTCAAACGCAACCCAGGAAAAAAAAAGAATAAAAAAACAGCTCCTGAAGGCTGGGCCACCACTCAGCATGCCGTAGCCGCCGACACATCCGGAGGCTGAGAGAAAGAGAAAGAGAGAGGGAGAGAGAGAGGGCTTGGGCCTGACTGTCTTTAATCTACTGGCTGCTCCTGTCCTGGGTGAAGGGACGGGACGGGATGATGAGGGATAATGACCTCAGCTTCTTATGTCACTCATCCAGCGCCTCACACGAGCGCAACCACTGGCTTTTGGCTTTTTGTTTCTCGCCAGCTCCCAGAGCCACCGTAAGACAAGATGGCCGCCCAAAAAACTGGGCCAGAGCACCATTCTGTTGTTTACTTTCTGCTCATTTCTCACAGCAGATTACTGACTATTGCCATGTGCAATTGTAATCTGTTTGCAACACTGGTGTGTGTATGTGGGTGGTATGCCTAGGTATAAGCAATCTCCGTTTTACCTTGTGATGATACAGGTAGCTGACAATGTGTCAAATCTCCCAGGTCCCTTAAAAATCACTTTGTCCAATCATCATCTTCCTTTATCAGTTGCCTTTTTGCAGCAGACATCTGTCAGAAAAGCACAAGGTCAGAATTAATACATGTTAATTTGCCTCATTAAATTTGTGCAGTCACTTGCCAAGGTTTCTCTTTTGGGTCCTCCTTTGATCTTGAATTCATGCCAGGTTAACCCTTTGATGCTGTGAAATGCTACAATGTAATGCGTTCAAAAATGCCTTTCTGAAATAAGAGCAAAAACAGGAAGGCACATTTAAAAAAATGGGTTATTACTTTTAATTAAGTGATTTAAAAAACACGTTAGGGTATTCGTCCTTTCAGAAATAACAATAAGCACAGCCTGTTGTCAGTGACTGATATTTGCACCATACCGGACATATTTAATTTAAGCAACGTACAGCATAGTGGAGAGCAATTAAGGCCTGCCCCCCTCACCCACAACTCACCTCTCTGAATGCCATTATGTCAACCACTTCCACCTCACATAGAGAGAAAACAAATAAACAAAAAATACCAACCTCAGTGTAACAAATGTACAATCATCATATTACAAACTCCTCTGTCTTTTTCGTTTCCTCACAGCTTTGTTCATCGATTGTTTCTGAGACATCCTCCTCGAGGTCCTCGTGACGCAGCAGGTGGCGCCATGAAGACAGGTAGTGACTGACTGTACCTTCGTTAATCCATTATTAACATCCGTTTGACCTTAAGGCAGGCATCTCAAATGTAAGCAACGAGTGTGCATTATTGTCGAGCTTTAAATGTCAAACAAGATAATTAGGTCACACTTATGACTTATTGGCAGGTTCCTCTCTTCCAGCTGAGAGGCCCTGGGTCCTCTCATTAGCTCTGCGTGATTAGCCCAATGATTAGACTACATCTTTTGAGGGAC
The DNA here is from genome assembly GCA_027475355.1 of Coilia nasus. Taxonomy (NCBI): domain Eukaryota; kingdom Metazoa; phylum Chordata; class Actinopteri; order Clupeiformes; family Engraulidae; genus Coilia; species Coilia nasus. The sequence continues at coordinate 7,102,836 of CM050217.1, read as the reverse complement.
CAAACTCACCCATCACTGGTGAAGGTCACAAATCTTCGTAGCAGCGCATATTTGCTGTTGGTATTTACAATTCCATATAGCAATATTTGCTTGTGGTGAACGCAACGTTAACACATGTAGTAGGGGAGACCGGGGTTTGGTTGTCACATTGTTTGCTTTTATTTGAATCCCTCAAAAACGGTGTTATGAATAGATTTCCTTTCAATGTATGTAGGGGCAGTGGTGGCCTAGCGGCTAAGGCATCGGACCTGTGACCGCAAGGATCGCAGGTTCGAATCCCAAGTCGCCAGTAGTGCCACTGAGGTACCCTGAGCATGGTACCGTCCCCACTCACTGCTCCCCGGGTGCCGTTGTCATGGCTGCCCCCTGCTCACATGTGTGATGGGTTAAATGCAGAGGTTGAATTTCGTTGTGTGCACTGTGTGCTGTGCTGTGCCGTGTGATCACAATGACAGAAATGGGAGACTTTCACTTTCATAATGTAAGCTTAAAGTGTCAGGTAGGACTGAAGGGTTGTAAATCACCTTAAATTCATTGTGTTCAAAAGATATGGGCTGCCAAATAAACACTGACAGCATCGCGGGGTTGGTTGTCACACACTATGGGGGTTGGTTGTCACAATGTTATTTCAATGGGGGGGGGGGGGGGAATGATAACATAGAAATATTTTTGAAAATTATGCAAAAAAAGTGAAGTGAAATTTATTCAGAATGTAAGTATAACACACAGGCATTGGAAATATAAGTATAACACAGGCATTGGGAATATCGACATTGGGAACATTGAAATAAAACATAGACTTGCTGAATACATACTATTTTATAACATATTATTTAAATATACATGTTATGCACCAAAAGATAGATTAGAACAATTAGATAAGTAGGCCTATTGTTACTATTTAGTAATATTTATTTGTGTGTGTGTGTCAGAGAGTGAATACATATATGGCCATTGGTGGCACATGTGACAACCAACCCCGAACAGAGTGTGACAACCATCCCCAACTGACCTTGTATGCTAGCAGTGACGCTAGCAGCCACAAGTTGTAGCATAACTAAGAAAAAACATATTGAAAATATAGCTCTGTCTTTATACTTTTTAATGGTAATAGTTTTTCTAAAGTCAACCCATTGGTTACAAAACTAGAAAAGAAAACTTAAAGTTGTGTAGTCTATTGTGTCAATCAGCTGAGATTGAACTGGGACGCTATTTCGATGGTCCACACAGTTTATCCTAACCAGTTGTGTTGAGGTAAAAGTCCGTTTATTGGTCATATGTCGCCCTCTACTGTTAAGTACTAGTAACACAGAAAATTACTCTTGGTGTTGTTATGTGTGGACTTGGCATGAATCAGTACAAACAAAAACAGAGATGGGGGGGGGGGGTAATTTCACAGCAAAAACACAATATACAAACAGAGGGTAAATAGTATGCTGCAGGATGAAAGTCACAGACATATCACAGGGTTTTTACACAGAGAATCAAAGATTTATTCTGTGTAGTAAAGAGAGAAATTACAACATAAGATGAACAACTACAATCATAACCTTATATGATTATTATCATATTAAACCAAAACAGATCAAATAGTCAGAGTTTAAAGGTGTACTTCCATCGTGTTTTCATTAATTTTGCGGTGTTCTCTAGTATTAATAATTGCCCTGTGCGCTGGTTTTAATGAAAAAAATGTTCTAGTGCTTCTGTTTCAGGCTGTTTTAGTTTGGTGGAGGCGGGGCCGGGAGAACGACACGATATCACCAGAGGCACGCTCCCTGCAGCTTCCTTTGCCCCACAGTCAACTTGATAGCAGAGTAAGGTAAAGGGGAAAAGACAACTTGACTGTGCTAAAACTGCACACAGAATGTCTACGAAGATACAGCCTTATGTGTTTGATCCTGAATCCGAAGATGAAGGAGAGATGGCACAAGCACAGTCGCTTCCTGACCGTTTGTCAATGAACGTTTCAGAATGGTAATATTTGCATGACAAAACAGTGCAAGTGCCCGGCTAAATGCAGTTCAGTCATTCAACTAGCCTGCTAATCTTATGCGAGTCAGTCACAGCCACAGGCTAACATTATTTAAAGCCCATTCGGTCAGTTTCTCTTATATGTATTTCCACGTCTACGTCATGCCGAATGCCCTTTTCGCATTGGGTCATTTTTCCGCCTATTGTCTTCTTTTGACTGATATAGAAAACGGGGATACAAAAACATTTTGATATGCAGCATGCATATGCAACTCGGGGTGACCTATCATATTTCAAAAGAGCAAGTACTAAACGGTTTCTCGTGGAAGTACACCTTTAAGTTTGAATAAAATAATAAAGGGTAATTAAAGTTTCACCAAAAATGATTGTTGATTACTCAGCTAGCCCTACCCCAGGAAACATCAACCAAAGAAACGGCACTTGGCAAAATAAGAAAAAAAAAGATAGATAGATAGATAGATAGATAGATAGATAGATAGATAGATAGATAGATAGATAGATAGATAGATAGATAGATAGATAGATAATCCAATATTATAATCCAATATCCAATATTAAGATGTCAATAAACTTGTTATCAACACATTATCAAAGCCAATAACTATATGTTCATGACGCTACTTTTAAGAATTTCTTCAAACTGGGTCGAGAGTTCCAGCCTTTAGCTTTGGCAAACTTGTAGACACTTGCAAACAGGTCAGGAAAAAGGGTCATCAGGTCAATCTTGTCTGCATCATCAGCACTAACAAACAAATGCAAAGGTCAGTAAGAAACATGTACAACAACTACACTACGTTTTTTTCTGCCTGTATTGCTTTGATTTTGTGACGGAGTTACTTACTGGTGTTCGTACAGATTGCGAATGAAACGCAGCAGAGCCAGCGTGTTCTCAGGGTAGGACTTTCTCTGTTTCTCATCCAGCTTCAGGACCATCTCAGGGGGGAACTGTGAATGTAGAGCAAACATACACATGTACAGATCAACAAGTTACTGTGGATAACACACTTCCACTGGCTACCATGTTAAATTGTACTGCAAAGGGGAAAATACACAACTACTCAAGTAACTTAGAACAAGTTGTCATGTCAACATAGGGAGGGAAAGTAATCTCATCGCCCCCTGCTGGCAACGTTCCAACACCTATAAATGAGTTAATGGGACTAAAACATTTTAATTTTGCCTTTCGGTTACCTCACTCTGGAGTTAAGACAGTGGCTTCCAAATGATATGCATGTGTAGCAACTCTGTTGGCTCCGCCTACCATTCCTCAATTTTCCCCCAATTTAAATTGCTTTGATTTTTTTTTTTATTAAGTTGATAAAACACTATGCTGATCAAATGTCATGTGTGTGTCAATCGGTAAGTGCACAGATGGAAAGTGAGTGTGACGTCAGGACATTTGCAGTCCATTCCTGACAAGATACAGTAGGCGCAATTTAGATATTTCTTTACAGAAGGAGAAATGTCACATGACATTTTCACAGTCTGTTGATTAAACCAATGTATAGGCTGGAAAATATTTTTGATGGACAAGTTAAGGGCCTCCCTGTAGGCCCAAGTTAAAGGAGAACTTCGGTGTAAAATTAAAATTCATGGTGGCGACGAGAAACTACAGCAAGGTTCTGCCTGTCAAAACAGTTTTATTAATAAATGTTGTGTACACTTACAAAGTTCTCAGTGCCTTGTTTTTAATGTCAGGGCATTTGTTGTACTACCAATGGAGTGTGGAGTTTCTTTGAGCTGTTTTAATGGTTTAAAAATAGTGTAGTTGTCATGCTTCGTCTAAGGGCACCTACCACTTCCATTGTTAGCCTTCTGGGACAAACAATAAAAAATAGTTAAACTCTGAATGCAACAGGCTAAATCAACTTTGCTCCTCAGTACACATACCAACTCAGTATGATGTTTTAACATGGCATTTTTAATTTTACACCAAAGTTCTCCTTTAAAATGCTTAGCTCACTTTATTTCTCCAGTCGGAGAAGGATTTATCCTTTGTGTATTCCTCGAGTTCCTTAAGGAGCTTCTCATCAGCTTTTCTGAAGTTCTCTGCCTCCGTCCCATTTCCAACTTTTGTCAAATACTCCACCCTCCTGAGGAAGGAAGATACATAAATGAAAAGATGTTATGTCATTGCAAACAACAATTTCGAGTTTCCGACATTTTCAAATTTTCATCAGGTGTTTAATACCCCAGCAAAGACAGAGTTATCTGTGCAGTTTAATGTGTTCATAGTGGGCTTGTTTGACTTGGCTGCTACATGGCTGGCTGGCTTGACATGATGTTAAACAGGATTTAGCTTGAGTATGAACGACGGCCATCAAATTGGAGAGCAGGTTGTCCAAATGTCAGGTACTAAACCCTCGCAGGGGCAAAGAAACATACAGTATGCCAGCTGCTTTCTTACTTGACTGCAGAAACCTCATCAGATCACATTTGATACTGTGCTGCTGAATAGATGGACTGACTAACTGTAGGGTGTGGTATGGCAGTCCAGTGGCGCAAACAGACAGGCAAAGCTGATGGAGTGGCTCATTATGACAAAGCTTAAGTGGACAAATAATCAGTGGAATAAACATAGCTCTAAAGCTGTCAAACCTGTCACTGGTCCAGAAGTAGGGGTGAGTGAGTGTTTCCTCCACCCTGGGCCTGTGGGTTGGTTCAGCCTGGATCATCCACTCAATGAGGTCTTTAGCCAGCTCATCCTCCACCAAATCAAGGTTGTACTTCCCATCCACAATGTTGGCCTCACAACGGATCCCTTTCCCAAAAGGGTGATGTCCACAGGAAAGGATGTAGTATATCAACATCCCTGCAACCTGAAATGAAGCCGATTAGAAATACAATGGAGGCCCGATTTACACGCTGTCCCCAGATTAGTATCCTAAGCACTCACCTGGATATCGGAGGATCTCTTAAAGCCACTGCCACTGTCCTCTTCAAGAGCTTCCCGAGACTTCCAGCATTTGGTTCCTGCAGGCCTTGTGACCAGTGTTGTTTGTCCAACATTCAGTCTTCTGCTGATGCCAAAATCAGCCAGCCTTGCTTTTCCTGTGATGTCTTGGGAAGAAACAATGTGAGTTAGCCTATAATCTAAGTCTCAATGGAGTTGTGATACAGAGTACCACAGTATCATTTTTCTGTACCACAAATGTACTAACAAACACAGAGGCACTTTGTTGTTGTGACATAGTTGGTGGTGTGTTTTTGACCAGGACTGCTATACTGTGCACATTAGCACCTGCTATTCTAGAAATGTAAAAATGATACCAAACAACCATAAAACATTACTGTATATGCTATTTTAGAACTACAGACATAAAGCTACAGACCAATGCACCAATATCCACACCCACAGACACAGAAAGAGACAGAGATATTTTTACATATATTAAAATGTATAATATATATAGGAAATACATTAGTGTTATTTAAGAAACCAAATGTTCTTACCAATCAAAACATTTTGAGGCTTGATGTCTCTGTGAAGCACTTTTGTGTCCTTGTTGTGGAGGACTTCTAAACTGTGAAGGACTTCCTTCACTTTTGTCTTCAGAATATCCATCTTTTCCTGAATGTTTTCTGGTAAGTGATGGTTCTCAGGATCAATATATTCTTCCAAGGTGTACTCACAAAGCTGTAGGACTAAGTAACCAAAGTTATCATCCTCAGCAAAGTCAACATATCGCACAATGCTGGGACTGTCCAGCTCTGGCAGGCGCAAGTACTCTTCCTCATGTTTAAGCAGCTGGTAGTTTGACTTGGTCATGCGCTTGATGGCAACTTCAGTACCATCATCTCTGAGGCCAAGGAAGACCTCAGTGCCATCACTACCTCTTGCAATTAGGTAGTCAGAATTGACACAAAAAGTGAGATTTTTTACTGTCTTAACCTCTGTCATTCTCATGTTAGCAAGCTTCTCCAACTGTGTCCTCCAGCGAACACTGGATTGGTACCAAGGTCGTAAAATTGTTACTGTGTCAGTTACGGAGGGAAATGGTTTGACGCTTGAACTTTCATCAATAGGGCATGATTCTTCAACTGAACTCAATGGAGTATCACAGTCTGAAGTAGTCATCACTGAACCAGACACAAGATCATCTGTGGGACTTTTGATCGTCTTTTTCTTCTTTTTCTTCTTCTTTCTCTTTTCTTTTCCCTGCATAACTGTTTCCTGATCTAATGATTGCCATTCTGAACACCGTCCTGTTAACTTTTCATTTAGTTCTCTCAATGTCTTTTTCAAAGTTTCATCCATCTGGCTATCTGCAGCATTCAGTATCCTCTCAGGTACTGATGTGACCCCAAGGGCTGTGATAATCTCAGGTAAACCCTGATATGAATGCAGGTGTGCTAATATCCCATAGGTAAATGCACCCGTGATAACCGGGTACCCTGGATTTGTAAAGGGGACTACACCCCTGCACAACTTCTCGATGAAGTGGGCATCTGATCCATCCTTCTGCTTAGGGGACTTTTGTATGATGACGTAGAGCAATGTAACAATCGGATCAGGAGTGTGAGCCAGAGTTGTTGTGAGAAATTGCAAAAGGATTGGTACAATGCGATGTGAAAATGTAAGTGGGATTTTGTCCATGAGACAGAAAGCTAAACGCAAATGTTGCACAATGAGAAGTTGATGCGATGCATTGGATATTTTTGGTAAGCGTTGAATTGTCTCCTCTACGTACCTGTCCATGTTCTGAGAATGTTTTAGCCACTTAATGGCCATTTGTTGGTATGCTGGAGCACCAGGACCAAAAACAGTGGCAAATCTATCAAAAAGGCTATCATGGATAATTGGGTGCACCTCCAAAAAATCCTTGTGGTACAACTGATAAATTTCCTCTGGCGGCTTCTTTGGCACATCACATGTGCAATTGAAAAATAATGCATATTTTGACATTTGGTCATCTTCCAAAGATAACTCGTGTAACATGTTAGAAACCAATTTATCTGTGTTTGAATTTATGCTGTAATTTAAATCAGGCGCTGCTCCATACTTGAACAATTCTTTTGCTATATCCTTCCTGTTGTTGCATGCTGCTTGAACAATTGGAGTGGGCAGTCCTAAATTTGGGTCAGCTTTGTTATGTAATAACTGTCTGACGAGATGAACTGGCACATTAAACTTCACAGCATAAATCAAAGGTGTTAGGCCTTGCGCTGAGAGGATGTTGGGGTTAGCACCTTGTCTGAAAAGGTATGCACAAACCTCTTCATGACCAAAGGCAACAGCTGCACACAGAGGTGTCACGTCATCTTTCAATTCTGCACATGGATATAATCCATTGACATCAAATTTTTGCTTTTTTAATCTCTTCAACTTGTTATCAGTGATATACTGTATGATGGGGTGTGTCTGCCTTTTGATATCCTGGGCCTTTACATGTACTGTAACCTAAAAGGGAAAAGAAAATGACTTTCACATCACTACATAATGTAAAGGGATTGTGTACTTTGCCCACCTAAACAAGCCTTGTTGATATGGACAACATAAGAAAGTTTGGCATTTACAGTACAGTCTGAGAGTAAGAATCACTACCTGACATCTTATTGTACCTTATTATGACTTTCATTATCAAATGTAAAATAGATGATGCGTTGATATTGAAATCTTAAATATTGAAGACACTGTTTTTGCTTTCAGTACTCCCCTCATTATGAAGGTAGAGATATGACATCATTTATGACAGCAAAGAACACATTATGTTATAGGGCTTATATGATTTTTTTTTGTCGGATAAATATAATTGGCAAAGAACAATGGCTTCTATATTTCGCATGATGTCTGATTGGAATTTTTTGTTGTGTATTCAATATATCCGCAAAATGTGATTATGACAAAGAACAAGCACTCGTCCAGTAATTTATGTTTCATTTGTTACAACTTATCATGCATAATGATGCATAAAACTGTAAAAAAAAATTACTTACCGAAGACAACATGTCAGAGAAGTGGACTGGAAGACCTGAGAAACCTCAGCAGGAAAAGCTCAAACTAGGAGAACTGGAGAAACTGGAATGAAGGTAGATAGAGGAGTTTGATCATATAAGGGGTGGGGCCAACATTTATTGTGCTGGGTATCAGGCATGGTTTGGTCAAAGTCTTCAAGCCCTAAAAAGAAGTCCAGTTGCTTACAACTTAGCTCCTTTGACTGTCAAAGTCCAAGTTTTCCCCCCCCCAAGAAAAGATATGAAAGAGTATATAGAAGAGTAGAATCTATGCATATGACACATGCTAAAGTTGTTTTTTTTTTGTACCTGGGTGTGGCCCTAGTTATCATTCCAGGAGACGTGTATGCACAGGTCCATTAGTGATAGTGTGAACAGCTTTAGAGACTGTCTCATTACGTGCTGCAGCTGAAACTTAAAGTGTGCTGAAAAAAATACAAGGCAACTATCTATTATGATTTACCATTTAGCTAACCAAATTCCCAAGTGAATTACAACACACACAATCTGAACTGACATACAAATACCTTGAACTGTGGTTTAACAAAAACAAGCTCAAATGTATTTGTACACGCCCAATTGCAGCCTTATATACGCAGGCTGAGGACTGATAAGGTCCATTTTGGCTAAATGGCTCCCTCTTATGGCAACCACAATTGATCTGTGGTTGATTTCCTCTAACATAACATCATAGTGTGACTTTGTACAGAGTCGTTGATTAGTCACTATTTCTAGGTTCAAGATTTATATGTAATATATACAGGGTTCCCACGGTCATGGAAATCCTGGAAAAGTCATGGAAATTGAAAATGTGATTTCCCAGGCCTGGAAAAGTTGTGGAAAAGCCATGGATTTTAGTTTCTTCCTAATGCAACTACAGTGTTATGTTAAGTTATCATTAGGCCTTTAGAGTCGATCAATAACTGCATTGTCAGTATTCATATTTAGCCCTAAAAGTATGCTAAATTCTACACACCTAAGGTGCCGTGAAGTCATGAAAAACTCACTTTAGGTCATGACAAAGGTCATGGAAAAGTTTTGAAATTTAGTCAGTAAAAAGGAGTGGGAACCCTGTATATGTGGACAAGGATATCTGGATAGGAATATGTGGCCATCCGTTACATTAAACATGGCTGACGCGCTTATCCAGAGCGACTTACAGATATTCACAGGGTTTCGGTTACAGTCCCTGGAGCAGTGTGGGGTTAGATGCCTTGCTCAAGGGCATTTCAACCATGGGTAGGGTGGGATTTGAACTGGCTACCTTCAAATCGCCAGGTCAACTCCCTAACCACTAGGCCACAGCTGCCATTCTGTTGAGTAATTATGAGGTCAGTTATGAGACACCTGGCTGACTACCTTGCAGTTCATCCCAAAGATGCTCAGTGGGGTTGAAGTTAGAGCTCTGTGTTGCCTAGTTAAGTTCTTCCGTGTCAAAATCATTACACCATGCCTTTAGTTATTGCTTTGTGTACTGGGACACGGTCATGTTGGAACAGAAAAGGGCCTTCCCTAAACTGTTACCACAAATGTTGGAAGCATAGCACTGCCCATGTCTCGGAAAGCTGAAGCAGGCATGAAGATGCCCTTCACTGGACATAACAAGCCCAGTCCAAATCCTGAAAAACATTATCCTCCCACTAACCTTCCAAGCCGGGACAATGCATTCAGGTAGTAGGTAATGTGGTGATATGGCCAAGAGCTGAATACTTTTGTCCATATTGTGTATGAAGGAAGGCACAACCGTGTTTCACCTTAACCTCTGTGGCCATGCATAACCTTAAGGCAGGCATCTCAAATGTAAGCAACGAGTGTGCATTATTGTCGAGCTTTAAATGTCTAACAAGATAATTAGGTCACACTTATGACTTATTGGCAGGTTCCTCTCTTCCAGCTGAGAGGCCCTGGGTCCTCTCATTAGCTCTGCGTGATTAGCCCAATGATTAGACTACATCTTTTGAGGGACCAAACTCACCCATCACTGGTGAAGGTCACAAATCTTCGTAGCAGCGCATATTTGCTGTTGGTATTTACAATTCCATAGGGCAATATTTGCTTGTGGTGAACGCAAAGTTAACACATGTAGTACCGTGGTCTAGCGGTTAGGGAGTTGGTCTTGCAATCAGAAGGTTGCTGGTTCGAATCCCACCCTACCCATGGTTGAGATGCCCTTGAGCAAGGCATCTAACCCCCACACTGCTCCAGGGACAGTAACTGAAACCCTGTAAATATCTGTAAGTCGCTCTGGATAAGAGCGTCAGCTAAATGTAATGTAGTAGGGGAGACTGGGGTTGCTTATCACTTTTTTGGCATTCATTTGAATCCCTCAAAAACGGTGTTATGAATAGATTTCCTTTCAATGTATAATGTAAGCTTAAAGTGTCAGGTAGGACTGAAGGGTTGTAAATCACCTTAAATTCATTGTGTTCAAAAAATATGGGCTGCCAAATAGACACTGACAGCTTGTGACAAACAACCCCCATGATAACATAGAAATATTTTTGAAAGTTATGCAAAACAGTGAAGTGAAATTTATTCAGAATGTAAGTATAACACACAGGCATTGGAAATATAAGTATAACACACAGGCATTGGGAATATCGACATTGGGAACATTGAAATAAAACATAGACTTGCTGAATACATACTATTTTATAACATATTATTTAAATATACATGTTATGCACCAAAAGATAGATAAGAACAAGAGAGAACAATTAGATAGGTAGGCCTATTGTTACTATTTAGTAATATTTATTTGTGTGTGTGTGTCAGAGAGTGAATACATATATTGCCATTGGTGCCACATGTGACAACCAACCCCAAACAGAGTGTGACAACCATCCCCAACTGACCTTGTATGCTAGCAGTGACGCTAGCAGCCACACGTTGTAGCATAACTAAGAAAAAACATATTGAAAATATAGCTCTGTCTTTATACTTTTTAATGGTAATAGTTTTTCTAAAGTCAACCCATTAGTTACAAAACTAGAAAAGAAAACTTAACGTTCTGAAAATTGACATTTTGACATGAAAAACCTTAATGTTGATCTCACCTCAAAACTTTGTGTCAAACACTTGAACTGTCAATGTAGATGATCCCTAACACTAATAAGTCTGAACATTTCTATGTCAGCGACTTTGATCAGCGCCCTTTAGTGGCCGAGATATGATGAGTGTGACAACCAACCCCTGTGACAACCAACCCTTTCTTTCTTTCTTTCTTTCTTTCTTTCTTTCTTTCTTTCTTTCTTTCTTTCTTTCTTTCTTTCTTTCTTTCTTTCTTTCTTTCTGTGTAGTCTATTGTGTCAATCAGCTGAGATTGAACTGGGACTCTATTTCGATGGTCCAGATAGCTTATCCTAACCAGTTGTGTTGAGGTAAAAGTGTGTTTATTGGTTATGTGTCGCCCTCTACTGTTAAGTAATAGTAACACAGAAAATTACTCTTGGTGTTGTCATGTGTGGATTTGGTATGAATCAGTAAAAACAAAAACAGAGATGGCGGGGGGTGGCATATTTTCACAGCAAATACACAACATACAAACAGAGGGTAAATAGTATGCTGCAGGATAAGAATCACAGACATATCACAGGGTTTTTACACAGAGAATCAAAGATTTATTCTGTGTAGTAAAGAGAGAAATTACAACACAAGATGAACAACTACAATCATAACCTTTCATATTCAACCAAGACAGATCAAATAGTCAGAGTTTAAGTTAGAATAAAATAATAAAAGATAATTAAAGTTTCACCAAAAATGATTGTTGATAGCTCAGCTAGCCCTACCCCAGAAAACATCAACCAAAGAAACAGCACTTGGCAAAATAAGAAAAAAAAAACCTTCAAACATCCACTTGCGTAGGAGAAAACAAAGGTGATTGGTTAATGTTCTAACAGGTATTAGATATTAGCCCATGGGCAAAACAAAACATTTTTGAATTGTAATGCACAAATTTGGGGCTTTTAAAAGATGATGATAGATAGATAGATAGATAGATAGATAGATAGATAGATAGATAGATAGATAGATAGATAGATAGATAGATAGATAGATAGATAGATAGATAGATAGATAGATAGATAGATAGATAGATAGATGGATGGATGGATGGATGGATGGATGGATGGATGGATGGATGGATGGATGTATGGATGGATGGATGTATGGATGGATGGATGGATGGATAGATAGATAGATAGATAGATAGATAGATAGATAGATAGATAGATAGATAGATAGATAGATAGATAGATAGATAGATAGATAGATAGATAGATAGATAGATAGATAGATAATCCAATATTATAATCCAATATCCAATATTAAGACATGTCAATAAACTTGTTATCAACACATTATCAAAGCCAGTGACTATATGTTCATGACGCTACTTTTAAAGAATTTTCTCAAACTGGGTCGAGAGTTCCAGCCTTTAGCTTTGGCAAACTTGTAGACACTTGCAAACAGGTCAGGAAAAAGGGTCATCAGGTCAATCTTGTCTGCATCATCAGCACTAACAAACAAATGCAAAGGTCAGTATGAAACATGTACAACAACTACACTACGTTTTTTTTCTGGCTGTATTGCTTTGATTTTGTGACGGAGTTACTTACTGGTGTTCGTACAGATTGCGAATGAAACGCAGCAGAGCCAGCGTGTTCTCAGGGTAGGCCTTTCTCTGTTTCTCATCCAGCTTCAGGACCATCTCAGGGGGGAACTGTGAATGTAGAGCAAACATACACATGTACAGATCAACAAGTTACTGTGGATAACACACTTCCACTGGCTACCATGTGAAATTATACTACAAAGGGGAAAATACACAACTACTCAAGTAACTTAGAACAAGTTGTCATGTCGACATAGGGAGGGAAAGTAATCTCATCGCCCCCTGCTGGCAACGTTCCAACACCTATAAATGAGTTAATGGGACTAAAACATTTTAACTTTGCATTTCGGTTCTCTCACTCTGGAGTTAAGACAGTGGCTTCCAAATGATATGCATGTGTAGTAACCCTGTTGGCTCTGCCTACCATTCCTCAATTTTCCCCCAATTGCTTTGATATTTTTTACTAAGCTGATAAAACACTATGCTGATCAAATGTCACGTGTGTGTCAGTCGGTAAGTGCACAGATGGAAAGTGAGTGTAACGTCAGGACATTTGCAGTCCATTCCTGACAAGATACAGTAGGCACAATTTAGATATTTTTTTACAGAAGGAGAAATGTCACATGACATTTTCACAGTCTGTTGATTAAACCAATGTATAGGCTGGGAAATATTTTTGATGGACAAGTTCAATCGTGCATGTGTCTTATAAGAATTATTTCAGTATCCTGGTCCACGGTGGTATATGGGGTAGGAATACTGCCACTATGGCCGCAGGTTTTCACTTTCCCTCCCTATAGGCTCAAGTTAAAATGCTTAGCTCACTTTATTTCTCCAGTCGGAGAAGGATTTATCCTTTGTGTATTCCTCGAGTTCCTTAAGGAGCTTCTCATCAGCTTTTCTGAAGTTCTCTGCCTCCGTCCCATTTCCAACTTTTGTCAAATACTCCACCCTCCTGAGGAAGGAAGACACATAAATGAAGAGATTTTATGTCATTGCAAACAACAATTTCGAGTTTCCGACATTTTCAAAATTCTATCAGGTGTTTAATACCCCAACAAAGAGTTATCTGTGCAGTTTAATGTGATCATAATGGGCTTGTTTGACTTGACTGCTACATGGCTGGCTGGCTTGACATGACGTTAAACAGGATTTAGGTTGAGTATAAACGACAGCCATCAAATTGGAGAGCAGGTTGTCCAAATGTCAGGTACTAAACCCTTGCAGGGGCAAAGAAACATACAGTATGCCAGCTGCATTCTTATTTGACTGCAGAAACCTCATCAGATCACATTTGATACTGTGCTGCTGAATAGATGGACTGACTAACTGTAGGGTGTGGTGTGGCGCAGTGGTTGATGAGAACATTGAGAATAAAGCTTGAAATAGAGAACTCCCTTGTGCTGCGCTGTGCATGTGTGAGTGTGTGTGTGTGTGTATGTGTGTGTGTGTGTGTGTGTGTGTGTGTGTGTGTGTGTGTGTGTGTGTGTGTGTGTGTGTGTGTGTGTGTGTGTGTGTGTGTGTGTGGTTTTGTGTGTGTGTGGCTGGGGGAGAACTTTGGCAGTAGCCTCAAACTGGTTTATTATTATATAAAATAATAATAACAATAGTAATAACAACAACAACAACAACAATAATAATAATAATGATAATAATGATAGTAATCTTTACTTGTATAGCACAATTCATATAAGATGCAGCTCAAAGTGCAAGAACACCACAACACAACATTTCTTGCAGTCCAGTGGTGCAAACACAATATGTTTACAGGCATGATGGAGTGGCTCATTATGACAAAGCTTAATTGGACAAATAATCAGTGGAGTAAACGTAGCTCTAAAGCTGTCAAACCTGTCACTGGTCCAGAAGTAGGGGTGAGTGAGTGTTTCCTCCACCCTGGGCCTGAGGCTGGGTTCAGCCTGGATCATCCACTCAATGAGGTCTTTAGCCAGCTCATCCTCCACCAACTCAAGGTTGTACTTCCCATCCAGAATGTTGGTCTCACAACGGATCCCTTTCCCAAAAGGGTGATGTCCGCAGGAAAGGATGTAGTATATCAACATCCCTGCAACCTGAAATGAAGCCGATTAGAAATACAATGGAGGCCCGATTTACACGCTGTCCCCAGATTAGTATCCTAAGCACTCACCTGGATATCGGAGGATCTCTTAAAGCCACTGCCACTGCCACTGTCCTCTTCAAGAGCTTCCCGAGACTTCCAGCATTTGGTTCCTGCAGGCCTTGTGACCAGTGTTGTTTGTCCAACATTCAGTCTTCTGCTGATGCCAAAATCAGCCAGCCTTGCTTTTCCTGTGATGTCTTGGGAAGAAACAGTGTGAGTTAGCCTATAATCCAAGTCTCAATGGAGTTGTGATACAGAGTACCACAGTATCATTTTTCTGTACCACAAATGTACTAACAAACACAGAGGCACTTTGTTGTTGTGACATAGTTGGTGGTGTGTTTTTGACCAGGACTGCTATACTGTGCACATTAGCACCTGCTATTCTAGAAATGTAAAAATGATACCAAACAACCATAAAACATTACTGTAATATGCTACTTTAGAACTACAGACATAAAGCTACAGACCAATGCACCAATATCCACACCCACAGACACAGAAAGAGACAGAAGAGATATTTTTACATATATTAAAATGTATAATATATATAGGAAATACATTAGTGTTATTTAAGAAACCAAATGTTCTTACCAATCAAAACATTTTGAGGCTTGATGTCTCTGTGAAGCACTTTTGTGTCCTTGTTGTGGAGGACTTCTAAACTGTGAAGGACTTCCTTCACTTTCATCTTCAGAATATCCATCTTTTCCTGAATGTTCTCTGGTAAGTGATGGTTCTCAGGATCAATATATTCTTCCAAGGTGTACTCACAAAGCTGTAGGACTAAGTAACCAAAGTTATCATCCTCAGCAAAGTCAACATATCGCACAATGCTAGGACTGTCCAGCTCTGGCAGGCGCAAGTACTCTTCCTCATGTTTAAGCAGCTGGTAGTTTGACTTGGTCATGCGCTTGATGGCAACTTCAGTACCATCATCTCTGAGGCCAAGGAAGACCTCAGTGCCATCACTACCTCTTGCAATTCGGTAGTCAGAATTGACACAAAAAGTGAGATTTTTTACTGTCTTAACCTCTGTCATTCTCATGTTAGCAAGCTTCTCCAACTGTGTCCTCCAGCGAACACTGGATTGGTACCAAGATGGTGAAACTGTTACTGTGTCAGTTACGGAGGGAAATGGTTTGACGCTTGAACTTTCATCAATAGGGGATGATTCTTCAACTGAACTCAGTGGAGTATCACAGCCTGAAGTAGTCATCACTGAACCAGACACAAGATCATCTGTGGGACTTTTGATCTTCTTTTTCTTCTTTTTCTTCTTCTTTCTCTTTTCTTTTCCCTGCATAACTGTTTCCTGATCTAATGATTGCCATTCTGAACATTGTCCTGTTAACTTTTCATTTAGTTCTCTCAATGTCTTTTTCAAAGTTTCATCCATCTGGCTATCTGCAGCATTCAGTATCCCCTCAGGTACTGATGTGACCCCAAGGGCTGTGATAATCTCAGGTAGACCCTGATATGAATGCAGGTGTGCTAATATCCCATAGGTAAATGCACCCATGATAACCGGGTATCCTGAATTTGTAAAGGGGACTACACCCCTGCACAACTTCTCGATGAAGTGGGCATCTGATCCATCCTTCTGCTTAGGGGTCTTTTGTATGATGACGTAGAGCAATGTAACAATCGGATCAGGAGTGTGAGCCAGAGTTGTTGTGAGAAATTGCAAAAGGATTGGTACAATGCGATGTGAAAATGTAAGTGGGATTTTGT
The DNA here is from genome assembly GCA_027475355.1 of Coilia nasus. Classification (NCBI taxonomy): domain Eukaryota; kingdom Metazoa; phylum Chordata; class Actinopteri; order Clupeiformes; family Engraulidae; genus Coilia; species Coilia nasus. Next base: position 7,086,418 of record CM050217.1, on the reverse strand, counting down.
CCATGAGACAGAAAGCTAAACGCAAATGTTGCACAATGAGAAGTTGATGCGATGCATTGGATATTTTTGGTAAGCGTTGAATTGTCTCCTCTACGTACCTGTCCATGTTCTGAGAATGTTTTAGCCACTTAATGCCCATTTGTTTGTATGCTGGAGCACCAGGACCAACAACGGTAGCAAATTCATCAAAAAGGCAATAATGCATACTTGGGTGCACCTCCAAAAAATCATTGTGGTACAACTGATACATTTCCTCTGGCTGCTTCTTTGGCACATCACATGTGTAGTTGAAAAATAATGCATATTTTGACATCTGGTCATCTTCCAAAGATAACTTATGCAACATGTTAGAAATCCATTCATCTGTGTTTGAATTTGTGCTGTAATTTAAATCAGGCACTGCTCCATATTTGAGCAATTCTTTTGCTATATCCTTCCTGTTGTTGCATGCTGCTTGAACAATTGGAGTGGGCAGTCCTAAATTTGGGTCAGCTTTGTTATGTAATAACTGTCTGATGAGATGAACTGGCACATTAAACTTCACAGCATAAATCAAAGGTGTTAGGCCTTGCGCTGAGAGGATGTTGGGGTTAGCACCTTGTCTGAAAAGGTATGCACAAACCTCTTCATGACCACAGGCAACAGCTGCACACAGAGGTGTCACGTCATCTTTCAATTCTGCACATGGATATAATCCATTGACATTCAATTTATGCTTTTTTAATCTCTTCAAATTGTTATCAGTGATATACTGTATGATGGGGTGTGTCTGCCTTTCGATATCCTGAGCCTTTACATAGCCTAGCCTTGTAACCTAAAAGGGAAAAGAAAATGACTTTCACATCACTACATAATGTAAAGGGATTGTGTACTTTGCCCACCTAAACAAGCCTTGTTGATATGGACAACATAAGAAAGTTTGGCATTTACAGTACAGTCTGAGAGTAAGAATCACTACCAGACATCTTACTGTACCTTATTATGACCATTAATTATCAAATGTAAAATAGATGATGCGTTGATATTGGAATCTTAAATATTGAAGACACTGTTTTTGCTTTCAGTACTCCCCTCATTATGAAGGTAGAGATATGACATCATTTATGACAGCAAAGAACACATTATGTTATAGGGCTTATATGATTTTTTTTGTCGGATAAATATAATTGGCAAAGAACAATGGCTTCTATATTTCGCATATTTCGCCGTGCTCCCAGCCCCCCCAAGCATCCCCTAAACCATTCCAAGAGACCCTCCAATCTCTTACACCCCGTTCACACTAGACTTTTCAAAATCCGGATTATCAGGTTTTTCAAAATCCGGATAAAATTTATCCCAGTGTGAGCGCAAATCGAATTTTTAAACTTTATGTCCATGCAACTCCTTTGGATTCATGTTTTTTTTCTAAGGGCAATTAGGCATTCCAGAGGAAAGATTTTTTCTAAATGAGATTTCTTCTGTCTCACTTGTTTCTAGACAATAATGAGATCACAGTGATACAAAAATAAGACTATTGCCTTTGTCTCCTGCTTCTTATGTTTGTCTCTAGAGAAAAAGAGTTTTGTTCTTTCAGTGTAGACTCCTATTAATCTACAAATGAGATCTTAACAGTGTCTCAAATAATGCTCAATGTTGTATGAGAAAAATGGTGACAAAAGTAGTACTTAAATGAGCCTTAAAAGGGAATCACCATTTTGTCTCCTGTGCAACAGAATAGATACAAATCAGAAACAAAATTTTCGTCTGGGATGTCAAATTACCACAAAAGTACTGCACGCGTTTAGAGGGCTTGCTATATAAGGTCATTCCTGCACTTACAAAATGGAGCCTGCTAGCTAAATAAAGGAGCTTGCTTTCCTAATGCTGCTTGATCAGGGTGAACTCATCTGATTACGAGGGTACAGATATTACATCATTTATGACAGCAAAGATCTATGACTTCGATATTTAGCATAATATCTAATTGCCTTTTTCTTGTTGTGTATTCAGTCTCTCCCCAAACCATGATTATGACAAAGAGCAAACACCCAGTATTTTTTGTATTATTTGTTATCTTATCATGGCTACTGTACATAAAACTGTAAAAGAGTTACTTACCAAGGGCAACATGTCAGAAAAGTGGACTTGAGAAACTGAGAAAGCTCTGGCGGAGAAAGCTCTGGCGGGAAAAGCACAACCTGTGCATATATTGTAGGGCAACTGGAGAAACTGGAATCAAGGTAGACGTAGACGAGTCCTATTATATAAGGGTGGGGCCAACATTTATTGTGCTGGGTGTCAAGCATAGTTTAGTCAATGTTTTATTTTTCCAAGAATAGATATGAAAGAATATTAATATAATAATTACTATTAGTGACAGTGTGAACAGCTCTATAGACTATCTCAGTAGAAGAAGCAGCAGCTGGAATTTTAAAATGCACTAAAAAGAAAAATAGACAGCTATCTATTATGATTTACCAAAAATGTAGGTAAAGAAATTCAAAAGTGACATACCGCACACACCATCCAAATGTGTGTTTTTAACTGACACACAAATACCTATGTGGATATGTGTTGTGTACATTTTGCAGTCAACTAGATTAATTGAAGAGATCAAAATCTCCCTATCCTGTCACTGAACAAGACAGATTTGTTCTGGAAAAATCCAGGCACACATTGAAATGCTGCATCGATAAGTTAAAAGGACTGACAAAGGCTCAAGAGTACAAGCATATACGCAGTTAATGAAGAGTGATAACAGGTTTGTTCAGAAATATTACAGGAACTGCATACTGCAAGAAAAGGCAAACTTGTTAGTTTCAACTATTGTGTGAACCTGTTCAACAAGTAAGTAATGTCACAACAAATGTGGTTCCTATAACACACGTGTTGTATGTGGGTGTGTGTGTGTTTTTTTTTTTAAGTTATAGTTATGATACCAGAATCTCTAGTAGGGTGAAACTTGGGGCTGGAAACGTAAGCTGTTGATCACACCACTTGCTATGTGACAGGTTCACATAATATATATTTGCTGTATAATATAATATATATTATATTATATATTTATACTATATTTCCTGAATGAAGAATGTGTTTTTTATGGTCTAAGCAGTAAAAAAGCAAGAAGTGCCCAAAGTTGGATTAGTTAGGAGCCACTATCAAGTAGTATGCTATGGTGTAACATTACATGCCATATTGAGTGCGTAGACTGACATCTACGTCATGCATTTGTAAAATTCAAGCACAAATTAAGTGGCTGTGCATGGTATGATACTGCATTTGTATGCTCAGACTACAGCAATGAGTTCCTGTGAGGAAGGATGAGGACAATCTGCACCTTTGTTGTTTTTCGCGTCTTTCACAGGGAGGCTTGTTCAAGATCACAATGATGCAAATTAGCTGATGTTTCTCTAGGCAAACACGTCAGCCAACATGTCATCTGTATCATGTCATTCTGTGTTTGAAGTGATGCATGATGGTTAAAAATTGTGTCAGACTTGCAGGTAAGTTGTGAGGATGTCACCAAAATGTGACCATGTCACATGACCTAAAAACGCACAGGGGCAAAGGGATCGCATGCAAAACATACAGACCTAGTTGGTTCCTCCACTGAGCTGTTAGCGAGCCCTTCTCCCTGTCTCCCCACATAACACACATCTGTGTCATTCACTGTGGAGAACAAAAGGACACAAGCTCAACCACATTGTTGTTGCAGGAAAGACATTTGTGTACGACTTGACGGCTTTAACTTTAACACCCCTCCCATCTGGCAGTTCATGTTGACACGCGAAGAGAGACAGGCAGACAGATGAGAGTGCAACTCTAACACACATATATACATGCCCCCCCCCCCCACCCTCTCTCACACACATACACATACAATTTCAGCCCAGATCCCATGTCAACATGTTTAAACCAGAAAAGATCCTCATTTAAGTGTCCCCTCAAAGGCGAGTATCTGGGCCAAATCAACACACAACGCTGTCTTGGTCAGTGTCAAATGGATAGGTGGAGTGCTATTTTGGGGTAATGAACACAGGGAGTTTGGCAGTGTAAATTAGTATAGTGTTGAGCACACCTTTTGTCATGCAGCCCAGGGTAACACTAGCCCAGAGTAAGTTCAAGAGCACAGTGTTTTCCTATCATTTCCTCATTGAATGGTGTGTTACTATCTGAAAAAGGCTTTTGATGTAGTTTTCTCCTGCTGGGAAAGGGGTTCACCTGTGCTCAAGCCTGGGTGCGCCACAGGGCAGGACGGCAGAATCAGCAAACACTGGGCCACTTCTACACAGACACTGGATCCCAGGGAGGACTGGAGCACACTGACTACTTGTTTAACTTATTTAATAGGTGCAGCAGACTAACGTTCAACTCTGTCCAGGGTGTGAAAACTGCTCAAGGTGTGATAGGTGTGGCAGATATAAAAAAGATAAATATTCAGAGAAAGGACCTGATTAGACGTGCTGAAGTCATAGGTTTGCCAAACGTTAATAGTCGATGTGAATTGTGACACTGTTCTAGTAAAACTTCCCAAAGTCATCCCTCACCTCTGTTTAACAGAGGTTGTTCCAGGTGAACATAAATAGCCTTCTTTGCAACTCTGAAACCATCTGTCTTATCTGACAAAAATCTGCACATCAGCATCTTCAAAGGAGTGGTATTGCTTTTAGATTGTGTATGTGTATGTATTTTATATGGGATCTCGAGACTGTTAATAAAGTTATATATTTTAAGTGTAGATGCACCTACACGAGGCATTCTTTATTGTGCCATGCATTTGTGGATTGGTTGAGCACTCCTGTTGCTCAACTTGTGTTTAGGAACCACCCTGTTGCTTCTCCTGTTTTTAGTGTTTGACTCATCTTTGCTGCTTCCCCCCCCCCTTACTTTATGAAGGCCCATTTGGGGTTGCCACTAGTGATGGGACATCTGAAGTGAGGCGTCAGAGCTTGCGTCGAGCAAAGAGGGCGTGCCAGATGAAGCCACAATGTTGAGGCTTGTGTTGTTACAATAAATCACGTGATTGACGACAAACGAAGTTTCATTTTGAAACATACGTGACTGCTTTGGAATGTGATTCAACTTCTCCAACCACTACAGCACTTTATGGGTTGTTGTAGCGTTGCAAAGCTTTCTGAAATGTGTGTTTTCTGACAGGATGCTTGTTCTAATAGCGACTTCTAATCAGGAAGTCACCATCTTTGCATGTACCATGATGTCCCAAATGCACAATAATAAGAAGAAATTATTACAGTACTACTACTACTACTACTACTACTACTACTGCTACTACTACTACTACTACTGCTACTACTACTACTACTACTACTACAGTACTACTACTACTACTATTACTACTACTACTACTACTACTACTACTACTACTACTACTACTACTAATAATAATAATAATAATAATAATAATAATAATAATAATAATAATAATAATAATTGCACTCTGACTACGAAGTAAGTCTTTAAATAAAAAATAGTAGGCTACCACATGTATCTGTGTTGCAAACTTGTCATTATTTCAACAAAGCATTTCCAAAACGGTGTGGCTAATTTCTTAAGGCCTACAGTTGGCAGTCTTGACATAATATGTTATTAAACATAGATTTTTAAATCATTAAGCCTACAAAATAATGTGGTTTAAGTAGCAACTTGATCAGTTTTGATCACAGCTGCCCGTAGAATAGGTGCACAGGCTGGTTAATGACAATGTTCTTTAGGCTTAGATAGAACATTGTCATTAACCAGCATATGCACCTATTCTATGGAGTAGATTCTAAGCAGTGACAGGCGTGTTTCAGATATGTGGATGGGAGACGAGGTTATTCCAGAAGGACATGTCTAAGAGGCCCCCTACTGTGCGACCTTTATTTCTAACGAGTTTGCTAAAGTGACACAATGCAGCATGAGACTGATTTTAGGCATAATATAGTAAACTAAGACACACAAAATGTGCATTTCTTGAATTCAAGAAATGATGAAGTCAACACGCAGCAATGATAGCTTACTGACCCTTGAATAAACAACGCAAAACAACAGATTGTACAGTTTTTTTTCTCTCACAAGGCTTAGCACAAGGCTTGCCCATCACTAGTTGCCACACGTTCTTAGCGCTTATTTCATGTGTGCATTGTCTTTTTCTCCTTTTTTTCTGGACACTTTCCTCTCAGTGCTGTAGGGGCTTGATTATGACATCCAGTTCGTGTGGATGGTGTGAGTCAAAGACTAAGTACTCGTCAGTGACCCACTGAGGGTGTTTCCAGTACAACTTCATGTGTCATCCTTAGTAAGTATATCACAGCCAAGAAATACTCTTCTGTTATTCTCACATTGTGCATTCCAAGTGACTCAGGAATAAAGAATAAAAAAGCAAAGTTGCTTAAAGGTTCCCTGTTATGGTTTTAGAGAATATTGTACCGTATTCTATGATGTTCAAATAAGGCACTGAACTGTGGTTTAACAAAAACAAGCTCAAATGCATTTGTACAAGCCCAATTACAGCCTTATATATACAGGTTGAGAACTGAAATGGTCCATTTTGGCTAAATGGCTCCCTCTTATGGAAACCACAATTGATCTGTGGTTGATTTCCTCTAACATAACATCACAGTGTGACTTTGTACTGGGTCATTGATTAGTCACTATTTCTAGGTTCAAGACTTATATGTAATATATACAGGGTTCCCACGGTCATGGGAATCCTTGAAAAGTCATGGAAATTGAAAATGTGATTACCCAGGCCTGGAAAAGTCATGAAATTTTGTAAATTCACTAAAAGTTTTGGAAAAGCCATGGAATTTTAGTTTCTCCCTAACGCAACTACAGTGTTCTGTTAAGTTATCATTAGGCCTTTAGAGCCGACAATAACTGCATTGTCAGTATTCATATAAAAGTAAAAGTATGCTAAATTCTACACACTTAAGGTGCTGTGAAGTCATGAAAAACTCACTTTAGGTCATGAAAAAGGTCATGGAAAAGTTTTGAAATTTTGTCAGTAAAAAGGAGTGGGAACCCTGTATATATGGAAAAGGATATCTGGATTCTTAATCAAGTTTCTATAGGAATATGTGACCATCCGTTACACATGTCTGACACGCTTATCCAGAGCGAGTTACAGATATTTACAGAGTTTCGGTTACAGTCCCTGGAGCAGTGTGGGGTTAGATGCCTTGCTCAAGGGCATTTCAACCATGGGTAGGGTGGGATTCGAACTGACAACCTTCCAATCGTGAGGTCAACTCCCTAACCACTAGGCCACAGCTGCCATTTGGTTGAGTAATTATGAGGTCAGTTATGAGACACCTGGCTGACTACCTTACAGTTCAGCCCAAAGATGCTCAGTGGGGTTAAAGTTAGAGCTCTTTGTTGCCTAGTTAAGTTCTTCCGTGTCAAAATCATTACACCATGCCTTTAGTTATTGCTTTGTGTACTGGGACACGGTCATGTTGGAACAGAAAAGGGCCTTCCCCAAACTGTTACCACAAATGTTGGAAGCATAGCACTGTCCATGTCTCGGAAAGCTGAAGCAGGCATGAAGATGCCCTTCACTGGACATGACGAGCCCAGTCCAAATCCTGAAAAACATTATCCTCCCACTAACCTTCCAAGTCGGGACAATGCATTCAGGTAGTAGGTAATGTGGTGATATGGCCAAGAGCTGAATACTTTTGTCCATATTGTGCATGAAGGAAGGCACAACCGTGTTTCACCTTCACCTCTGTGGCCATGCATAACCTTAAGGCAGGCATCTCAAATGTAAGCAACGAGTGTGCATTATTGTCGAGCTTTAAATGTCAAACAAGATAATTAGGTCACACTTATGACTTATTGGCAGGTTCCTCTCTTCCAGCTGAGAGGCCCTGGGTCCTCTCATTAGCTCTGCGTGATTAGCCCAATGATTAGACTACATCTTTTGAGGGACCAAACTCACCCATCACTGGTGAAGGTCACAAATCTTCGTAGCAGCGCATATTTGCTGTTGGTATTTACAATTCCATAGGGCAATATTTGCTTGTGGTGAACGCAAAGTTAACACATGTAGTACCGTGGTCTAGCGGTTAGGGAGTTGGTCTTGCAATCAGAAGGTTGCTGGTTCGAATCCCACCCTACCCATGGTTGAGATGCCCTTGAGCAAGGCATCTAACCCCCACACTGCTCCAGGGACAGTAACTGAAACCCTGTAAATATCTGTAAGTCGCTCTGGATAAGAGCGTCAGCTAAGTGTAATGTAATGTAGTAGGGGAGACTGGGGTTGCTTATCACTTTTTTGGCATTCATTTGAATCCCTCAAAAACGGTGTTATGAATAGATTTCCTTTCAATGTATAATGTAAGCTTAAAGTGTCAGGTAGGACTGAAGGGTTGTAAATCACTTTAAATTCATTGTGTTCAAAAAATATGGGCTGCCAAATAGACACTGACAGCTTGTGACAAACAACCCCCATGATAACATAGAAATATTTTTGAAAGTTATGCAAAACAGTGAAGTGAAATTTATTCAGAATGTAAGTATAACACACAGGCATTGGAAATATAAGTATAACACACAGGCACTGGGAATATCGACATTGGGAACATTGAAATAAAACATAGACTTGCTGAATACATACTATTTTATAACATATTATTTAAATATACATGTTATGCACCAAAAGATAGATAAGAACAAGAGAGAACAATTAGATAGGTAGGCCTATTGTTACTATTTAGTAATATTTATTTGTGTGTGTGTGTCAGAGAGTGAATACATATATTGCCATTGGTGCCACATGTGACAACCAACCCCAAACAGAGTGTGACAACCATCCCCAACTGACCTTGTATGCTAGCAGTGACGCTAGCAGCCACACGTTGTAGCATAACTAAGAAAAAACATATTGAAAATATAGCTCTGTCTTTATACTTTTTAATGGTAATAGTTTTTCTAAAGTCAACCCATTAGTTACAAAACTAGAAAAGAAAACTTAACGTTCTGAAAATTGACATTTTGACATGAAAAACCTTAATGTTGATCTCACCTCAAAACTTTGTGTCAAACACTTGAACTGTCAATGTAGATGATCCCTAACACTAATAAGTCTGAACATTTCTATGTCAGCGACTTTGATCAGCGCCCTTTAGTGGCCGAGATATGATGAGTGTGACAACCAACCCCTGTGACAACCAACCCTTTCTTTCTTTCTTTCTTTCTTTCTTTCTTTCTTTCTTTCTTTCTTTCTTTCTTTCTTTCTGTGTAGTCTATTGTGTCAATCAGCTGAGATTGAACTGGGACGCTATTTCGATGGTCCAGATAGCTTATCCTAACCAGTTGTGTTGAGGTAAAAGTGTGTTTATTGGTTATGTGTCGCCCTCTACTGTTAAGTAATAGTAACACAGAAAATTACTCTTGGTGTTGTCATGTGTGGATTTGGTATGAATCAGTAAAAACAAAAACAGAGATGGCGGGGGGTGGCATATTTTCACAGCAAATACACAATATACAAACAGAGGGTAAATAGTATGCTGCAGGATAAGAATCACAGACATATCACAGGGTTTTTACACAGAGAATCAAAGATTTATTCTGTGTAGTAAAGAGAGAAATTACAACACAAGATGAACAACTACAATCATAACCTTTCATATTCAACCAAGACAGATCAAATAGTCAGAGTTTAAGTTAGAATAAAATAATAAAAGATAATTAAAGTTTCACCAAAAATGATTGTTGATAGCTCAGCTAGCCCTACCCCAGAAAACATCAACCAAAGAAACAGCACTTGCCAAAATAAGAAAAAAAAAAACCTTCAAACATCCACTTGCGTAGGAGAAAACAAAGGTGATTGGTTAATGTTCTAACAGGTATTAGATATTAGCCCATGGGCAAAACAAAACATTTTTGAATTGTAATGCACAAATTTGGGGCTTTTAAAAGATGATGATAGATAGATAGATAGATAGATAATCCAATATTATAATCCAATATCCAATATTAAGACATGTCAATAAACTTGTTATCAACACATTATCAAAGCCAGTGACTATATGTTCATGACGCTGCTTTTAAAGAATTTCCTCAAACTGGGTCGAGAGTTCCAGCCTTTAGCTTTGGCAAACTTGTAGACACTTGCAAACAGGTCAGGAAAAAGGATCATCAGGTCAATCTTGTCTGCGTCATCACTAACAAACAAATGCAAAGGTCAGTATGAAACATGTACAACAACTACACTATGTTTTTTTTCTGTCTGTATTGCTTTGATTTTGTGACGGAGTTACTTACTGGTGTTCGTACAGATTGCGAATGAAACGCAGCAGAGCCAGCGTGTTCTCAGGGTAGGCCTTTCTGTGTCTCTCATCCAGCTTCAGGACCATCTCAGGGGGGAACTGTGAATGTAGAGCAAACATACACATGTACAGATCAACAAGTTACTGTGGATAACACACTTCCACTGGCTACCATGTTAAATTATACTGCACAGGGGAAAATACACAACTACTCAAGTAACTTAGAACAAGTTGTCATGTCGACATAGGGAGGGAAAGTAATCTCATCGCCCCCTGCTGGCAACGTTCCAACACCTATAAATGAGTTAATGGGACTAAAACATTTTAATTTTGCCTTTCGGTTACCTCACTCTGGAGTTAAGACAGTGGCTTCCAAATGATATGCATGTGTAGCAACTCTGTTGGCTCCGCCTACCATTCCTCAATTTTCCCCCAATTTAAATTGCTTTGATTTTTTTTTTTAGTAAGTTGATAAAACACTATGCTGATCAAATGTCATGTGTGTGTCAATCGGTAAGTGCACAGATGGAAAGTGAGTGTGACGTCAGGACATTTGCAGTCCATTCCTGACAAGATACAGTAGGCGCAATTTAGATATTTCTTTACAGAAGGAGAAATGTCACATGACATTTTCACAGTCTGTTGATTAAACCAATGTATAGGCTGGAAAATATTTTTGATGGACAAGTTAAGGGCCTCCCTGTAGGCCCAAGTTAAAGGAGAACTTCGGTGTAAAATTAAAATTCATGGTGGCGACGAGAAACTACAGCAAGGTTCTGCCTGTCAAAACAGTTTTATTAATAAATGTTGTGTACACTTACAAAATTCTCAGTGCCTTGTTTTTAATGTCAGGGCATTTGTTGTACTACCAATGGAGTGTGGAGTTTCTTTGAGCTGTTTTAATGGTTTAAAAATAGTGTAGTCGTCATGCTTCGTCTAAGGGCACCTACCACTTCCATTGTTAGCCTTCTGGGACAAACAATAAAAAATAGTTAAACTCTGAATGCAACAGGCTAAATCAACTTTGCTCCTCAGTACACATACCAACTCAGTATGATGTTTTAACATGGCAATTTAAATTTTACACCAAAGTTCTCCTTTAAAATGCTTAGCTCACTTTATTTCTCCAGTCGGAGAAGGATTTATCCTTTGTGTATTCCTCGAGTTCCTTAAGGAGCTTCTCATCAGCTTTTCTGAAGTTCTCTGCCTCCGTCCCATTTCCAACTTTTGTCAAATACTCCACCCTCCTGAGGAAGGAAGATACATAAATGAAAAGATGTTATGTCATTGCAAACAATGATTTCGAGTTTCCGACATTTTAAAATTTTCATCAGGTGTTTAATACCCCAACAAAGACAGAGTTATCTGTGCAGTTTAATGTGTTCATAGTGGGCTTGTTTGACTTGGCTGCTACATGGCTGGCTGGCTTGACATGATGTTAAACAGGATTTAGCTTGAGTATAAACGACGGCCATCAAATTGGAGAGCAGGTTATCCAAATGTCAGGTACTAAACCCTCGCAGGGGCAAAGAAACATACAGTATGCCAGCTGCTTTCTTATTTGACTGCAGAAACCTCATCAGATCACATTTGATACTGTGCTGCTGAATAGATGGACTGACTAACTGTAGGGTGTGGTATGGCGCAGTGGTTGATGAGAACATTGAGAATAAAGCTTGAAATAGAGGACTCCCTTGTGCTGCGCTGTGCGTGTGTGTGTGTGTGTGTGTGTGTGTGTGTGTGTGTGTGTGTGTGTGGTTTTGTGTGTGTCTGTGGCTGGGGGAGAACTTTGGCAGTAGCCTCACACTGGTTTATTATTATGTAAAATAACAACAACAACAACAACAACAACAATAATAATAATAATAATAATAATAATAATAATAATAATAATAATAATAATCTTTACTTGTATGGCACAATTTATACAAGATGCAGCTCAAAGTGCTTTTCAGTTTGGCATGAACACCACAACACAATATTTCTTGCAGTCCAGTGCTTCAAACAGACAGGCAAAGCTGATGGAGTGGCTCATTATGACAAAGCTTAAGTGGAAAAATAATCAGTGGAATAAACGTAGCTCTAAAGCTGTCAAACCTGTCACTGGTCCAGAAGTAGGGGTGAGTGAGTGTTTCCTCCACCCTGGGCCTGAGGCTGGGTTCAGCCTGGATCATCCACTCAATGAGGTCTTTAGCCAGCTCATCCTCAACCAACTCAAGGTTGTACTTCCCATCCAGAATGTTGGTCTCACAACGACTCCCTTTCCCAAAAGGGTGATGTCCGCAGGAAAGGATGTAGTATATCAACATCCCTGCAACCTGAAATGAAGCCGATTAGAAATACAATGGAGGCCCGATTTACACGCTGTCCCCAGATTAGTATCCTAAGCACTCACCTGGATATCGGAGGATCTCTTAAAGCCACTGCCACTGTCCTCTTCAAGAGCTTCCCGAGACTTCCAGCATTTGGTTCCTGCAGGGCTTGTGACCACTGCTGTTTCTTCAACATTCAGTCTTCTGCTGATGCCAAAATCAGCCAGCCTTGCTTTTCCTGTGATGTCTTGGGAAGAAACAATGTGAGTTAGCCTATAATCCAAGTCTCAATGGAGTTGTGATACAGAGTACCACAGTATAATTTTTCTGTACCACAAATGTACTAACAAACACAGAGGCACTTTGTTGTTGTGACATAGTTGGTGGCGTGTTTTGGACCAGGACTGCTATACTGTGCATATTAGCACCTGCTATTCTAGAAATGTAAAAACGATACCAAACAACCATAAAACATTACTGTAATATGCTATTTTAGAACTACAGACATAAAGCTACAGACCAATGCACCAATATCCACACCCACAGACACAGAAAGAGACAGAGATATTTTTACATATATTTAAATGTATAATATCTATAGGAAAAATACATTAGTGTTATTTAAGAAACCAAATGTTCTTACCAATCAAAACATTTTGAGGCTTGATGTCTCTGTGAAGCACTTTTGTGTCCTTGTTGTGGAGGACTTCTAAACTGTGAAGGACTTCCTTCACTTTTGTCTTCAGAATATCCATCTTTTCCTGAATGTTTTCTGGTAAGTGATGGTTCTCAGGATCAATATATTCTTCCAAGGTGTACTCACAAAGCTGTAGGACTAAGTAACCAAAGTTATCATCCTCAGCAAAGTCAACATATCGCACAATGCTGGGACTGTCCAGCTCTGGCAGGCGCAAGTACTCTTCCTCATGTTTAAGCAGCTGGTAGTTTGACTTGGTCATGCGCTTGATGGCAACTTCAGTACCATCATCTCTGAGGCCAAGGAAGACCTCAGTGCCATCACTACCTCTTGCAATTAGGTAGTCAGAATTGACACAAAAGGTGAGATTTTTTACTGTCTTAACCTCTGTCATTCTCATGTTAGCAAGCTTCTCCAACTGTGTCCTCCAGCGAACACTGGATTGGTACCAAGGTCGTAAAATTGTTACTGTGTCAGTTACGGAGGGAAATGGTTTGACGCTTGAACTTTCATCAATAGGGCATGATTCTTCACCTGAACTCAATGGAGTATCACAGTCTGAAGTAGTCATCACTAAACCAGACACGACATCATCTGTGGGATGTTTGATCTTCTTTTTCTTCTTTTTCTTCTTCTTTCTCTTTTCTTTTCCCTGCATAACTGTTTCCTGATCTAATGATTGCCATTCTGAACACCGTCCTGTTAACTTTTCATTTAGTTCTCTCAATGTCTTTTTCAAAGTTTCATCCATCTGGCTATCTGCAGCATTCAGTATCCTCTCAGGTACTGATGTGACCCCAAGGGCTGTGATAATCTCAGGTAAACCCTGATATGAATGCAGGTGTGCTAATATCCCATAGGTAAATGCACCCGTGATAACCGGGTACCCTGGATTTGTAAAGGGGACTACACCCCTGCACAACTTCTCGATGAAGTGGGCACCTGATCCATCTTTCTGCTTAGGGGTCTTTTGTATAATGACGTAGAGCAATGTAAGAATCTGATCAGAGAAGCCAGTGAGCAACTCTGTCGGTTTGAGAAATTGCAAAAGGATCGATACAATGTGATGTGAAAATGTCAGCGGGATTTCTTTCATGAGGCAGAAAGCTAAATTCAAATGTGGCACAATGACAAACTGATAGCTTGCCTTGGGTAATTTTGGTAAGCGCTGAATTGTCCCCTCTACATATCTATCCAAGTTCTGACCATGTTTTAGCCACTTAATGGCCAGTTGTTTGTGTTCTGAAGCATAAGGACCAACAACACTAAGAAATCTATCAAAAAGGCTATCATGGATAAGTGGGTGCACCTCCAAAAAAAACTTGTGGTACAACTGATAAATGTCCTCTGGCTTCTTCTTTGGCAAATCACATGTGTAATTGAAAAATAATTCATATTTTGATATTTGGTTATCTTCCAAAGATAACTCATGTAACATGTCAGAAACCAATTTATCTGTGTTTGAATTTATGCTGTAATTTAAATCAGGTACTGCTCCATATTTGAACAATTCTTTTGCTATATCCTTTCTGTTGTTGCATGCTGCTTGAACAATTGGAGTGGGCAGTCCTAAATTTGGGTTAGCTTTTTCATGTAATAACCGTCTAACCAGATGAACTGACACATTAAACTTCACTGCATAAAGCAAAGGTGTTAGGCCTTGGCTTGAGCAAATGTTGGGGTCAGCACCTTCTCTGAAAAGGTATGCACAAACCTCTTCGTTACCACAGGCAGCAGCTGCACATAGAGGGGTCACATTATCTTTCCATTCTGCACATGGATATAATGTATTAACGTTAAATGTATGTTTTTTTAACTTCTTCAGCTTGTTATCAATAATACACCATATGATGGGGTGTGTCTGCCTGTTGATATCTTCAAGCTGTACACCACGTACTGCAACCTTAAGGGAAAAGAAAATGACTTTTACATCACTACATTAGGAATTGTGGAAAGAATAAAGTAAAAGGATTGTGTACTTTGCCAACCTAAGAAGGTCTTTTTGATAGGGACAACATAAAAATGTTTGCTATTTATAGTACAGTAATTTCATTTAATTTTATTATCAGATGTAAAATGTTGAAATCTTGAATACTGAAGACATTGTTTTTGCTTTTAGAAGACAATGTTTATGTTAAATATGCATGTGTAACTCTTTTGGATTCATGTTTCTTAATGGACAGGTAAAATTTGTAAAATAAAAAAGGCAGATGTAGCATGTCAAACTATCTCAAACGTACTGCGCACATTTAGAGAGATTTCTATATATGGTCATTTCTACACTCACAAAATGGAACCTGCTATAGCTACTGTACATAAAGGAGCTTGCTTCCCTGCTGCTGCTGGATCAGGGTGTACTCCTCTCATTATGAAGGTAGAGATATGACATAATTTATCATCAAACAATGAAAAAATGTATCATCAACAAACACTGTATGTTAGGCCATATATGAAATCTTTTTGTCGGATAAATATAATTGGCAAAGAACAATGGCTTCAATATTTTGTATGATATCTAAGTGCCATTTTTGTTGTGTATCCAATCTCTCCCCAAAACGTGATTATGACAAAGAACAAGCACTCACCCAGTATTTTTTGTACCATTTGTTATATCTTATCGAGGCTACATAAAACTGTAAAATAGTTACTTACCAAAAGCAACATCTCAGCTCTGGCAGGAAATATGTGGTGAATATCTAAACTTAAGGTGAACATTCAAACTTAATGTGTTAGATTAATCTGTCATATTAGTCTGTAGCTTGAGCATAAAAAGGTTGTTGTGACACGCAGCAGTGCAAGGGGACCGGAAACCAGAGAGGAAGTGCACTGGCAAGCAGCTAAGGGGATCCACGCACCCACGCATGCACACACACACACATGCACACACGGGCCCACAGACACAGACACCTGTTTTGGAGACACAGAGAAGGGGCAAATGATGTCTAAGGGACTAGACATCCAGCTGCAGTGAGTTCACCTCGCTATACACTTAGTGTGTTTTCTGGGTGTTTTGCCTGTATGCACTTGTGTGAGCTGAGTTGAATAAAGTTTTCGTCAACAACTGAGTTCCACGACTTTGCCTGAGTTATTGCTACGAATTGGCTAAACGAAGGTGAAGGCTGCTTCCCTGTCGGAGGTTTCCACGACAAAAGCTGAAACAACGCATACATTTCAGGGAAAATGGAGAAACTGCAATCAAGGTTATCATATAAGGGTGGGGCCAACATTTATTGTTCCGGGTGTCAGGCATGCTTTGGTCAAAGTCCATGTTTGTTGCACCTGGCTGTGATGTTTGTTGCACCTGGCTGGCTGTCCATTAGTGACAGTGTGAACGGCTCTACAGACTGCCTCAATAAAAGAAGTGCAGCAGCTGGAATTTTAAAGTGTAAAAAATACAAGGCAACTATCTATTATGATTTACCATTCAGCTAAACAAATTCCCAAGTGAATTAGCCTACAACACACACATTCTGAACTGACATACAATTGACATAATGGGGTTGAAGTTAGAGCTCTGTGTTGCCTAGTTAAGTCCTTCCGTGTCAAACTCATCACACCATGCCTTTAGTTGTTGCGTTGTGTACTGGGACACGGTCATGTTGGAACAGAAAAGGGCCTTCCCCAAACTGTTACCACAAATGTTGGAAGCATAGCACTGCCCATGTCTCGGAATGCTGAAGCAGGCATGAAGATGCCCTTCACTGGAGATAACGAGCCCAGTCCAAATCCTGAAAAACATTATCCTCCCACTAACCTTCCAAGTCGGGACAATGCATTCAGGTAGTAGGTAATGTGGTGATATGGCCAAGAGCTGAATACTTTTGTCCATATTGTGTATGAAGGAAGGCACAACCGTGTTTCACCTTAACCTCTGTGGCCATGCATAGCCTTCCATAACCTTTTACTATCTCAACAAAGCAAAGGTAAAAAAAAATTATACACATAATATGAGAGAGTAGCCTACATTAATCTACCTGCAGTTTAAACTAAAATTGTGAACATTGTGACGTTGACGTCTTGCAGAACAACAATGCCAAGAAGTTGAAATCCAATCGAGAAAAGCAAAAACACTTCTGTATTAATGCACTCTACTACCAATGACGACCTTCTGTCCATAGACATATAAACATAGACGCAGTGATGATTAGATACTTCAGTGCCACACTATGATGAACATGTTTTTTTCCCTTTCTGAATGTGAAGGAATCAGTGTAGCCTATTTTGTTTTGGTATGACGTTAGAATTTGGCCGAAGTCAGTTTGGCGGTAATTCTGCTCACTTTATTCAACGGGATTAGGCCTAGGTCTGTGTGGTGACTCAATAAATAAAACAGTTAATTTTTTATTTTTCATTCACTATTTCCAGTCAAATTTAGATCGGTATTGCTCGACCCCACCTCCGCTACACATAATATTGACGAGTTTCGCACACTATTTATAACCATCACGTTATAAACGTTAAACGTTATTTAGGCTATGTTGTTTTGATGCCTTCCCAAATAATATAGCCTACGTGTGTGTCTAAATCGGTGAATAAAAGGCATCGAGTTAAATACCTTGTAGAAAGGCGCTTTATGAAGTTCGGCCCATTTACAGTAGCAGCTACTTGTTTACGGGGTAAATTTGCCACATCCAATATGGCGGACACGCTGACGTATCCCAGCAACGGGCCACCAGCTCAATGCGGCGTCTCTGTCTATGCTACTGTCTATGCTGACGATAGAGAATATGATCACGGCACTAAAGACTTCCGCCATGGTGTTGGCCCTATCGGACACGTGTTTATGCGGAAGTGTCATTCATTTACTGGAACGCCTGACAACAGGAAGCTAACTAGCAAGCCGAACGACATCTCTACATCTGGTGCATTTACGAAAAAAGAAGAATGCGTCTAAGGATAGTCATTTTCCTGCTTGTTTGCTTAGGTGTTTGTCTGGGTAAGGCTGATTATATTATTCGCGAAAAAAATGACTGTCCTACTGTGTTCAATTAACGTTAGCTTTAGCAAGGATGTTAGGTAGTTGTTGTGTTACACTTTTCTGTGCTAAGATGTGGCGCAGGCTAAAGTGGTGCCAAGGATTAGCAGTGAAAGACAACAGCGCTGCAACCTCACAGCATTGCGTGTCTATTGCTTTGATTTTTTGCTCCATAAGTGATTGCTTTTGCTAGCAGGCATTTTAAAAATTCAGATAGTAATGTGTGGAGTTAACGTTAGCTAACAGGTGCATTTACTGACCAGCAACTTGTTCGTTTAAGGATTGATATTCTATAGCTTAAATGTCATGTGTTAACTGGAATGTCTGGCTCGTCTCTCACGTAATCATACATGTTATAATCAGTCACAGTTGGACATTTTAAAGCAGTCAAGTGACACAGTTGAATAGTACTTATTCGCTATGTATAGTATGCGGGATGGCAGGTACACGGAAGCGACGGGTACAGAGACAAAAACACAATGGACATATTCGTAACTAGTTCAACTAGTTGTTTCACCTGACGCAAGACTAAATGAAGGACTGGTCTCACGAATATTGTACAACAAGAGGCTACTGTGTGGCTTGAGGACTTCGCATGTATTTGCACCAAAAAATAACCTTACGCAAGCAAGTGCAAGTTGGTCTGTGTTGGCTTTAGGCGAATGTCTACTATACATGTTTTCTTACCTAGCTTTAAGACATTTTCAGCATATATTTACTAGAAGTTATTCTAATTTAGGGCTGGACGATATGGTCAAAAACAGAACGATTTGAACTGTAGGCTACTGTCCGACATCGATTTTTATGATGATCATGACTTGTTAACAATTAGTAGCCCAGTAGTAGTTGTAATGTTGATGGATTGAAAGGGGCTCTCAGCCAGTGTTGCTAAGACTTCTATACACTGTATTATGTATGTATAATTTTCAGATACCGTGTTGGCTTTGTTAATGTGTAGTTTCGTTTCTTAATGGAATTTTCTTGAATTATTTATTGCCATGGTCTGTTCTGGCTATAATAATGATACATGGTAGTATATCCATGTTCTGGAGGTATCAACTACTAAAAATATATTGTGATCTTTTTTTTTTTTTTTGCCATATCGCCCAGCCCTATCTTGAAGTGTTGTACATTGCTGTGGAGGTAAGGTAGTGCTTCGTGTCAGCTGAGGAGCTGTGGCTTAAGGTTAAGGAGTTGGTCAAAGGTTTGGAGGATAGCAGATAAGATTCCTGTGACGGAATGTAAAATGTGTGCGAGTTTTTATAATTAGCCTCCTTAGTAAGTCACATTGAATAAAAACATCACATAAAAGATGACTTGATGTTATACTCAGGTAGCAGTACCCTAAGCAGACTGCACACATTTAAAGATCATTGCGCTAATTTAGATTTGCTAGGAGTCAGTGAGAGATGTAGACATGCTCCATGTCTGTTATTATTGCTGAAGTCTGCCCTAGTGGTACCCATTTTCTCTGATAAACACAACAGATACAAATAATTCTCTCTGTATTTCCCCAGTGGTGACATGAAACTAGATGTCCAAAATGTAGCTCTAACAATCACAGTTTTTTAGATTTTATAAGTCAGTATATATAATTTTTTCATGATGTGTATTGTATTGCAGAATATTGCCAGTATAGCCCTACAGTGTGGTTGAATAACTAAGTGAATACCCTAATTTGTCAGTACAACCTTGCTTGTTTATCGTGAGTGAAATGAAACGAAAGTTGCAAGAGTGTTTTGACTGATGATGGGAATAGTTTTTCTAAAGAATTTGGGTAAATTCTGTTCTCACTCTTCATAGCTATGCTCATCTGCAGAACAGTGATAGACTGTGCTTTCTCCTCACATATCACTGTGTCACAGTGGCAATCGTGAATGTACTGTGTAAAAAAAGAAGCATCTTATGGCATAGACATTATGGCAGTTTCAGTGTCAGTGGCATATATGCAAGCAAAATGGATAACAGGTCAAGATGTTTTGAAAAAGATACTTGTTTCTTTTTTCTAGGGAATGGTAGTAGTGTAAAAGACACTGTTGAGTCTACAGCAACAAAGGCCGACAACCCGAAGAAACCTAAAGAAAATGACAACCAAAATGTTCCTAACACAAAGGGCAAAGATGCCAGTTCAGAACCGGTACGACAAGTTGACCCACCCAAAAACGATGACCCAGCCAAGGTTGCCACCTCAGGAACAGAAGATGCAGGAAAGAGTGGAGCTCCAGGAAAGGATGACCCCTCGCAAATGGGAGTCCCAAGCAAAAATCTGAATTCTGGAAAAGATGCAGGACAAAATGAGCCTTCTAAAAAGGAAGACCCAAACAAAGATGCCAGTTCAGCTAAAGAAGGTGATGGGAAAAATGATGCCTCCAAAAAGGATGACCCAGCCAACGTTGCCACTTCAGGAACAGAAGATGCAGGAAAGAGTGGGGCTTCAGGAAAGGTTGACCCCTTAAAAAAGGAAGACCCAAGCAAAAATGTGAATTCTGGCAAAGATGCAGGACCAGATGAGCCTTCTAAAAATGAAGACCCAAGCAAAAATGCAAGTTCTGAAAAAGATGGCTCTCCCAAAAAGGAAGACTCAGGCAAAGATGTCACCTCAGGAAAAGAGAATGCAGAAAATAACGAGACTCCGGTAAAAGGTGACCCCTCCAAAAAGGAAGACCCAGACAAAGAAGGCCTGGCAAAGGAAGATGCAGTTAAAGATGACTCTTCTCAAAAGGGAGACCAAAGCAAAGATGTCAGCTCAGGAAAGAAAGAAGATGCAGGAAAGAGTAACCCTGATGAAAAAGATGAGCCCTCCAGTAAGGAAGACCCAGGCAAGGTTACCCCCCCAGGAAATGCAGAAAAGAGTGAGACTCCAGAAAAAGATGACTCCATAGGAAATCCAGAGGCAGACAACGACAACAGCCAAGAAACGACAGAGGCAGGAAATGACAGAGCCTCAGAAGACACAGAGCTAGACACAGATAACGGTAAATCCACGAAAAAGGAGGGCGAAATCATTTCTATTGACTCTGAGGTGAAAAAATCCAACACTAAAGGCCCAGGGACACATTCAGATGATGCCGAAAGCAGCCATTTCTTTGCTTACCTAGTTTCCACAGCGACCGTGGTGGCATTACTCTACATTGGATACCACAACAAACGAAAGGTTCAGGACTCACTTTGCTCCCCATTTCACAATCACTTTTACAATAAAAATTGTTTATTTTACCATGTCACACACAACAGCCCCTATCCTTTATATAATTATATACTATCTATACCTTTGTCTTCTGTCACTGCCTCTCCCCACAGATTATTGCATTCCTTGTTGAGGGAAGGCGATCGAGCTCCACACGGAGACCAAAGAGCGGCAAATATCAAAAGCTTGAACAACAAGTAAGTGCTCCTCTTTTACCTAAGCCATTTTATTTGACATACAATCACAAGTAAACACATTCATGTTTTTTTAACTATCGAGCCCAAACTAGTGAGTGCCAAGGGCAATTGAATGCACATCGTCAACATCATAGGGCCTTTTGTATTAGACGAAATTATGGGACACTAGCGGAAATAACTCTGCTCCCTGCAGGAACGCTGCATATGAAACCTTAGTTTCTACTGTCTACTGTCTGCTAGTTAATGCCTACCACGCGGCCATGACTTTAGTAGCATCTACATAGCAAGCGACCTAGTAACACTGTACAAATTCAACACACTGCAATGCCGCCATTTTGCCTATGTTTCAACCTTCTTATGGTATAGCATAGTGTGGTTCTCTTGCATACTGCAAAATTCTGTTGGAAGTAGCAGTCTGGGTGCCTTCCCTATTTAACTCGAAGCCTTCTTATGTATGTGTGAGCACTACGCCGCGGCTCCCTGTTTTTTGTGTGCTATATAGCAGCCGAGTAGGTGTATTTGATGGATAGGCAATTGCAGTAGAGCCACAAAGAAGGCCCAGCATGACCGCAACTGCCTGCAACTGGAGACAGATGTGCATTTCATAGATTTTATTTAAATAAGTTTAAACAACTCAGATATGGGAGTTTGCCCCAAACATGATGGCTGTAGGCATGGTGCATCTTTTCGTAACTCACAGTTTTTTCCCCAGAAAACTTGCCTGCATGATCCTCACACTTTACGATGCCATTTTCTGCCCCAATTTGCTGTTAGGCATTTCCTGTCTCCAGATTATGCAGTCAAGATACAGCCCATCATTAAAAACAGTCTTGTTAAGTTTTGTAGTGCTAGTCCTGGTCAGTGCTTATAAAGGATTTTGAAAGAATAAATAACTGTACAAACCAAGAGACACACAAGTGAGGTACAAATGTAGCATAGTAAGAAACAGACACACAAGTGCAATACAAATGTAGCATTGTGAAAATGCTACTTGTTTTTTTTTTTTTTTTGGTTCTTGTGAGTTCACCCCTGCATAGCCACAAGATAGCCCAGTCTTTTAGGAAACACAACCACTGTTATTATTTAATGTAATTTAATTTGTCTTTCAGATCTGAAGAGGGTGCCCTTGCTGCAAATCTAAATCGAGTTACCAGCCTGTGGAGTGGATTTATGCAAACAACTCTGTAAATCCTATTCCCAACATCAACTCACAAAACTGACTAGTACTATGTCACAGATTTAATCCCAAGATTCGAATGAACAGATCTTGAAAAGTTTTGCACTAATGTGACAGTTTGAGCACTGTGCAATGAAAATTTTATAGAATCATAGTTCCATTACAAATTGTCCTCAATAGCTGTATGCATACTGAAAGATATTTTTTCCATTATAGGTGTTGTGTTTGTCTTATTTATGAAGACTAAGATATTTGGAATAATTTAAAAAAAGTCAAGCCATGAGCTGTCATCAATCAGTGACCAAAAATTGAGCCTTCTGTATTATGAATGATTTGCTGAATTCTGAATTCTGTATTCTGAATGATTTGCTGAATTCTGAATTTCGTATTCTGAATGATTTTCTGCATTCTAAAGATGATGATACTCTAGGCAACTTTTTAGGCAATATTGCCAGGCAACTTTATTAACACATGCTGTTTGGGGACTTTCCTACTGATGTTAGGCCACACATTTTTTATCAGAGGAACTTACGTTGTCAGCATAGAACTTGTCACTGTCATCCAGTCAGAATATTAGGAGCCTTTTATGCTATTGCTCAGCAACATTGCTCAAAAAGTTGCTCCATGTGTCATCACCTTAAGAAACTTTGTCTTTGAGAATGAAGTGGTCTTAACGTTTTTTTTTTTTTTTTTTTTTTTTTTCATTCTATGTATTATTATGATGCCTTATATAGATATGTGTCAAAGAGTATGACACATTTTTATTGCACATATTTTCATGCCACTGTCAGGTTATATGTCTTTTAAATTAGAACAAGAAGGTATGACTCAGGGTGCTTTTAAAGTCAGAAGGTTTTTTTGTGAAGTGTTTGAGTGAGGCCACCTCTGCTCAATGAATGTAAAAAAAATGTTGTTTTAATTTTACAGATGACTTTATTTTGCCCAACTGTGCCCTTCACTGTGTATAGAAAGACTTTGTCGGGTAGGAATATGACTTGTCTTTACTTTTCCCCCTTCAATCACTTTTTCTGCCATGCTGTTTTAGATAAGTGTTTGGAGGACCAGATGAAATGAGAACTCGGTGACAAACAAATTAAAAAACCACTAAACCCGAGGCCCTGGGTTTTTGGCCTGATGTCAAATACACAAATGTGCAAAGAAGGTTCAAGGGCACATTGTACTACATTGTTTTGTTCTGTAAATGGTAGAAATCATTTCTTGTGCTGTATCATTAGCTACTGCTGAAGGTCATGTTAGTCATTATGGACTTAACAAACATTTAAGCCATCATGCATTTTCACGTATCGTGTTCTGTTCATAACATCCCTCATAGTACTCTCTGAAGTGTCTACTCCAAGATATGCTTAAGATCATACAATATTTTAGCATAGCAGTTTACTACTTTAGCAATATGAGTGCCAAGCTACTGCCTACCACTAGATTATTTCACAGAATTGGGGGTGTTCAGTGATCCCTAATATGTGAACCCCTTGTGCTGTTTTGGGAATCACTCATTTTTACCCAAATTTTTTCAAATTTATTCACATATATGAAGTGTAAAAACAGTCAAGTTGACTTGGTTAACACACTGTCCAATCAGATTATCCTTGGTGCTTTGCTAATGTCGGAAAGCATCCCTCATGTCACATGTTCCCATCCCTCAACTGTGGTATGCACATCACAGTTCTTCAAAATGGAGGTCCCAGGGTCACAATCAGTGGAGCACCCCTCCCTCGAGAAGAACTGTGACTAAGCAGTATTTCTGCATTCATTATTACCCTTCCTCTACCAATTTCCCACAGTATTTTTATTAGTTGCATGTAAATGGTCTGACAGCTTCACGTTCATTTACCCTTGAGAAACATTTGCTTTGTGCATGTTAGAAGCGTACATTGTATGCACAAGACATCTTCAAGAACCTTACACTGTTAGCCCAAACATGGTGACATGGGTTTACATGGTGATAAATGAGTTAGCATTCCATATAAAAAAAAGAACATTGACTTTTAAGGGGTTTGAAGCTGTTCTGCAAAAAGGTCTGAGATTAAGACCAGGTTGTAGCAGTATGTTCATGAAATGTATGTACCTCTTTATTGTTATGGTAATGGAAATGCTTGGTCATGCAGGATATTGAAAACGTGGTCTTGAACTAGTGTGATTATTCAAAATGTGCCAAACAAGACTTTTTACCTTCCTGCATCTGTCTGAATTGAGTAGTATCCAAACAGTGCTAAGAAAATAAAAATAAGGTAAAAGGAAATTGTTGCTGCCTATGTTGGTCTATGGCTTGCTGTTTTAGTAGTATATGAGTATGGTTTAGGGTTATGGTGGTCGCTTTTGTTTGTTTTATTTCACCCTTATAGGTTTTCAGCTATCTTCTGCTTGCAGAATGCTGATATTGGCTTTTTGTCATTTCAAAGTTTTTGAATGCTGGGCCAACTTTAAAATCCCACACGTGAAGGGTTTTGTACATGTCTTGATGCTACATATTTGCCACTGATCTTTTGTCAAAAAAATATCATTTATTCCATGATGAACTGAATAAAGATGTCTAACATTTCTGAAGTGTCAGATGCTTTTGACTGAAGTTAATGTTAATATGTGCTAGAATACTTGAAACGAGTTTGGATTTTCAAGAGGCTGGTTCTTGTTCCAGTCATGTGTGTCAGATGACAAGGCTCAGTCTACCTGAAACCTCAACCGAGTCAAAACATGAAAAGCCACAACGCCCTCCAGTGTACGTTTATTTCAATGCAAGTATTCACATTAGTGGTCAATGACTGCAGTTAACTCTTTTAGTGACAAAATGTAAAAAGGTTGTATCAAGTATGACAGCTTAGGCATGGAATGTATCAAAGATAAGAGTGTGACAGAACAGACAAGAACTACGCAGTTGAAGCCCAGCTCTGCAATTTGTGGTTGAAACAACCCGGACTGGCTGTATATAACTATATTTGTTGACTTAAAAAAAAAGTTCAACCATCATCCCTTGGTTGCAACAAAACAGGCTTATGGCGAGTCATAAGAGGATGTCCTGTCACAGGTTAAAAGCGGCACGTAGGCTTTAGGAACTGAGCAACTACGGACACGCATCCTGCTGCCACGTCCACGTATGAATAATCTCCGTGTGCAGGTAGGACCAACGAGTGACAACCGCCCAACCAATCATAAAATAAACAGAAGGCGGGACTTGGCTCCTGTTTCGTAGAATTCGAAGGGGGGCGGGCCACCTATGACAGTCCTTTGGAAGAGGAGGAACCACCACGGTATCAGTGACAGTGTGGCTAAATTGCTGGAAACAGATCTCAAGACATGTGTGGTATGTAATCCCTTTAACTTTAATTCTTACTTTAACGACTGTGTTGTTGCAATGTCCCACATGATGTTGTTTTAAATACGTAAACAGTTAGGAGAGACATTGGTCAGCAAATTAGTTTTTCAACTGTAACGTGAGTGCTGTTGGATAGCTTGTTAGCTAGCTCATTGGGATCCCAGTCATACTGCCTTGCGTTTAGCTAAGTAGCATACATCTTTTGTAAACTCACTGTAGAAATAATTATAATTCTCTTTAGCCTGACTGATTAAGTGCATATTCACTGAACACCACCTTACAAATTCAGTGTGTCCTTGAAACTCATGGATTTTCATTGTTCAAAATGTTACAGTAGCTTATGATAACATTACTATCCTTTCCTTAAAAACAGCAGAACCACCTAAGCCCATACATCGAGCAAGGCAGCTAAGCTAGCGAAATTCTCTTGCTAGTTAGCAGTATCGCACCAGGCATTCTCGCACTAACTAGCCACGTTTGCATGGCACTCGTAACCGCGGGGAGTTATTGGATTGTTTTTTTTACCATTCAGTCTTACTAAGTTGCTTCGTTGTGGTAACGGGAGGTATCATACAGGATTCTGGTCACCAGCCAGGCACTGCTTGCTCTAGTCAGAGAGCTGCTGCTGGCATCAGTGTTGCGAGGTTGCCCCTGCTCTCTCTAAATGTATCAGTATGACGATGACCACGCACCCATGTATATAGTTTACTTTAGTTACCCAGTAAAATGTGCATGCACAGATTTTTTATGTATGGGCAGCCGAAATAAAATAACGGTGACTATAAGTAGACTGACCTATGTAAAAACCCGTGTTAAACCTAAACCCAGATGTTTGTCCAATCACAGAAGTTCATTTGTTTTCCTTTTCATGTCATGTGTTCTGCTGTGGTTGAGCCAGGTTGTATTTTGCTATTTTCTCACTTTCAGTTTACGATAAGCATTCTCGTCCATCAGTCTTGGCTGCTGCCAGGCGGATCGCCATTATCAGCACTCATATCATTGCCCATTCAGTCAATGATGATAACGCTTGCATTAGGAAAACGGCTTATCTGTCTTAGATGCAGTGCTGCACTGTCGCCCAGGCAGAGATGCAAACCAGTTAGGTGTCATGGTTTCAAGTAGTTCACTGCTGGGTTTAATCTTTCGGTCATAGTGCATCTTATTAGTCTCCTCTTCCTAACGTTAAGCAAGGCTTATCAGGATGTGTGCTCTACGTGGGCCAGTGATGCCCCAGTGTCTATTTTTATGCCATCTTTCCTGGACAAAGCTGGGCCTTGTTTTAAATGTTCACACCCACATTGCCTGCTTTGGTTTGCCCTCCCTTCCGCCTCAATCTGCAGCCCTCTGAAGACTCCCTGTGCCCAGCTGCTCTGAAAGAGGTCTCTGTTGAACCTGCCTTAAGCCTCCCCTCTCTGTGTCCACCTTCTCTGAGGGTTTGTTTGTGCCAGTGGACCTCATAATCGATACAGAGATACTGTGGTGTAGCAATTGTGTGCATGTTTGCCCTAATCAATTAGTCCAAGTGGTTGAGAGACATTGACATAGGCTAGTCTATTGCTTTTCCGAAGGCATAGCTTGGAGGGTGGGTGCTGTCACAGTGACTGAGACTGAACCACGGTTATGCTTGGTTTTACTTGTACACACACTCACTTCTGCTAAAATAGACCTCCATCCCAACTCTGCTTGGTTGTCATTTTTTTTTTCTTCCATTTTGTTTTGTTTTTGTTTAGTTTTATTTATTTTTTTATGATATTTGCTTTGCTAGGTGCATTCTTCTAAAACTCACTCCATTCATATTCAGTCTGACCAGGATGTCAGTCACCTTTTTTTCTTTAGATAGGCTAATGCCATTTGTGTTGTTCCTGTCAGACTGCCTTTTCAGGAATGGTTAGATGAGTGGTGTGTCTCTGTTGTTCTCTTTCTAAATGGTAAGGCTTTTTTTGTACAGCACCTTTCATACATAGAGGTAGTTCAGTGTGCTTTACAAAAATAAAAGCCAAGAGCAGTATGTAAAAAAATAAAATATGAAAAAGTGTAATGATAAAAAGTAAGTTAAGTATAATTTAAATAAAAGATATTTAATAAAAAAGAAAGAAAATGCATAGTAATTGAAGGTAAATCATTAACAGAAAGCATCTGAGAACAGTTCAGTCTTAAGTCTAGATTTGAAACTGCCAACAGTGTAAGCATTTTTGATGTCTTCTGTCAGTTGGTCCCAAAGCTAAACTGCATAGCAGGTTTTACGAACAGATTTTTCTGCTCTGACTTTAGAGACCTAGCTGGTGCATATAGCTGAAACATATCTGATAGGTAATTAGGTCCTATCCCATTTAATGTTTTACGCAGAAGTACCAATGCCTTAAAGTCAAATCTGTAACTTACTGTGAGTCAGTGCAATGACCTTAAAATTTGAGTAATTTGGTCAGTTCTTTTTGTTCTTGTAAGAACCCTTGCTGCTGCATTTTGGAGCAGTTGAAGCTGTTTGATGGTCATTTTAGGAAGGCCTGTGAAAATGCCATTGCAGTAATCAATCATACCAGAAAGAAAGGCAGGTAGGAGTATGAGTTTTTTCTAGAGTTAAGACCTTTAAGTTTAGCAATTTTAAAATGTTATTCAGGTTTTTCACTATACTGCAACGGCTGTTAAAGGCTTGTGGAACCTGTGTGTGTGTGTGTGTGTGTGTGTTTATGTTTGTAATGATAAAGGTATCTTGATGTGTGTCTGGCGTATGAGGTAGGGCTCAGAAAGAGTGTGTCACAATATCAAATCGGGCATCTCTCTCTCTCTCTCTCTCTCTCTCTCTCTCTCTCTCTCTCTCTCTCTCTCTCTCTCTCTCGCTCTCTCTGTCAAAAGCTGTGAGTCTGGAGCCTGTTTTATCATGTCAGCTGTCAAGCTTGTTTTAAGAGTCTGACCCGTTTATAAATAAAGCAGACTGACCAGGCCAGGCATTACATTGTTGCACATTGTTTCTTCTTTTGAGTATTATCTAATGATCAAGACATTAATATTATTTTTTTCTGCCAGTTCTTTCCAGTTGAGTTGGCTGAAAAAAACGGATTTCTATTTCTATTTGTCATTGAAAAGGCTTTTTTTTTTAAAGGCGGAACAGCTGTTAGACACACCTGGTATTCACCATCTGTATTATCTCACAGGTTGTTGACCCTGCCCCAACCCTACGCCCAAACAGACACACTGCGTGCACATGGACGAGTTGAATACGATTGGAAAGGGATTGGGATCGTATCGAATTCATGTGCACAGGCTAAAGATCGTATAGGGGTTGGTTTCGCGAATCAGATTAAAACTCCTGGCTTAAGCCGATGTTAATCCGCTTGGTGCCGCCTTGTGCACTGGATCATATTGGATTCGCGTACTGCGCATGCACTGGAATGCTTGTAATTTCAAACGCCGACAGCACTGTTCGTGTCACATCAAGGAAACCAAAAATGCTGTTTGTTCGTTCATACGGACTTCCAAACAAAGGAGAGTGCACAACATGTATGCAAATCCTGCTCTGTCAACCTCCTCAGACGCCATCTTTGTTTGTATGCCGCCAGACACATTGTGTCACAGCAGTGGCTTTATAACATGTTTGATTTTTTATTTTATTTTAAATTATTAAACCCTTTTAAAATGCTGAAAACCCACAGTTTACCAAGTCAGAAAACCACATCACCATGAAAGAAACTTCAGTGGAAAAAAAATTATATAACTGTTGTTGCCATATTTTTTTAGCATGTGTGTGTGTGTTAGGAATCTTTGCCTACCTGAACTACCATGTGTCCCGTACACAGCGGGAGAAAAATGTTTCTAACTGTTGTTGCCATATTTTCGTGTGTGTGTGTGTGTGTGTGTGTGTGTGTGTGTGTGTGTGTGTGTGTGTGTGTGTGTGTGTGTGTGTGTGTGTTTGTGTGTGTGTTAGGAATCTTTGCCTACCTGAACTACCATGTGCCCCGTACACGGCGGGAGATCCTGGAGATCCTCCTGAAGGGCCTGAGGCGGCTGGAGTACCGTGGCTACGACTCCGCAGGTGTGTGAGCAGAGCACCACACTTCTGTCCTTCATGCCTTCTGTCCTTCATGCCTTCTGTCCTTCATGCCTTCTGTCCTTCATGCCTTCTGTCCTTCATGCCTTCTGTCCTTCATGCCTTCTGATTATAAACGAGCAGAGCACCACACTTCTGTCCTTCATGCCTTCTGTTCTTCATGCCTTCTGTCCTTCATGCCTTCTGATTATAAACGAGCAGAGCACCACACTTCTGTCCTTCATGCCTTCTGATTATAAACGAGCAGAGCACCACACTTCTGTCCTTCATGCCTTCTGATTATAAACGAGGCCGCTTTTAAAATAGACTTCTTAGCATAAAATAGACTTGTAACATCCCAAAATCTTAAAAAATGGGTGGTGGGGTAGGAAAGACAGTTCTGTTGTAGATATGTGTAGGCTCGTTAAATGAATGAAATGAATGGAGCAGTTTATCAGTAGCTTTCATGTTACATACAGTCTTTATTACAATGACCAAAATTAGTGTATTAGTAGAGTTACACATCACAACGCTTATGGGCTCTACTGGCAGGGATCCCACAGTCATGCAAATCCTGGAAATTCAAATTGAAAATGTAATTTTCCAGGCCTGGAAAAAGTCATGGAATTTTGTAAATTCACTGAATGTTTTGGAAAAGTCATGGAATGTTAGATTCTCCATAGCGCAACTACAGCATTCTGTTAAGTTATCATTAGGCCTTTAGAGTCGACAATAAATGCATTGACAGTATTTTGAATGTTAAATATTTCGTATTTAGCCCTAAAGTATGCTAAATTCTACACACTTAAGGTGCCGTGAAGCCATGGAAAATTTACTTTAGGTCATGAAATAGTCATGGAAAGGTTTTGAAATTTTGTCAGTGAAATAGAGTGGGAGCCCTGTATTGGGAGTTATGCTCTTTTTCTGCCCCTTAACTCTGGCCACGGTGAAGTAGCAGTGATGGTTTTTCAGCAGCAGACCCAAATTACACTATGCAGTTTTCTTTTGGTGTATTTATCACACAGTCTGTGCATAAAAATGATCCATGTTGGTGTTAAAAATGATGGTTGTCCGTATTACTAAGGCCTAGGCCTACATAATTTAAGACTTCTCCAAGGAAGGAAACGTTATCTTTCAACAGATCGTTATCGTTTATGAACCTCATCTAGTCCCACTAAATGACCTGAGCTCTGCTGCTCTGCACTGAAGCAAGGCTTCTGTCTTCCTCAGAGCCTTTATTGCACTGCTTGTCTGCTCTCTACCGTCTGCATTCCTGATGTCAGCAGGGGCATTTTTGTGCACCTGGACCCACCTGTTTTAAAACAGGTGTGCTGGGAATGACAATAGGTAGAGGATGGTCATAGACGTAGGACACAGAAGGTGAAATGTGACCCTCCTATCCTGAGGATATGGCAGCCTAGTAATTGCGAGCAGCTGTTTGAAAAAAAAGGAATCTGTAGTCGCAGTGACACTTGTCATCACTCAGCATAAAGGGATTGTCAGCAGGCACGGATCGCTGTGCTGAAGGCCTCCAGCAGTAGCAAAACGTGGAATATCATCTTATCTGTAACTTCTGTGACTGAGTACTTGTGTGAAAATGAGCTGATGTCTGACTAAATTAACTGTTATTTTGGACTGTGAAACAAGTAAACACCGCTTCACACAGTGAGCATTACATTACACTTAGCTGACGCTCTTATCCAGAGTGACTTATTTATTGTTATTTACAGGGTTTCAGTTACAGTCCCTGGAGCAGTGTGGGGTTAGATGCCTTACTCTTACTGGGTAGGGCGGGATTCGAACCTGCGACACTCAGATCCCAAGACCAACTCCCTAACCACTAGACCACAGCTGTGAGAAGACAGCCATGTGGATCATAACACTCCTGAGTGGCTGTAAAATAAAACATTTTTTCAATGTATGTGACGGGCGCCGTCACACCCTGGCAGGCTAGCAGATTTTCTGACCTTTGTAATGGGGTTTGTTCAGCATCGCTTGTCGCCTGGACTATCAATCGACCTTAACTCTGCCAGATTGAGCCCCAGCAGAGGCTAATTCTTGCGCCGAATCCGAAATATGCACTTGTTTACTTTATAGGGCACTACCTGGGGGACAAAATAATGTGACTCGCACCCTATGGAGTGAACTATGTAGTGAACGAGGGAACATTTCGGACACAACCTTGGTCTGTGTTTTCTCTCTCAGGTGTGGGCATCGATGGGGGGAACAGCAAGGACTGGGAGACGAATGCCAGGAGCATCCAGCTGATCAAACAGAGGGGCAAAGTCAAGGCCCTGGATGAAGAGATTCACAGTAAGTGCAAATATGTCATTCGTGTGAGTGTGTGTGTGTGCGTACTTGCCTCAGATGACAGAAATGTTAAATACTAGTTTGAAGACTTTTGAACATGGAAACGTTTTTGATTCTGTCTCTTGCCACAGCATAAGCTACAGTGGCTGTCTCGTTTTCTGGGAGTTAGTGGTGAACTTTGTAGACCATTAAAATAAACATGACACTCAGTAACTTGGCTTTCACACTCTGTAAGATTTGGCTTTTCAGTTCATCGATAAAAAAACGGAGAGGAACTCATTTGTAGAAGAGCTGATTATTTCTCTGACTTTCCTGTCACTGCCTACCTGCTCAGACTAACCTGAAGCTCATCATTTGTGATCTGCAGAACAGCAGGACATTGACCTGGACGTGGAGTTTGATGTCCACCTCGGCATCGCCCACACGCGCTGGGCCACTCACGGAGAGCCCAGTCCCGTCAACAGCCACCCACACAGATCCGACAAGAAGAACGGTCAGTCAGTTCGTCAGTCAGTCAGTCAGTCCGCTTGTCCGCCCGCTGGTTTGTCTGTCTGTCTGTCTCTAAGTCGGCAGAGACAGTCG
This sequence comes from Coilia nasus, assembly GCA_027475355.1. NCBI lineage: Eukaryota > Metazoa > Chordata > Actinopteri > Clupeiformes > Engraulidae > Coilia > Coilia nasus. Next base: position 7,053,373 of record CM050217.1, on the reverse strand, counting down.
GCAAGTATTTCAAGCATATTTATCAGTATGTCTCCGTAAGTAAAGAAGAGTGTGTGTTTCGCAAAGCATACAGTTGTGTTCAAAATAATAGCAGTCCAACATAAATAACCTGTTTTTGGTAGAAATCATATTACTGCATGGCAAATAATTTACCAGTTGCTGTAGTAGGGTCATAGAAAACCAACAGAGCCTACATTCATGATATGTATGCTCCTGAGTCTGTGTAATTGAATAATGAATTGAAGGGGCGTGTTCAAAAAAATAGCAGTGTGGAGTTCAATTAGGTGAAGTCATTCAATCTGTGAAAAAACAGGTGTCAATCAGGTGGCCCTTATTTAAGGATGAAGCCAGCACATGTTGCTCATGCATTTCTCTCTGAAAACCTGAGAAATATGGGTCGTTCCAGACATTGTTCAGAAGAAAAACGTACTTTAATTAAAATGTTGATTAATGAAGGGAAAGCGTATAAAGAAGTGCAGAAAATGATTGGCTGCTCGGCTAAAATGATCTCCAATGCTTTAAAATGGAAAGCAAAACCAGAGAGACGTGGAAGAAAACGGAAGACTACCATTCGAATGGATCGAAGAATAGCCAGAATGGTGAAAACTCAGCCTATGATCAGCTCCAGGATGATCAAAGACAGTCTGAAGTTACCTGTGAGTACTGTGACAATTAGAAGACGCCTGTGTGAAGCTAATCTATCAGCAAGAAGCCCCCGCAAGGTCCCACTGTTAAGAAAAAGACATGTGCTGAAGAGGATACAATTTGCCAACGAACACATTGGCTGGCCAAAAGAGAAATGGAGAAACATTTTGTGGACGGATGAGAGTAAGATTGTTCTCTTTGGGTCTAAGGGCCGCAGACAGTTTGTCAGACGACCCCCAAACACTGAATTCAAGCCACAGTACACTCTGAAGACAGTGAAGCATGGTGGTGCAAGCATCATGATATGGGGATGTTTCTCTTACTATGGTGTCGGGCCTATTTATCGCATACCAGGAATCATGGATCAGTTTGGATACATCAAAATACTTGAAGAGGTCATGTTGCCTTATGCTGAAGAGGAAATGCCCTTGAAATGGGTGTTTCAACAAGACAACGACCCCAAACACACCAGTAAGCGAGCAGCGTCTTGGTTCCAGACCAACAAAATTAAAGTCATGGAGTGGCCAGCCCAATCCCCGGACCTTAATCCGATAGAACACTTGTGGGGTGACATTAAAAATGCTGTTTCTGAGGCAAAACCAAGAAATGCAGAGGAATTATGGAACGCGGTCAAATCATCCTGGGCTGGAATACCTGTTCACAGATGCCAGAAGTTGGTCGACTCCATGCAACACAGATGTGAAGCGGTTCTCAAAAACAGTGGCTATACAACTAAATATTAGTTTAGTGATTCACAGGAATGCTGAATCCTGGATATTTTTCAGTTAATACAGTCAATATTTGAGTTTGTAAAGTAAAATGCAGACACTGCTATTTTTTTGAACAGCCCAATGTTCATTTTCTTCATTTTCTGTAAAGTAATTAAGTAATTTCTGCTTTTTTCTTCATGTTTTGATGTAGAATATAATGTGCAGTGTTCCCAATGCATGGAAATAAAAACCACTATAAGGATTTTGGGCTTTACTCAATTTTTTAAACAGACTGCTATTATTTTGAACACAACTGTACTTTAACATATGGCTCTTACAGACTCCATTTTCACACAGTACAGTGGTACACTTCTCGTTTATGCTTAGGTTAGTTCTTGACAAGGAACGATTTCTGGCATGGAGACGGTTACCCAGCGGCCCTTGTTTTGTTTACCATGTTCTGGCTTTGGTGGAAGAGCATGCATGTGAATCGGGCTGTGTTAACTATGGAGTTAATAATTATGGGTGTGAGTTTGGGCTGTTGTTGGGAAGTGAGACTTGAAATTAGTGGTACAGGGGGTTTCTGGGCCAGTCACTTTAAAAAAATGTGGCATCTAGACTGTGATCTTTCAGAAGCAGTTTTGTATCATTGCTTTTTGTTTCATTAAAATGCCATCTGTGTTTAAGAGCTGTGCAATAGGTAATGTGTAATTATGACCTGATCTGTATTCAGTTCTACCTTCAAAGATAGACATTGGAGGATAAATGTAAGACGTTACATTTGTAACACAACATATGTGTGTGACGTAACAAATTGGCAACTTCAATGTATTCGGTATGGCCAGACAGCTTATAATGTACCAGGATTTTCGGACATTCATAGCCAACTCACAGTGACATTGCTGTTCATGTTGTCTACAGAATTCATTGTCATTCACAATGGAATTATCACCAACTACAAAGACCTTCGACAGTTTTTGGTAAGCCGAGTTCCAGATGTCCAGCATACAAGCTGAATAAATAAATCATGTCGACATTGAAAGGTCTGCTTCATGTTGTCCATGCTTGTTGTCTCTGTGCTGTAGGAGAGCAAAGGCTACGAGTTTGAGTCGGAAACGGATACCGAGACCATCGCCAAGCTGGTGAAATACATGTATGACAACCGTGAGAGCGATGACATCAGCTTCGCCACGCTGGTGGAGCGTGTCACTCAGCAGCTGGTAAGAGTCTGCTCTCTCTTCCTCCCATTACTTCCTGGGGCCCCGGGGCCCTGGGGCCAGAGGCTGTGGGGGGTCTTTGCAAGGGCCTGGCATTCGGCTTTGCAGTCGTGCCGATCTGTTTTGTCTCATTCCGTTCTCTGTTTGTCAGGAGGGCGCGTTCGCCCTGGTCTTCAAGAGCGTGCACTACCCTGCCGAGGCAGTTGGCACAAGGTACGGCTTCATGCTTCATGCCTCTCGTCAAACACAGAGGCCGTGTTTCTTTTTGTATTTAACAGAGGGGGACAAACTGGCTTGAGACGGTTAAAAGTCCTGCCATGATTTCTTCTGCCTGGTCTCCTAATGTCCCAATTGTTTACTTTCTAAAACCCAGAAACCCAGGATGTCCACCTTTTGTGTTTTTTATTTTTTATTTCCCTGTCTCTTCTTGTGTGGTAAAACTGTCTTCTCCCGCCTTCTGTTTGCGCGTGCAGGAGGGGAGGCCCTTTGCTGATCGGAGTGCGGAGTGACCACAAGCTGTCCACTGACCACATTCCCATTCTGTACCGCTCCGGTAGGTCTGCACACTTCTCTCTCTCTCTCTGTCTGTCTGTCTGTCTGTCTGTCTGTCTGTCTGTCTGTCTGTCTGTCTGTCTGTCTGTCTGTCTGTCTGTCTGTCTGTCTGTCTGTCTGTCTTCAGGATGGTTTGTCTGCGGTCTACCTGTGGTTCCTTTCAGCAAGAAGAGGCCAGGTCTCACCAGCTCATTTCCCAGAAGAAGAAGCATTTGTGACGCTTTAGTGAACAAAAGTTATAACCGAGACTGTGCGTGTCTGTGTGTGTGCGCGTGTGTGCGTGTTTTCAGCCAGCAAGGACAAGAAGGGCTGTGCCAGCCTGCCGCGCCTGGACCAGGACACCTGCCTCTTCCCTGTGGAGGAGAAGGCCGTGGAGTACTACTTCGCTTCCGACGCTAGGTCTGCACCGCTCACACCAGCTAGCCCATATACACAAGGAATAATAATAATAATGATGATAATAATAATAATAACCGGTCTTACAAGAGTCATCACTGCTTCCTATGTTTTACTCAGAAATCACATTTTGCTCAGAAATTACAGCCACGGTATATTTCTCAGATAACAAAAGTGATACAAAAGTTTCATTAGGGTTGCATAAAATATACGTAAAATATAATTATTATACGTCAAATTTCACATTTCACAGACATAACCATAAATCTCTTTGATTTACGCTCATGTGTTTTCATTGAAGGACACAGCTTACCTGGGTAATCTAAGCCACAGTACGGTGTAAACACAGTCTACACTAAACAGCCTCGGATCTCTTCCGTGAAGTTTACCCATTTCTCCCAGTCAGCTTATCCAGTTGATGCCTAAAGCTGTGTACTTGAAACAGAGCGCAGGTGTTTGGCAGTGTAGCGGACAGTAGAGAGTCAGAAAGCACATCTCGCAGTGTTATAGTTGACGTAAAATAGGTTCTGATATTTTATTTTATATATATTTTGTTGTTGTGCTGCCGGTCCGCTCCAGTGCCGTGATCGAGCACACCAACCGCGTCATCTTCTTGGAGGACGACGATGTGGCCGCTGTGTCTAACGGGCGGCTGTCCATCCACCGCATCAAGCGCACGGCCGGGGACCACCCAGCGCGCGCTATCCAGACCCTCCAGATGGAGCTGCAGCAGATCATGAAGGGTGAGCGTTCCTGGAAACGTGTGTGTGTGTGTGTGTGTGTGTGTGTGCGCGCGCCCCCGCTCGTGCGTCCTTGCGTGTGTGTGTTCATGCACATACACTAACGCGTGCATTCTCTTTCTCAGTGGACATGATTCTAGTTCTCTGTCTATTTCTGTCTTTCCCTCTCCCCTCCTCTATCTCTCTCTCTCTCTCGTGCTTTTACACACTCAGCAGATACACACCCGGGCCATTTCCTGAAGTTGAAATCTCCTCCAGGCCAAACTCCCATTTCGTTATGTAGTGCAGTCTGTTTAGGCATGATGCCTCTGTCTGTGACACATACACACACACACACACACACACACACACCATGACACCCCTGTCTGTGACACAGACAGACACACACACAACCACACACACACGGCATGACACCCCTGGCTGTGACACAGAGACACACACACACACACACGGCATGACACCCCTGTCTGTGACACAGAGACACACACACACACGGCATGACACCCCTGTCTGTGACGCAGATAGACACGCACACAACCACACACACACAAACACACGGCATGACACCCCTGGCTGTGACCAGGGCTTTGAACCAGAATTTTTTGCCAATTGGTTCGTTCCGAGCAGAAACAGAATTTTAATGTTTCTGGTTTTGGGTTCCACCATAAAATTGACGTTCCCGAACCGGTTAGAACAAAAAAATATCGTTCCCGGAACGGTTAATTACGTTCCTTGTCAGCTGTTTAACAACAATAGGCATATATTCTATATACTGCTAGTTTATAGCTATATTGTGACTTACATATATAGATCATTTATAATACAACCTTCATAGAACCAGACAACAATTTTTTCTTCAAGAATTGTGCTATTTATTGTATTCAAACATTTTGCAAAAATTATCAAAGCATGGACCATACCAGATTAACTTGGCTTAGTCTTTATAAACAAAATATTGCAATTAGGCCTACCTTACCATATCCGCCAGGTATTGTTAACAAAAATGCCATTCACATTTATTGTAGACTATATGGCAATGAAAAACTTTCCATACATAACAAAAAAAAGAATTCCCATACCATATGTCAGGTAATTTAACCAACAAAACATTGGCTATATGCGATTATGAAAGTAGTCAACATTTTTTTCCCATATAACAAAAAAATACCAATTTCTACACCACACCCTTGTCACAAAAGCATAGACAGTCGATTTAATATTCGCAAGGCAAATATATCCTATTGATATTGTGTCTAAAACTAATTTTCCCCATACATCTGATGACGGTCTGCTGCCCTCTCAATCAATGAACATCTATCTTGAACGTCACAGGAAGTGAACCTCATCGGGTCATTGTAGGCTACCATAGACGTTAGGTTAGGAGACGAATGACTTTGATTCTAGACTATACAGAATTTTAAAAGAACGAAGTAAACCGGTATTAACCGGTTACCATTATTTTTAAATAAGCGGTTCTGTTCCAGAACAAAAAAAATTATAAAGTTTCTGGTTTTGTTTCTGTTCCAAGCAAAATGCTAAAAGTTTCCGGTTTTCATTTTCGTTCCTTGAACCGGTTCAAAGCCCTGGCTGTGACACAGAGAAACACACACACACACACACACACACACGGCATGACACCCCTGGCTGTGACACAGAGACACACACACACACACACACACACACACACCCACACATAGCATGACACTCCTGGCTGTAGAGGATATAAGGTAATACAGCAACTAACTTTCGGATGACCATAACTAAAAAGAGATTTGTTTTCACGAAGTTATAAAATATAATAAACATTACAAACACTGAAAGGTAGGGAAGATATAGACACTTTGGCAAACACAGGTGTCTTCTTTCTGTTTCCAATGTGTGCGCGAAGCTGCATTTCACATATTATTTAAATTAACTTTTCTATGGTCTGTAATGTTATCGATCCACTCATGTTATGAACGTCTGCTGCAATTCCATCTTCCTTATTATTACTGCCTTTGCTGCTAACATCGATTTCACAGACGTGGTAGCATAAGTTATTGTTCTGAGCCGTAAACGATCAGTGCGATGTTCTGCAAGGCCATGTTATCTTTTTGGGAATACCTACCAAGGAGAAGCAGATGGCCGTGCGGCCAGACATCTTATCAGCCTTCTGTTTAAACTGGAGCCCTTAGTGAAGTGACAGGACGTAGCCGTGGCGCTGTTTTTAGACGAGAGTGTACCGAGCGCCATGGCCATTGTCTCTGGGCGCCGTCAGAGCAGGTATCTGGGAGATCTGCCTCTGTCTGCCTTTTATCAGGAGACAGGTTTAGGCTGCTCTGGAGCTAGATTGGGTCCTCTGACATTGTAGCTATCAGCAGTGACCAGATTTCTCTGCCCTCATAATGACCTGTACATGCTGAATACAGAATTCACACTCTAGAACCCAACAAAAAATTGGCAATACAAAATTCCTTCCAGGGGGAATGAGTTCCACGCCAATGTATCAGAAGGCAGTGCATCAAATTTCCTCTGATATGTAAATAGTGAAAAAATGAGATTGCCGGGAAATTAATGTCATAGAATAACAGAACTACTGTGAATGCCTTTAAGCAATGCAACTCATACATTGGACATCTCTCCTAAGGTATTAAGAGATGGTCCATGTTTACTCTGTAAACATTTAAGTCGGTCACAATCGAATAGAAAAGGTGACACGAAAACATGATACTGAAAGATGTTGTGGACTTTCATTGTGAGCCTGAGAGAAAGATACAGTAATCAAGAGAGCCTTTGAGGCAAAAGGCCTTCGTATACTTGTGTGCGTCACGCCACAAGTGCATGATGAAATTTATGTCAATATTACGAGACATTGAGGGCACCATGTGCCTCCAAGATTTTTGGGCTGTTTGCGAGTAGCACATTGCCTGCGTGTGAACAAACCGTTGGCAGTACAAAATCCACAAACGATGCGTGCTGAAAATGGGGAAGGCTGGGAATCCTGAACCCCAGCCAGGCAGGCTGCGACATAGACAGACAGACATACATACACACCTGTTGAACCCAGCCAGGTAGGCTGTGACAGACAGACAGACAGACAGACAGACAGACAGACAGACAGACAGACAGACAGACAGACAGACAGACAGACAGACCTGCAGAATCCCAGCCAGGTAGGCTGACACACACACAGACACACACACAGACACACACACAGACAGACACACAGACAGACACACAGACAGACACACAGACAGACAGACCTGCTGAACCCAGCCAGGTAGGCTGTGACACAGACAGACAGACAGACAGACAGACATACACACCTGCAGAACCCCAGCCGGGGAGCGCTTGTTGTTGCACAGGTAGGCTCGTCAGGTGATCAGCCTCACCTGTGCCACAGCAGCTCTACCCTTGGAACACACAAAGAGGAAACGATAGACAGGCGGCACCCACTGGAAGCAGCAGTAGCTTTGGGCCATGCAGTGCTGGAAACTTCCAGAAGCCAAAAACCGCAAGCCTCTCGGCTATGCAGAGCTCTGATAGGTGTGCTAGAGACGATAGGAGTACACCTAGGGGTCATGACGCGTGCTGCACATGCACAGCCATTTGTGCAAAAGTATTAAAAAAGCGTTTACTGTACGTACAGATCAGGAGTGACCAAAGCAAATGCTCGCTGATCGCATGATGTATCATTTGCAATGTTGGATTTAGCTCGGTAATTAACGGACGTTGGTAAATCTATGTGTTCTGATTGGTTTTCGCCGAACCGCGTCACGGCTCATTACCATAAAGTTAACCGACTTTTAACTTCTCTTTTTCGCTCTGGTCGCCCAATTCGCTTCATTGGGTGAATGGTCGAATTTGCTTTGTTCGCCCAATTCGCGACTCTCCATAGAGAAATAACAACTTCTGTCGCTCTGGTCGCTTCTGATGTGAACACGGGGTTACAGTGTACAAAACCACTTATCAGTGGCCAGCATCATCAAAGCCAGAGAGGGCTAAAGGCACCTTGCCTGTTGAGAGAAAACTTTCTCTTTCTTTTTTTTCTTTCTTTCTTTCTTTCCTTCTTTCCTTCTTTCTTTCTTTCTTTCTTTCTTTCTTTCTGCCAAAGCATTCTGTATCTCAGTCAGATCCTCTTCAAAAACGAGTAGAGAGGGCCAAAAGAGTGAACCAGGCCTTTGATTTCCTCTCCGGAAATGGCAGTACGACAACACTAAGCCTCCCTTCCAAACCGTCTAAGCTCGTGCCATAAATCCCAGGACAGCAGGCTGACCATAACTCTCAAACGCCGCTTGAGATCTGGCCCCCAAGCCCTTACAGAGCCCAGCACTCACAGAGCCCAGCACTCACTGACCCTAGCACTCAGAGAGCCCAACACTCACCGACATTAACACTCACAGAGCCCAACACTCACCGACATTAACACTCACAGAGCCCAACACTCACAGAGCCCAACACTCAAAGACATTAACACTCACAGAGCCCAGCACTCAGAGAGCCCAACACTCACCGACATTAACACTCACAGAGCCCAGCACTCACAAAGCCCAGCACTCACTGTCATTAACACTCACAGAGCCCAGCAATCACAGAGCCTAACACTCACCGACATTAACACTCACAGAGCCCAGCACTAACAAAGCCCAGCACTCACTGTCGGCTTAGGTAAACGAGAGTGAAATACACTAGTGGCGTTGCTTTCAACACTGATGTCAAACTTTAAAAGGAGGATTTAGATAAAGGAGTAAAAATATATTGTTGTATGTGTTTATATATGTGTTCACATATGTTTCCTAAGCCTGAAGAAGGCCGAAACGTCGCTCTTTATTTAAATAAATCAGTCGTTTAGGGAGTTTTAAGTGTGCGGAGTTCTATTTTTTTTTACTCCTTCGATGCTCTTTTCTGTCCTGCAGCTGGCCTCGGTGAGGGGGGAGGAGGTGTGCTGTGCATGCATCTATTTTCACTAGCTAAGGATTTAGATAGAGGCCATGTTATCAGCTTGTCCATGTTGCATTAAATGGGAGACATTTGTAGTCATTGATTTTTACCTGGTCCCCCAGAGGGGATTGACCAAGTATTGCAATGACCATGTCCGTGTGTGTGTGTGTGTCTGTGTGTTTATCTGCCTGTCTGTGTATCTGTCTGTCTGTCTTGTGGCTATAATCTGGCTCAGTTATATATTGTGCATCGTCCCTGTCAAATAAATAAATAAACATCTTTTACATCAGGGTGCCCTGCTTGCTTCTACAAACAGGCACAGGACATCGGAACATTGCCAGCAGGTGGCTTTAAACAAAGCTGGCATTGCCAAGGTCAGATATGTCCTACCCATTCACGCAGACCGTTAAAGTTCTGATAAACTGCCTCCTGAAAGACCAAACAGCAGTGTCTGAAATGGTCTCATACTTGTTGGTCCAGGGTCATGTGCATAGCTCATCTGTTGGCTGCCGCCCCTCTCATAGTATTTCAAGTTTACCTCTTAGACCTTGAATTCACAGACACATACACACGTTTTATGAGGACTGATTGAATTGGTCGTCTAAAGAATAAGGACTGTAGCTCATCAAAAGTAGTGGTAACAGTGCTGTTAGTGTTACTAAAACTGCTGTTTGTAATAAATGTACCCCTGTGTTCAATTTTATAACATGCTATCTTTTAAAATGTCCTTGTGGAGCTGATATCTCTGTCAGTGAGAAACAGTCTGAAAATAATGGACTGTTTGAAAGGCTGGAATGTTGAAAGAATAAATTCCCAACAACTTATCAGTTACCTACATGTGAAGGCCATACTGCAGTCAAAACACAGTGGACTTCATCTATGGTAGTATAATTTAGTTATAGTTTCTGCATTACAAACACCCACACATTCACCCATATTCCTCCACCTACACACACACACGCACACAAAGATGTGTGTTTACACAAAACATGCACATGGAACACACACATATTGCTGTGCAAATACATTTTAACACACACACACAGATGTGCTTACACAAAACATGCACATAGAACACACTCATAAAGCTGTGCAAATACATTTTAACACACACACACACACACACACACACGTTCACACACACAGGTACACACACACACACACACCTCCCCCAGGGGTCTGGAGGCTCACCTCTGTCAGCGCATTAGTTTGCAGTGGCAGACCTGAGGCCATCTACCCTGTAATTACCCCTCCCTGTCATTAGAGCCACACTTACCGGCAGCCTTGTCAGGATCAGCGAGCCACACACGGGGTCTGACCACCGCTATTGTGTGTAAGTGGCGGCTGCCTTGCTGGAACCCAGTGGGGGAGGTGTTTAGGGTTTTGAGAAGGGCTGGGGGGCTTGTTGTAGGGTTCTGGTTCCTGTTGTGGCCCCAGGACACACAAGAGCATCAAAGGCAGCCTCTCAGACTCTCTGGCCCCCTGACAACCACACGACAGACAGATGCTTATGCTCTGTCAGCACAATGAAGTGTGTACCTAAATTGTAGGCCAGTGGTCGTGTCTCACTCTTGTTTCTCTCTCTCCATCTCTGTTTCTCTCTCGCTCTCTCTCTCTCTCTCTCTCTATCTCTCTATCTCTCTCCATCTCTGTTTCTCTCTGTTTCTCTCTGTTTCTCTCTGTTTCTCTCTGTTTCTCTCTCTCTCTCTCTCTCTCTCTCTCTCTCTCTCTCTCTCTCTCTCTGTTTCTCTCTGTCTCTCTGTTTCTCTCTCTCTCTCTCTCTGTTTCTCTCTGTCTCTCTCTCTCTGTTTTTCTCTCACTGTTTCTCTGTCTGTTTTTCTCTCTGTATTTCTTGCTCTCTCTATAACTCACACACATACACACACATTGGTCTTTTTTCACAGAGCATTAATAGTTGGTATTTATATTTGATTTGGGCATAGCTACTTTGAGTGTTTTAATGGTTTGGCAGGACGAAAGCGATCACAATAACCAAGTCATAAAGCAGTAGAAGCCCCTCAATGATAGTTTGTGTACTGCCCACAAGAGGGCAGTATACCACAACAGAGTCACCCTCTGCTGCTCTCTCTCTCTCTCTCTCTCTCTCTCTCTCTCTATCGCTCTCTCTCTCTCTCTATCGCTCTCTCTCTCTCTCTCTCTCGCTCTCTTTCTCGCTCTCTCTCTCTCTCGCTCTCCCTCTGTTCCCCTCCCTCCCTGTTTTTTTCCCTCCAGTCTCCATTATGGGACCAATCGTGAACTAACCCAATTTTCCTGACCTAAATTGCTGTTATTTCACACTGCGCAACAGTCCTCTCCTGCACTTCACGTTACTTTTTGGCAGCTTTTTCCCTTGCTCTGCCTCTCTCCATCTATCTGTCTTTCTGTCAACGCTTTCTTTCTCTCTTGAAAATTCTTTCCCTCCCTCCTTTCCTCACTCCCTCCCTCCATCCTCTTCCCTCTCTCTCTGTCAGTGTGTTTACTTGTACTCGAGATAGGATCATGAAATGACAAAATGACAAAACAAAATGGCACTTTTCATCATGGTCATCCACCACAGTTCTCAGGGCGTAAGAACGTCTGGAGCGTCAGAGTTCCAGGCACTCGCCTGCCACGGGACATGTGTTTGTTCCCACTCTGCTCCCTGATATTTCGGTTAATGTCAAGACGCCACTTGGCTCTTTCACCTCGCAGCCTAGCGTGCAAATATGTTTCCATCACTGAATCTCAGCTCCGTCAGTCTGACTTTCATGTAAAAAAAACTCCAGTAAGCATGCATACAGGGTCAATAGGTGCAACTTGCAAACAAAACCAGACCATAACCAAAAAAAACAAAAACAGATTTTTGGGTTTGAAAGAAGCATTAAGTTGCATGAAGTTGTTTTTTTGTCATGTAGTATGTTTTTGGGCATACTTTGAGTAGTACTTGAAAAACTTTGCAGTCATTGCCTACATTAGTTAGTTAATATTAAGTTGATATATTTTGTGATGCTGACATTGCAAAAACTGAATGACACTTAATGGCAACAGTTATAAACATAAATAAAGTGTCATTAATGTACATGATATGCGTCATGTCATGTTTATAACATGCTAATGTCCCTCTTATGTAGACCCCTTCAAATAAAGTGTAACCATATAGGCTCTTTCGTTCTAAAAATAGCACAAGTGAAACAATTGCATATGGGATGTGTTTATATGGTTTATTTAGTGTGGCAATGATTCTATGTCTTCGTCTGTCTTGTATGTGCTGTCTGTCTGTGTTGGCCCACTCCACAGATAATGTTGGACTGAAACCAGTCAGACCAGTGGGGAAATAATGGCGTGCAAATGAACTGTAAAACTATTGTTTAGTTTGACAGTGTATGGTCTTGGCTCTCATCGGTCTGCACAGCTGTCTGACGCGTGTACTTGTTCTTGTCTCCTTGCCCGTGTCTGCCCCGCCGACCCCACAGGGAACTACAGCTCCTTCATGCAGAAGGAGATCTTCGAGCAGCCCGAGTCTGTGGTCAACACCATGAGAGGAAGGGTCAACTTTGATAACAACACAGGTAGGACGGAGAGGAGTCTGGGTCAACTCATCTGTACCCCAGATTGTACAGTACAGTTGTCAAGCCATAGTGCTTTAGAGGTTTTTTATAACTATTAATATTATTGTTGTTATTGTTATTACTGACACAATAATGACGACACAAATTAACTAATAAAAGCATCATTATCATCAATAATAATCATCATCATTGTCAATAATAATAACAACAACAACAATAATGAGATTGAGATTAATAAACTGTTAAAAGCAGGAGAGATCTAAAAACAGAAGAGATCAGTCACCTTACCTGGGCTTGTGGCTCATCGCGGCACTTTAAAATCAGTGTGAGATTATACACGATGAGTAGTCAGAATAAAGAAAGGCAGGATGTGCCAAACTGCAGCGGTTGGAACCAATCAAGGGCACCACACACACACATACACACATGCATACACACACACACATACACGTTTGCACATTACCAACACATACACACGTATGCGCATTACCACACACAACATACACACACGTATGCGCATTAACACACACAACATACACACACACACACCACAGCTAATTTCTGTGTCATGAGCCATCAGAGCCTGCCAGTCGGCATGGTGACTAACAGCTGGGTTCAGGCCAGGATGGCATCACAGGTCAGCCATGAGGTTCAGTTTTACAGCTGTATTAGCGCTGTGTAAACTGTGTATAAAATGCAGCAGTTTGTCCGTGCGAGAGCCGGACTGCGAGACGTCGGGCGCGGTAATTGTTTTAAACTCGCTCCCATTAACGAGGGCCCATGAGGTGCTTTTGCAGAGGGCAGCATATGGAAAGGCTTTATAACATGTTGGAGTATATAAACTTGGATTACAGAGCGCGCTCGCTTCAAGTGCTCATCAATCTTAGAGGCTGTCACGGTGGATGAGCTAAGATTGGCTTCACTGAACTTGTGGAAAATGTCTCTTTCTCTCTCCACCCCTCCCTTCCCCTGCGAATGGTGTTTGTGTGTGTTTTCGTGGCTGTGTGGTTGCGTGCGTGCATGCATGTGTGTGTTGTGTTTGTGCCCGCACTTGTGTGTGTGTGTGTGTGTGTGTGTGTGTGTATGCATTCGTATGTGTGTTTTATTTGTTTCTGTGTGTGTGTGTGTGTGTGTGTGTGTGTGTGTGTGTGTGTGTGTGTGTGTGTATTTGTATGTGTGTTTTATTTGTTTCTGTGTGTGTGTGTGCGCGTGTTTGTGTGTGTGTGTGTGTGTGTGTGTGCGTGTGTGTGTGGTCGCACATGCACAGTAACCTTGGGCGGACTGAAGGACCACATCAAAGAGATCCAGAGGTGTCGACGCCTCATCCTCATCGCGTGTGGGACGAGCTACCACGCCGGGGTGGCCGTGAGTGCCTTCAGTTTTATTCCATTTCCTGTCTGCATTCTGGCCACGCCTTCCCCGACAGCAGTAACTCACCGAACCAGACAACTGTTTACGATGTCTGAATTATTTGAGTTCCTCCCAAGGAACATGGTGACAACTCCTTGACAGGACTTGTATATCATTATGTGCCATATATATCATTTCTATATCATCTTTTAAAACCCCGCTTCTTTCCCGAGGTTGACATCTGTCTTCCATCGTTTTTTAGTTGCGTTAATTTTGACGTCAAGCACGTCCCCATCAAAAGTAATTGATTTACATGGCATTGCATTGAGCTGACACTCTTTTCCAAAGTGACTTGCAGTGAATTAGGCACAGGGACAGTGTAGGGTTAGATGCCTTGCTTAGGGGTACTTTTAGCAATGTACTGAGGGTCCAGGAGAGCACTCCCCCCACCCACATTTTTCCTGCTGGTAGACAAATCAGACCCTCTGATCCCCAGACCAGCTCCTTCACCATTAGGCCACAGCTGCTCCCAATTGCCAATTAGATGAGGGATCCACCAATTCAAGTTGCATGTTTGTGGGTAATATGATGGAAATCCTTCAAATTGAAGCACTTAAATGGTGTCTTCATGTTGCACTGAATTGTTTTTCTCTTTAGGGTAGTGTGTAGCATGTTAACAATGCTTTTGGTGTGGGTAACAGTTAAACATAGATGCATAGATGTGGGTAACTGTTAAAACGGTATGTATACATTTAGTGAGACATGGTGAGTTTTACACATTTTACAATGTCATGCAATGTAGCAAAGTAGCAAAAGTAGTATTTTTAATTTGTATGGGAAAACATAACTACAAAAAGGGGTGGGGGGGGGGGGGGTGAAGCATAATGCATTATGAGCTCCAGTAGAAATGTTTGCTAGTTGTTGCCCAGCAGCAGCAGTTTTGACAATTATGGGATGTGTCTGCCTTTGTCAACAGACTCGGCAGGTGCTGGAGGAGCTGACCGAACTTCCTGTGATGGTGGAGTTGGCCAGCGACTTCCTGGACAGGAACACGCCCGTGTTCCGAGACGACGTGTGCTTCTTCATCAGCCAATCAGGTAGCACCAATAGCCAACCAATTGTTCCTGTTTTTTCAAGTGTTCAGCTATAACTTTTATATCCATCTGAAAGTCTCTTCAACTTGTCTGCCAGGCTCAGGTGATGATCGTGATGATGATGATGGTAGGATCGGATTGGATTGGGTTTGGATTGGGTGTTGCTACCCAACGGGTGGTCTGTCCCAAAATCTAAGTGCACATGAAGTTTGTGTTATCGGATAATGGTCGGAGATCTGGCCGTTTCCACTACGCTAGGTGGCGCTGTATTCCTTTCAACAAGTGGTGTTAGAACTACTTCCGGTTGACGGCTGCTAAAAAGAAAATAAACAAACTATCTGGCGGCATACAAACAAAGATGGCGTTTGAGGAGGTTGACAGAGGTTGCCAATCCGATCCGTTTCCCGGCACAAGGCGGCACCAAGCGGGTTAACGTCGGCTTAAGCCAGGGGTTGCAATCGGATTTGTGAAACTAATCCCTATACGATCTTACACTATGCACATGAATTCGATACGATCTCAATCCGTTTCCAATCAGATTCAACTCGTCCATGTGCTCGCAGTGAATGTTTTACCCACGATGCTCTCCGGCCAGGTGAGACGGCGGACAGCCTGATGGCCCTGAGGTACTGCAAGGAGCGCGGCGCCCTCACAGTGGGCATCACCAACACCGTGGGCAGCTCCATCTCCAGGGAGACGGACTGCGGCGTCCACATCAACGCCGGCCCGGAGATCGGAGTGGCCAGCACCAAGGTGAGGCACCAGAGAACCAGGTAGCATAGAATAGAATAGAATAGAATACACTAGAATATAATGGAATAAAATATAATAGACTAGACTAGAATAGAATAGAATAGAATAGAATAGAATAGAATAGAATAGAATAGAATACACTAGAATATAATAGAATAAAATATAATAGACTAGACTAGAATAGAATAGACTAGAATAGACTAGAGTAGAATAGACTAGAATAGATCTTTATTATTCTGTTATATATTTAATTTACTACCCTCTGCTGAAATGTCGTTCTGGCCTATTGGGCACCTTTGAGGTAAAATTATTTGTTTATATATATATATATATATATATATATATATATATATATATATATATATATATATATATATATATATATATATATATATATTTATATATATTTTATATATATATATATATATATATATATATTTATATATATTTTATATATATATATATTATATATATATATATATATAAACAAATACTTTTACCTCAAAGGTGCCCAATAGGCCAGAACGACATTTCAGCAGAGGGTAGTAAAGGCTTCGCTCAGTGTGAAATGTGGATGATGAGAAAATCACCTGAGGCGTCAAGGCAGTGCAAGGCAAGGCAACTGTATTTCTGTAGTGCATTTCATACACAGGGTAACTCAATATGCTTTACACAGGTTAAAAGCAAATGGCACATTTCAAATTCCTGTTTTATCCGGACCGCTCCAGAAATACTTGTGGAATAGCCTACCTAGGGTGAATTTCAAGGGGAATTTGATCACTGGCTTGTGTTAGCCAGTGTGTTTAATGTGTTTCTCTAGAAGTGTCTGACTGACAAGAGTCCAATGCCAACTCAAACTTTTTTACCCACAGAGGGCAATTGGTTGTGCAGCAAGTCATCAAGGACAGATACAGACAACATAACACTACAGACAAGTCAAAACTATAAAGTGCTGGGCGTACACACAATGACATTACACTACATTAGCCATATAAATTAAAAAAAGATATCATTTAGATGTCAAGTATTAAGGGGGTGTTCACATTGGCAATTTTTTAATGACAGAAGACCGAAAACAATTGACCAGAGCGTTTTTTTTTTTTTTTTTTTTTAATAAAGCCGGCAGGGTTTTTCCCCCAAAAAAGCACCCAGCGTTTTTTTATCCCCATGACAACAGTTCATTCTGAAACACAATGTTGCAGCATCAAAGAAGTTATGCTAACTTGTATCAGTATTAACTAGCAGCTGTTACTGTTATTTACAATGTCGAGGATGAGAAAATTAGCCCTTGTTTTGGTGTTGGATGCCAACGAGGATGGCAACAAACATTCCCGTTTTGTCCGTATGAAGAAATTCAGTCAGAGTTCTCACTGACACAAACTCTCGTTCATTGGTCAGCTGTAAAAAGCAGTTGACATAGGACGCTTTTTCTTGGAGAGTAGAAATTTTCTCAACTTGAAAACCACCCAGGGGAAGGAGGAAGAAAAACACCACCGCCAACGATTTGAAAAGCGCGCAGGACTTTTTTTCATAAACACCCTGTATCATAGGAATATAATGTAAAACACCCTGTATCATAGGAATATAATGTAAAACACCCTGTATCATAGGAATATAATGTAAAACACCCTGTATCATAGGAATATAATGTAAAACACCCTGTATCATAGGAATATAATGTAAAACATCCTGTATCATAGGAATATAATGTAAAACACCCTGTATCATAGGAATATAATGTAAAACACCCTGTATCATAGGAATATAATGTAAAACACCCTGTATCATAGGAATATAATGTAAAACACCCTGTATCATAGGAATATAATGTAAAACACCCTGTATCATAGGAATATAATGTAAAACATCCACCCGCATCTGAGAAAAAAAACTGCCAATGTGAGAATCCCCTAACTCTGAATTCAACAGGTAAATGGCACTAGGAACAAATGAATGTCTGAGTCAGTGGATCCCCTGTGGCATCCTGCCGGCCTGTGCGACATGATTATTAATGATCCTTTTTCAGGGTTTGGGAAGCAAACGGTTTATTCGGGCTGTGGTTGTTGTTTTTGAATGAAGTGGCAAGCTGAGTGTGTGGGAAAGTCTGTGTTTTCCTTCATGCAGCTTCATCTCTTGGGTGGAACTTTTCCCAAGACTTCCATGTCTGACGTAAATGACACCCCACAGTCCGTTCTAGTGAACTGATGTGTCGGAAGACCGGAAGAGTTTTTGTTTGTGCAGGAGGAGGAGAGGAAATTCACAAGAAATATGTAAAGAGCTGGTGTTTACTCATTCAAGTTGTTTACGATCTACTACAAAGGTCAAGATGGAAATTCTGGCGAACTTTGCGGTTTCAACGCTTTTAGGTTGTTGCTGAAACTCAATGAGTTGTCAGTAATGTTTGTTGATCTGATGGCACAAAAAATATGTAGCAAGTTCTAGTTAAATTCTGCTTTAGCAATGATGCCCTATGGCCAGAGAACAGAAGGGATGATGTGGGGCTTTTCTGAGGAAGGAGCCTTTAATTGTTTTAAATCACTGTCAGGTTGTGCCCCTTGAGGATGGTGAGGGCGAGAATTCTAAGGGGCATTTGGGTTAGTGTGTTCGTGTGTGCATGTCTGTGTCTGTGTGTGTGTGGCTGAGGGGAGTTAGACGCTTAGCCTAATCACCGATGTGACGACACCCTGAAGTCATTTTGCTGAGCGTGCCCAGTGCCTTTGCTATGATCAATGCCTGCGTAGCCCCATGGGTTAGTGTGTGCGTGTCTGTGTGTGTGTGTGTTTGGCCGAGGGGTGTCTGTGCTCAGTGTGGGGAACACATGCCTGCGTAGCCCCATGGGTTAGTGTGTGCGTGTCTGTGTGTGTGTGTGTTTGGCCGAGGGGTGTCTGTGCCCAGTGTGGGGAACACATGCCTGCGTAGCCCCATGGGTTAGTGTGTGCGTGTCTGTGTGTGTGTGTGTTTGGCCGAGGGGTGTCTGTGCCCAGTGTGGGGAACACATGCCTGCGTAGCCCCATGGCTGAGGGTTCCTGCAGCAGTCTCAGCCCCACATGACACAGGAGGAAGGGTTGGGATTGGGATTGCAGACGGGATGCAGCTTGCGATATTACTTTGGGAGAGGTTTTGAATTTCCAGAATGGTCTTTTGACGTAATGGCAGTGCATCTGGGTGTAATTCTCATCAGGGGACGCATTTTACCATGTACAGCACCGCTGTAAAATCACATAACGCCAGCTGTAATAATTCCATCCAGACTGAATGTGTGTGTGCCTGCTTGTGTTTATGTATGTGTTTGTGTGTGTGTGTTTTTGGTTTTTGTGTTTTTTTAGTGTTCAGTTTTGCAGTTTTGTGTGTGTGTGTGTGTGGGGGGGGGGTGATTTACAACAATGCATCATTGTTCTTTGGTACTGAAGTTGTGCATGTAGAAGTGTGTCCGTGTAATGCTGGAGTCCTGCTGACAATGGCAGATTCTAGTAGCCTTACGTCACACAGCGCCTGGAGTCTGTCTGTCAGAGCCTCACTCAGTACCCCCCCCCCCCCTCCAGCACCCCTGCCCCCTCCCTCCTCCCCCCTCCATGCTGAGACTGTGACACAACGCCCATGATCGTCTCCTGTCTCGCGTCTACATTGATCTCAGGGAGGGGTTAGGGGAGCCCCCTGGAGCTGTTGACATTTGCGGTTAGGTGAATCGGCGGCAGCCAGCCCCCCCCCCCCCCCCCCCCCCCCCCCCCCCACCCAATTCCACCTCACCTCGACCCTGTTTAGGAGCAACATGAATCCATCTTAGCCGAAATCCCCCACCCCCCCCCAACAACACACACACACACACACACAAACACACACATTCACACACACACAAACGCACACATACACGCACACACACACACACACATAAACATACACACACACACATATATATACACACACGCACATACACACACACACATATATACAGGCCAGAATCAATTTGGAAAGGTTTGTTGCCAGGGCCGGGGGGGATAGTGACGAGTGTGGGTTGGGTGGGGGAATTGGAGGTAAAATTGCTCCCATTATGGGGCAACTAAACATCTCTTGCGCATGTGTGTGTGTGTGTGTGTGTGCGTGCGTGTGTGTGCAGTCAAGCTATTCTGCAGATGCTTGCAGTCATTTGGGCCCTCCACACAGGAAAGGTGGTCACTGCACCAGCACTCGTACTCAGAGAAAAACAGAACCACAGGCCTTACATTCGCTAACACTATGCTGGATGTAGTTCAGCAACACAGGCCTTACATTCGCTAACACTATGCTGGATGTAGTTCAGCAACACAGGCCTTACATTCGCTAACACTATGCTGGATGTAGTTCAGCACCACAGGCCTTACATTCGCTAACACTATGCTGGATGTACTTCAGCAACAGGAACCTTTGTGGGGGAGGAGTTGTGATGAAGGGCTACTACTGAGAACAGGCTACTTTCAATAGGACACTGGCATTCCCAAAAACAGGACACTGGCATTCCCAAAAACAGGACACTGGCATTCCCAAAATCAGAGGAACATTATTTTCTGCAATTTTTTAGCAGCCAGAGCAAAAGGGGTTTCCCACATGTGCTTGAGTTAGCTGCAGGTCGAGTTCATGGGCATGAGGGCATTAAGTATTACCTGTGGGAGGAAGCAGACGGTGGGGCCAGAGATCAGAATTTGGCAGGGTTGTTCCTGGTGTAAAAGAAGGAGAGGGACAGAGGGACAGAGGGAGAAAGAGAGTGAGGCCAGAGATCAGAATTTGGCAGAGTTGACCCTGGTGTAAAAGAGAGAGGGGGGGGGGGGCAGAGGGAGAAAGAGAGAGAGACGGGGGGGTCAAGTGAGGTCAGAGATCAGAATTTGGCGAGGTTGACCCTGGTGTAAAAGAGGGAGAGAGAGAGGGACAGAGGGAGAAAGAGAGGGAAAGGGAGAGAGAGAGAGACAGAGAAAGAGAGAGAGAACGAGAACTCTGGCCAGCTCAGTCCTGTAGGCGCCATGTTTTACTGCGTCCTTGGCATACACATCCTCTGTTCTGTTCTGTGTGTGTGTTTGTGTGTCTGTGCGTGCATATCGGTGCATATCATTGTGTGTGTGTCCATGAGGAGAAGAGTGTGTGTGTGTGTGTGTGTGTGGGTATCATTGTGTGTGTGTCCATGAGGAGAAGAGTGTGTGTGTGTGTGTGTGTGTGTCTGTGTTTCCATGAGGAGAAGAGCATGTTTGTGTGTGTGTGCTGACGTCCACCCTGTGCTTTGTATGTAATTGTGTGTGTGTGTGTGATGGCTGTGTCTCCTGACAAGTGTCTCTGTTAACTTTAATTGAAAGTGTGTGTCCCCTGACATCACTGAAAGTGTGTGTGTATATCCTGATGTCAGTCACTTGTGCTTGTACGTATGTTGACTTAAAATTGAATAAGTGTGTGTGTCCTGATGTCAACGATTTGTGTATGCGTGTGTGTCTGTGTGTGTGCATGCAAGTGTGTTTGTGTCAGTGTCCATGTCGTGACATCAGTGTCAGTGACTTAAGTGTTGTCACTGACACTTAAAAGTTGGCGAGTGTGTGCATGCGTGTGTGTGTGTCTGTACATTCTTAAGTGTGTATTTCCTGACGTTAGTGAATATGTGTGTCCTCTGATGTCAGGGCTGAAGTGTGTGTGTGCATGTCTGTGAATGGTGATTGTGTGTGTGTGTGTCCTGACGTCAATAGCTTAAGTGTGTCCTCTGATGTCAGGAACTTAAGTGTGTATGCATGTCTGTGAATGGTGATTGTGTGTGTGTGTGTGTGTGTGTGTGTGTCTCTGTGTGTGTCCTGACGTCAGTAACTTAAGTGTATTTGCATGTGTGTGAATGGTGACGATGTTGACAAATGTCTGTATGTGTGTGTGAGCATGCTGAGTGCCCCCCAGCTGGGACCACAACAAAACAGCCCATGCCCACACATATTGGCACACACACCACCCTCAGCCCCAGCCCTGTTGGCAAACCCTGATGATCAATAGCCTCCCTCTGGCCATCAGGGCTCTCAGAAGAGAGGCTTTAACAGGAAAGCCACAGGCTCCGGGCTCTGGAGGGGGTTGTGGGTAGCACAATCTCACGACCATGTTTTGTAGTTAGACAACTGCTTACATAAACGATAAAGAGCAAAACACGCACATAGTTTCCCCAGAGGCTGCCTGTTGAGCTGAGTGGCATGCCTGTAGTCATGGCAGTGACGGGGACAGTGTCACGATGGCATGTGTAATGCCCGCCAGCACGCACGCTAGCCTCAGCCAGGGGTCTCGACGTGCGCTGTGACCGCACAGTCTGGAGGCAGCGCTGTGGCTCTGTGCTGTGCAGAGAGCTGATGATGAGCTCAGACGCTGGCTGACACCCAAAAGCCGAAAAAAGGCTTTTTTTTTGTGAGCTCCAGTTAATCAAGGATACACGGATATGTATTTGTCACATGTATAGACATACTGGGTAGTAGGAGCATGCTGTGAAACTGTTGAGTAGGACATGCAGTGAAACTAATCAATCAGTCCCTATTAGGGTGCTACATTTCATTTGCCACTATACTATCCTCATGAGGTGCCAGATTGATCTAGAATGTTCCAGACTCGCCTCGACTGGGGTAATCATTCCCACCGACCCACAGACTGAGGCCCCCGTAGGGTTTGTCACCAGACGCATGTCGTAATTTCTCTCTGGCTGTAAGACGCCACGGGGCGCATGCAGGCCGCATTATTAAAGGCAGTATTTCAGCTGTTTAAGGGCCTTGCTGGGCAGAGCGATACCGGTTGAGCCCCCAACTCTGTGTGCAGCTGTGCCAGAGCCCACTGTGTCTGTGTCAGCACTAGCCTGATTGGCACCAGTTTACGGCCTAGCACCCCACCCCCACCCCCACCCCCACCCTCATCCCCATCCAGTCATGCAACCAGCCCCACCCTACCCTACCCGCTACCCCCTCCGTTTCATCCACAGGGTGGGTTGTGCAGTGGAGCTGGCTGGGGCTTTTCTTGGGTGGGGCCTGATGTGTGGTGACGTTGGGTTGAAGTATGTGTGTGTGTGTGTGTGTGTGTGTGTGTGTGTGTGTGTGTGTGTGTGTGTGTGTGTGTGTGTGTGTGTGCTCTTGCAGGCGTACACCAGCATACGTCAGTTTGTGGCCCTCATCATGTTTTTGATGAGGGTTGTGTTTGGAGGGGTTGTTGTAGATTTGGACAGGCAGCGAAGCCTGTCAGATTCACTGAAATAAACTCGGCCATAGATGAGGTAGTTACTGGGGGTCTGGGGGGAGCTGAGAAGAGTTGGACAGGCTTGTCAGTCTCCGAAAGCATAACCAAGAGCCACACACAGACTTGGAGGGAAGTGTGTGTGTGTGGGTGTGGGTGTGTGGTGGGGGGGGTAGATGGGTAAAATGAGCTGGGCGACTTTAAACACAGCGGCCAGGGAGTTCTGGAGAGGAGGGGAGAGAGAGAGGAAAAGAGAGACGGAGAAAGAGAAAAAGAGAGACGAGGAGGAAGACAAAAGCAGAGTCTGAGAGAGGGAAAAAGAGCGAGACTGAGAGAGACAAAAAGAGACGCAGAGAGAGAAAAAGAGAGATGGCGAGAGGGAAAAAGAGAGACGGAGAGAGAGAGCAAGAGTGTGCGGCCAGTGAGGCTGAATGTGATGCCATCATCTTTGGCTGTGTGCAGAGCGAGAAACAATCCACGTCACTGAAACCCAAACGGCTGCGCCCCTCTCCTCTCCTCTCCTCTCCTCTCCTCTCCTCTCCTCTCCTCTCCTCTCCTCTCCTCTCCTCTCCTCTCCTCTCCTCTCCTCTCCTCTCCTCTCCTCTCCTCTCCTCTCCTCTCCTCTCCTCCCTTCTCTACTCTACTCTACTCTACTCTCCTCTCCTCCCCTCCTCTCCTCTCCTCTCCTCTCTTTTCCTTTCCCCTCCCCTCCTCCCTTCTCTCCTCTCCTCTCCTCTCCTCTCCTCTCCTCCCTTCTCTACTCTCCTCTCCTCTTCTTTCCTCTCCTCCCTCCTCTCCTCTCCTCTCCCCTCCCCTCCTCTCCTCCTCTCCTCTCCTCTCCTCTCCTCTCCTCTCCTCTCCTCTCCCCTTCTCCTCTCCTCTCCTCTCCTCTCCTCTCCTCTCCTCTCCCATGCTCTCCTCTCCTCTCTTCTCTTCTCTTCTCTCTTTCCCTCTCTTCTCCTCTCCCCCTTCTCCTCTCCTGCGGGCTATGAGAGGATGTGCGAGGTCTGGGCCCTCGCTTTGGGCAGAGCCAGAGCAGGAACCTGGGGAGCACCTGTGAGGTCATGGTCATTTGTGGTGGGGTATCTGGCGCCTGGCTAAGCTCTCTTTCTGTGTGTGTGTGCGTGTGTGTGTGTGTGTGCGTGTGCGTGTGTGGTGTGTTGTGTGTTCCCCTGCAGGCCTACACCAGTCAGTTTGTGCCCTCATCATGTTTGCGCTGATGATGTGTGCAGACAGGATCTCCATGCAGCCACGTAGGAACGAGATCATCCAGGGCCTGAGAATCCTGCCAGGTATAAACACACACACACACACACACACACACTCACACTTTTCCTCTTACACGTACATTTTTGTCTTTCTCTACTTTTCACTCCCTTTATTTCAGACAAACATCTGCAAACTCTCCTCCCCCCCCCCCTCTACCTCTCTCTGTCTCCCTCCCTCTGTCCCTCGTCCTCTCTCTCTCTTTCTCTCTCTCCCTCTCTCTCTCTCTTTCACAAACACAGACACACACGCAGACTAACACGCAGACATAGACACACACGCAGACACACAGAGAAGAGTATGCAGTCTCCCACTGCTTCCCTTCCCCTCTCGCTTTCTGACAAAGAGAAATGCCCTCTTCATCCACCAACACAAACACACTCCCTCCAGCCTGAATTACAGACTTGGGTATGAAGCATCAGATAAGAGCTGTTTTCCCCTGATATGACACAAGGAACAGGAGCAGAGGTCAAGCAGAGTGAGGCATCTCCCAGCATGCACTTGGCACTGGGGCAGAAACGTTAGGCCTCTTGCAAGGAAGCGTCCTTCTGAACATCTGCAGCTGCAGCAGCTGGACACACTGGAGCAGAGGTCAGCTAGGGGTTTAGGGGTCAACCAGGGGTAAGAGGTCAGTTAGAGCCCAGGCTGCAAGAAGGGGTGGAGTGTCCCCAAGTGTCCCCATGTCCCAGCATGCACTTGGCACTGGGATGGAAAGGTTTGGGCTTTTAGACGGAAGGGTCATGCTAAGGGTTCACCCCATGCAAATGATGTGTTAAGAAAATCAATGGCTGTCATTACTTCAGCTTAACGAGGGAGTGACGTTCGCTGGTGCCAGACTAGTGTGATGTTGTTGCCGCTGGCACTGAGGGCGTGTTTTCATTTCAGCCTCTCATGCACCTCTCGATAATGTAAAATGTACATATTGTTTCAGAATTGTTTTATAGTCTTACTCGTATGTATTGCTGTAAATTGAACCTATATTTTTAACTCTACCCAGCCATTTTATCTATTTCAATTCTATTCTTATATACTGTGTCTTCTATGAATCTGTTTTTGGCTGCTCCAAACGACATCTCACTATACTTTGTGTAGTGACAATAAAGACTTCTACTTCTACTCTGTTATTACTGTAACTGGAGGCAGTAACACAGGCACAGTGCAGCTGGTGAATGTGGGAAGGTGGATGTGCTGCAGGCATTAGCACTGAGCAGGCATTGGCACTGAGCAGGCCCATGTCCACAGGCATTCCTGCCAGCCGTCCCTGCAGGAGCAGGTGGACTTCCACAGGGCAGCGCCCTCGCCAAAGGCCAATTTGCTGCGACAAGGAGAATAGTAGAAATGTTTGTTTGGGTTACCATTGGGTTATGCCATACCCTGTAGCAGTTAGAGGCATGTATTTATGCAGAGAAGGGTGCATGAGATTGCGGAGTGGCTGGCTTCGCAGCACTGCTCTGTGATTGGTGGATCTTGGGGCAGGCTGGCCCCGATAGGCTGATCCTCCAGAAGTCTTGTGGAGCTGCCTCTGCAAAGGCCGCAGCGGGGCGCCGCTGTGTTTATTGTGAGAGGGGACAGGAAGGGAGGGAGGGGAGGGAGAGAGGGAGTTGTCCACTTCCCGAGCTGGGCTCACCACACAGCACCAAACACACCACGCCACGCCAGGCCACACCACACACGCCAGGCCAGACTCCAAGTGCTGGAATGATCCGCAGGACCACAAGTGTCCGACGGGGTGGCCACTCGACTCCCTCCCTCCATCTTTTTTTCTCTCTTCTTCCCTCTCTCTCACTCTCTCCTCTTACGGTCTCTCTCTCTCTCTCTCTCTCTCTCTCTCTCTCTACATAGTTTTTCCCCCTGTCTCAGACTCCCTCTATTCATGACTCTCTGTGGAGCTGAGTAGATGTGAATGGGGTCAGGAATGTTTGGCTGTGCTCTGTCCTGCACTAGCCGTCTCCTCCTCTGGCCTCCTCTCCCTCCTCCAGACCGGCTCTGAGCTCACAGGCCCCAGGCCCTACGCCTGTCCCATCCCCAGATCGGCTCTGAGCTCACAGGCCCCAGGCCCTACGCCTGTCCCATCCCTAGTCTGGCTCTGAGCTCACAGGCCCCAGGCCCTACGCCTGTCCCATCCCCAGATCGGCTCTGAGCTCACAGGCCTTAGGGCCCTACGCCCGCCTCTCCCTCCTCCAGTCCGGCTCTGAGCTCACAGACCCCAGGCCTACGCCAGTCCCATCCCCAGATCGGCTCTGAGCTCACAGCCCCAGGCCCTACGCCTGTCCCATCCCATCCCCAGTCTGGCTCTGAGCTCACAGGCCCCAGGCCTTACGCCTGTCCCATCCCCAGATCGGCTCTGAGCTCACAGGCCTTAGGGCCCTACGCCCGCCTCTCCCTCCTCCAGTCCGGCTCTGAGCTCACAGACCCCAGGCCCTATGCCTGTCCCATCCCCATCCCCAGTCTGGCTCTGTCCTGCACTAGCCATCTCCTCCTCTGGCCTCCTCTCCCTCCTCCAGAACGTCTCTGAGCTCACAGGCCCCAGGCCATACACCCGCCCCATCCCCAGACCAGCTCTGGGTTGCACTAGCCGTCTCCTCCTCTGGCCTCCTCTCCCTCCTCCACAGGCCCCAGGCCCTACACCTGTCCCATCCCCTGACAGCTGACCTCATAGACAGACAGACGGGCCCCCCATTCCCACCTGTCCCATCCAGTGACTGTATACAGTGTCTGGTGCCATCCCCATCCCCATCCACATCCACATCCACATCCACATCCCCATCCACATCCCCATCCACATCCACATCCACATCCCCATCCCCATCCCCATCCCCATCCCCATCCCCATCCACATCCCCATCCACATCCCCATCCCCATCCACATCCCCAGTGTTATCGGTCACAGGGGGAGCATGTTGGGGAATTCACCAAGAGATTGACCACCTCTCAAGTTTTTGTATGTTTTTTAATTTATTTTTTTCTGTGGACTTGCTCACACTTAAAAGCTCAACTGCAATGCATGCATCATAAAAAAAATATAATTTAAAACAGCTCAAGTATTTAAAACAGTTCAAGTAGTCCCCTCTGAAGTTTTCCTCTTAGCCATTGACCACTAACTGGGTCTTTGAAACCGTTTTTGTTTCTTGGCTCTGCTGAGTCCGAAGCGTTGGGCTGGATAAATGCCTTGACCTCAGATGATCCAGGAGTGTAATGAGTCCTGCTGCGCCTCTGTGAGCTCTTGGGGTTTCTCTGGCCAGCGCGAGTGTGTTGTTTTAGGAGGGTGTTACTTGAGGGACTTGGACTGCATAAACCAATACACTGTCCTCTCTTTCAAACAAACTTGTTGGCTTTGTTGGAGCGATGCATCTCCCTTCCCCACGTGTTATTACCTCATCAAACTGTCATTTTGGTTTACATTTTGCTTGCACGTATGCCAAGCAGGTCATCGGATGAGCATTTTGTCTCTCTGTGTGTTTTTGTGTAATCCTTCTTTGCTCGCAGCATAGCTTGCATTTTTCACCATAACTGTGGTGAGAGTATGTATGTATGTATGTGTGTGTATGTATGTATATGTGTGGATGTGTGTGTGTGTGTGTGTGTGTGTGTGTGTGTGTGTGTGTGTGTGTATGTATGTGTGTGTGTGAGATGCTTTATGTTCCCCTTGTTTGCAAGCGTACACCTCATGATGTTGTGACCGTGCTGTGTGTGCTGTGTGCAGACCAGATTAAGGAGGTGTTGAGCCTGGACGATGAGATCCCACCGGTCTGGCCATGGAGCTGTACCAGCAGAAGAGTGTGCTCATCATGGGCAGGGGCTACCACTACGCCACCTGCCTGGAGGGAGCCCTGGTCAGTCCGATTACAACACGCACACATGCACACATACACACCCGCATACACACACACACACACACACACATGCACACATACACGTCCACACACACCCACACACACACACACAGACTTGTGCACATGTACATACACAGGCGCACACACACACACACACACACACACACACACGTGCACATGTATACACATACACGGCACACATTTTCATATACATGCTCTCAGACACACACAGACTTGTGCACATGTACAAACATTTGCACATACATATGCACACACACACACATATGCACATGCATGCATGCACACATACATTTGTGCATGCACCCTCATACACACTTGCACACGTACATGCACCCTCACACACACACACACACACACACACACACATTCTTTTTCTGTGCATTCTTCATAGCCTCTTTAAATGCTTTGCCTCATTTCATCTCGTATGTGTTTGTGTAGAAACAAACAAAAGGCATGTAAACAAAACCACCTCCTGAAGATGTTTTTGTCCCGGGTCCCACATTTTAGACAGCGCACCTCCAACAGCCAGACCTAGCCATGATTCAATGTGATCCTAATGTCCACATGCGGAACAGCTGTGCAAATGCAAAATCTTGCGCCTTGTTTTTACTCTGCCGTCGTGTTGAGCCAGCTGATTCCGCTCATTAGTTCAGTTCTGTAGAAGTCGTGTTAATTAGTTCATCCAGATGCTTAAAGATGAGGTTGTTCAGCACCTCCCCGCCAACACTTGTAATCTCCACCCCTAATATGCTGATTTCAGCCTGTAGGATGTTTGTGGAGTTCAATCATTTTTTCAGTGAGGTTTTTTTTAGTTGAGGTCTAGGGTACGTGGCCCAAGACTTTCATAGTGATCAGGTGCAGTGAGCTGTGTGTGTGTGTGTGTGTGTGTTGCTCCTAGGGGCCATGCATGCAGAGCAGGCAATTAAAATTAAAACCAAAAATTCCACCAATTTTCCCCTTTTTTCCATTTGAGAACATGCATAGCATAAAGATATAACGCCCATGTCAGTCAGTTGCCACCTACATCCCATAATAACCTTGTTGTTCATGCCGTAGTCATGGTGTCAGTGTAGCCGTGGTAGTCTCGGTTAGACGCTCGTGTTCCAAAAGCAACCTCGTTTACCTTTGACAGCTTTCTCTCTCCCCTCCCTTTTCTTCTCTCTCTCCCTCTCTCTCTCTCCCCCTCCCTTTTCTTCTCTCTCTCCCTCTCTCTCTCTCCCCCTCCCTTTTCTTCTCTCTCTCTCTCTCTCCCCCTCCCTTTCTCTTCTCTCTCTCTCTCTCTCTCTCTCTCTCTCTCTCTCTCTCTCTCTCTCTCTCTCTCTCTCTCTCTCTCTCTCTCTCTCTCCCTCCCTTTTCTTCTCTCTCTCTCTCTCTCTTTCTCTTTGTGTGTCTGTCTCTCTCCCTGCCCATTAATAAGACAGGGATAATGGGGTTTTCACTCCCTCGCTCTCTACCTCCCTCCTCTCCCTCTCTCCCTCTCTCTCTCTCCCTCCATCTCGCTCTCTCTCTCTCTGTGTCTCTCTCTCTCTCTCTCTCTCTCTCTCTCCCCCTCCATCTCTCTCTCTCTCTCTCTCTCTCTCTCTCTCTCTCTCTCTCTCTCTCTCTCTCTCTCTCTCTCTCTCTCTCTCTCTCTCTCTCTCTCTCCCTGCCCATTACTGAGACAGGGATAATGGGGTTTTCTTTGGACTGCACCTGTTTGTTCTGTTTCAGATTACAGGCCGGTGTCTGTGCCAGTGTGTGTGTGCCTGTGCCAGTGTGTGTGTGCCAGTGTGTGTGTGCCAGTGTGTGTCTGTGCCAGTGTGTGTGTGTGCCAGTGTGTGTGTGTGTGCCAGTGTGTGTCTATGCCAGTGTGTGTGTGCCAGTGTGTGTCTGTGCCAGTGTGTGTCTGTGCCAGTGTGTGTGTGTGCCAGTGTGTGTGTGTGCCAGTGTGTGTGTGTGCCAGTGTGTGTGTGTGCCAGTGTGTGTCTGTGCCAGTGTGTGTGTGTGCCAGTGTGTGTGTGTGTGTGTGTGTGTGTGTGTGCCAGTGTGCTCCTCGTCCACCTCTCTTTCCTACGCTCCCTTTCCTCTCCTCTCTCTTCTGCCGTCACTCTTTCACACACGACACACACACACACACACACTCCCTTTCCTCCTCTCTCTTCTGCCGTCACTCTTTCACACACACACACTCTCTTTCCTCTCCTCTCTCTTCTGCCATCACTCTTTCACACACACACACACTCCCTTTCCTCTCCTCTCTCTTCTGCTGTCTCTCTTTCACACACACACACACACACACACACACACACACACACACACACACACACACTCCCTTTCCTCTCCTCTCTCTTCTGCCGTCACTCTTTCTCACACACACACACACACCACACACACACACACACACACACACACACACACACACACACTCACACACACACACTCACACACTCGCTTTCCTTTACTCTCTCTTCTGCCGTTACTCTTTCACACACACTCTCTTTCCTTCCCTCTCTCCGCTCTTCTTACATGAATGCTTCTGATCTTTGTTTTGCCAGGGCTGTCTGTCTTCTTTTTCTTTTTCTTTTTGCTGTACATTTCTCTCTCTATCTCTGTATCTCTCCTCTCGCTCACACACTCTTCCCACTTTCATGCTCTTTCTCTGCCTTTCGCTACCTCTTTCTGTCTCTCCCTCCCTCTCCCTCCCTCTCCCTGTCCCTCTGTCTCTCTCTCTCTCTCTCTCCCCCCCTTCTCATTCTGTCTCTCTCTGTCTCTGTCTCTGTCTCTCTCTCCTCTGTCTCCCCCCCCCCCCCTCCTCCCCCCCCCCCCCCTTCTCATGCTGTCTCTCTCTGTCTCTGTCTCTCTCTCTCTCTCTCTCTCTCTCTCTCTCTCTCTGTCCCTCTGTCTCTCTCCTCTGCCCCCCCCCTCTCTCTCTTTCTCCCCCCCCCTTCTCATGCTGTCTCTCTCTCTCTCTCTCTCTCCTCTGTCTCTTCCCCCCCCCTCTCTCTCTCTTTCTCTCCCCCTTCTCATGCTGTCTCTCTCCCTCTCCATACCTCTTTCTGTCTCTCCCCCCCCCTCTCCCTCCCTTCCTCCCTCTCTCTCTCTCTTTCCTCTCCCCCTTCTCATGCTATCTCTCTCCCTCTCCCTATCTCTTTCTGTCTGTCTCTCTGTCCCTCCCTCTCCCTTCCTCTCTCTCTCTCTCTCTCTCTCTCTCTCTCTCTCTCTCTCTCTCTCTCTCTCTCTCTCTCTCTCTCTCTCTCTTTCCCCTGTCTCTGTCTCCCTCTCTCCTACCTGACACCGATGGTGAAGTTGAGTTTCTCCGTTGGGCTGCATGCAGCTCACTTCCCCCCCAAAGCTGTGAAGAAAGAGAGGAAGGGGCTGGGGGTGGGGGGGCGGGGCGGGTGGGGTAAGGGGGGGGGCATCTTTCCATCACGCAGAGCGCTCCACTGAGCCCTCAGCCTCGCAGGCTGGAACCCTCGGGCCGAGACGCCTTTGATCACGGCCGTGCTGTAAATTAGCACGCAGAGGCGAGGGGCTCTGATTGCAACCATACCTCTGCACTCATGCGAGCCCATCCACGCCTGCCTGCCTCTCTGTCTGCCTCTCTGTGTGCCTCTCTGTCTGCCTGTCTGCCTGCCTGTCTGTCTGTCCCCCACACAAGTCACACAACATGGGGGTAAGAGGCAGGGCCAGGTGGGGGTGGGGGTTTGTGCTGCAGCGTTGTTTGTCGCTGTTGGTGGGGACTATCTAAATGTGCTCTTTAACTTCTCGGGCAGGAGGGATGTGTGGGGTGTTTGGCTGGGAATGGGGGCAAGAGGCGAGGCGTTTGGTGGGGGTGGGGGTTCGTGCAGCAGGGATGTCTGTCACTGTTGGTGGGGACTATCTAAATGTGCTCTTTAACTTCTCGGGCAGGAGGGATGTGTGGGGTGTTGGGCTGGGAATGGGGGCAAGAGGCGAGGCGTTTGGTGGGGGTGGGGGTTCGTGCAGCAGGGATGTCTGTCACTGTTGGTGGGGACTATCTAAATGTGCTCTTTAACTTCTCGGGCAGGAGGGATGTGTGGGGTGTTGGGCTGGGAATGGGGGCAAGAGGCGAGGTGTTTGGTGGGGGTGGGGGTTCGTGCAGCAGGGATGTTTGTCGCTGTTGGTGGGGACTATCTAAATGTGCTCTTTAACTTCTCGGGCAGGAGGCATGTGTGTGTGTTGGGCTGGGAGGGTGCGAGTCTGAAGATCCCATCATCAGAGCCAGTCCACGTTGTCCAGCTCACGAAACCATGCATCAGTCAACGCCCCCAAGCCCTCACCAGACCCAAAAGTCATTATGGAATGACATCTGTATTATGGAGTGCGAAAAGACTCTTTCGTGTTTGAGGCACAGGCACTCCTCCAAAACGTTAAAAACAAAGGCACACAATTGGATCACTCAGAGGGCAACGTTAAGCTTGTAATCCTCCTGGATTGATTCACCACAGTCAAAAACATCCATTATGGAAAGTGCACAAATACGCTTTTTTCCCTCTCGTCCAAGCGCAAATGACGCTCATCCTTCACATCTGACATCTCTCAAGCGCTGAACTAAATCAAAATGTTGGCCCGCTCTACCGCTGCGCTGTCTCGTTTGGGACGCCCGAGAGCTTCCACTTTGCCGGCTCAGTTTCGGCCTCGTATGCTTATCCAAACACAAAGCTATGGATACCGCTTAGCAAAACAACTCGCAGTCGCTAACACGCAGCTACGCTTTGACCGAAAACACCATTGCGGATCGGCTGCTGAGAGGCCGCAACAGACCATGCAGTAATCGTGATTTGTGCTGTGTAATAAATTATAGATTATGATATAAATTATAGCCTGCAGGTTGTCGAGAGATGTGTGATTCTGTTTTGTTATTGGAGATTGTTGATTGCCAAGTGTGATTAGACCCACTGTACTCTCCGATGGGTGTGTTGGAGAGAGGTGGGGTTGGGACAAGAGAAGCAATTCCACTACTAGGCCTACAGTACACCACACAGCCCTAACAGGCTGGCAGGTTAGGCACAAAAGTGTCTTTTCAAAATATATCTATAGTTTACTTAGAATGCTGCTTTCATTTTTTTTTTTTTACCTGATCCGCAGTTTATCCACATTCCAAAACCGCACCTGTGTGTGTGTGTCTGTG
>CM050217.1:7010000-7015000 GCA_027475355.1 Coilia nasus | reverse complement strand
GAATATGAAACAGGCCTTGTGTGTTTACGCCGTATCCAATTGAAGTGCAGTCTAAGGCATTGGCTTTGGCAGATGACCATTGCTCAGTGTGATACGAAGTCCCAAGCTGCACTGGAAATATGCAGTGAATAAAAGAGAACGCCCTCAAGGTCGCTGGTGTGTGGCCAGAACAGGGTTGGTAATCTCACTCGTAATGTCCAGCAATGCGGCCTGTGCTGACCAAGACTCCACTAAGAGCTAAGAGGGGGAGAACATTCCAGACGATTTCAGAAGGCCACCATGGCCCTGCCCAAACAGCACACAGACCGATGGAACGCATGTGGAGGGTGTGGGGCCGTTCAGTTGGACGAGGCGTCGTCCAGCTCTTATTAATTAGGCACTGAAACTTTTCACGTGGGAATATGGGATTGGTGTTTTATGTTGCGACTGGAAATTTGTGTGCGCCTTGAAACATTCATTTGAGCATTCAGGTGTGGGAAGAAATTGGCTTGTATGGCTTCATTTGTAACCATACATTTGAGAAACCTTTGATCTCTAAAGCATATCTGAAGTATAAACATAGGGACTTAAAACATTAGTACAATTGGTCACATTTTTTACTCCATGATGTACCATCTTCTCTCCTTTCTCCAGGTGGACTGCCCAAGAAACTTGGCCAAATCTGTGACTGTGGAGTGACACCCCCCCCCCACACACACACACACACACACACTGTCCCTCTTGAGCATAACTGCTCGTTACACACACACACACACACACACACACACAGCTGTGCAGGGATCCCTCCAGTCACTCAGCTGACATCAAGAGTGATGAAGAAGCCGTCTTTTAACACATATAAGCATTTTTATGTCAGTAGTCTGATGAGACTTTTTAAATGTAATTCTTACTTTCATACAAGGGTATATTCAAAGCCTTTTCCCCTTACCAATCACCGTATGTGAGCGTTTTGGTTTATTTTTTGTTTGTTTCTTATTTCTTCTGTCAGAGGTGGCAGGGTATGGGTAAGTGCTTGGTTGGCATTTAGCTGCTCCGGGGTTTCGGGATATCTTGGCTGTTCGTCTCCAAAACCCGCTCTTGCTGAACTCTCTGATTGTTGTAGACGGGCACTGGCTTTGGAGCATTTACCAAACTCTTCCGCTACGACAAACACAGTCTGAGTTGAGGCAGAACTCTGGATGACTTGGCTTTAGGGATTTGGTGTGTGGATGTTACTAAGGGGACATGTTCAACAATGAATGGCTGTAATTGTTGACTGCAGGACAGTAGGGAGATATTATGGTCTGTTGCTAAGTGGTACTGATGTGAGTAGTGTGTGTGCAGTCTGAATGTTGGTCTGTTTCTGTTCTGTAATGGAATGGAGACATTAAGCCACAAAGGTGCACTCGTCACCTTTGTCCTTTTGGTACACTTAGTCATTCTTGTACAGACTTCCGTCAGCTAGACACTCAGTTCCTGTCCAGATGGATGTCATCATCCACAGCCCTAACATTGTCTGTGTGTGTGTGTGTCATCTGAATGCATTCCAGTGTTTGATGGGATTTTCCCACACTAGAAGGATACTTTGGAGACATAAAATGGGTTTTATTTGGGGTGCAAGATGATTTTCAGCCATCTACCAACCTCATATAACCTAATCCTACCTGCAATAGTACATGCTGTACTTTTTCATGTTGATTAGTGCAGAAGCGAAGCTTGTTGTCACCACTGAAGTGTATTGATTAAGGAAGTGCATATGTAAAATGTGAGCACTCAAGACTCAGATGTGACGAGGAGGTGGTCTGTGGTTTAAGGGGTTACAAAAAACAAACAAAAAAAAACAAAAAAACACGTGCCACCATAAAACTAGGTCACGGAATCATGAGAAACTGTAGGCTCTGTGATGAGGGCCAGGAATCCAAGCGACAAGTGAGGCATTTCTGGTTAGTGGTTAGTCCAGTTACTGTAGAGCAGAGCTGTCGTCACTCTGTGTCATTTTGTAGTAATGACATCTGGTGTCTGATACTTTTTTTGTCTGTTGCAGTACTAGAAGAACCTGATACCTTTGTGCATACATCGAATGATTTCTGGCTGTGAAAATCAGGATGTTTTCATTAATTATTAGGGTCTCAAGAAGTTTGTGTTTGAGGTTTGTTGACTGCTAGTACATAGTTGTCTGTATGTATTTTGATTGTTGGATGGCTCTGCCATGTATTGTTGTTTTAAGTCATTATTTATTACTCTCTCTCTCTCTTTAGTGTTGCGTGCTTTGTGCTTTTCAGTGTCACAATCTTTCTCATCTATGCCTTGTTACTGGGAGAGGCCCTGGTCCTTGGGGGTGGGGTCCTAATGTTTACAGTCAAAGCGCCAACAGCAAGTGAAGAACCCGCATCAAATGAAGTATGTTACTGTCGTCTTTCATCCAAGTTTACCCATACCGTGCCACCCGTTTACATTATGTTACAGTGGGACCATCGCTTTTATATTCTCTTGTCTTTCTTTTTGTTTCTTTTGATTCTTGACTATCATTTTAGTATGAAAAATATTTTGAGTCCTTTATTTTTAATTATTTTAATAAATATTTTTTTAAATGAAATTGTTTGTATGCGCTGATGTGATCCCGATGTGAATGTTACGAATGTTATGCCCCTCTTCACCCCTCCTAGCCCTGCAGCAAGAAAAAACATCAGTGAAAAACAAACCAAACCAAACAAAAAAAAAAAAGAACCATGGACATCCTGTGTGGCACTCAACCAAAGCTATTTTATTTGAGGCGGGGTTGATTTGAAAGGGGATGAGATTTTAGGAGACGGGAGGTGAGGCGTTAATGAGGAGGTGAACTAGGTGCAGTGCAATATGCAGCACTGATGAATCCATGAGAGGCAGCAGTCTGTGAAGGCTTGAAGCGAATGGCGTGCTTTATCCATGATTTGCATCTAAACCCATTCCATGTACATGTGTTCTTCAATTATTAGATTATTATCTCAATCTGTAAGACACTCTTTGACAAGTCACCTAAAAATACTTTTTTGTACATAGTCTATCACAGATGTAGTGACTCTGATAGACTCAGTATGAACGCTACATTTGACAGGTCAAAGTGAAGAATTAAAAAAAACTATTAAGATGGAAATAAAGATTCATGTACTGATGGGAATGGCTTTGGGAATATCTGTAAGACGTGATAGACACTTAAATATTCTTAGTGGATGTGTCGTTTAAATATGTAAGCCCTTCACAGGAAGAGCAACCATGTTAGGGTTGGGGAAGAGGACCTTTTTCTGATAAGTGACGCAATAAATAAATAAGTTCTACACCAAATGTGTGTCAAAGCATTTTTATTTGCCAGATGTGTGTCAGTTAATTCCCTCTGGGCCACGTTAGGATGGTGTCCAGCTCTACATCCAATGTTTAAGTTGAAGTTTAAAAACTCCATGAAGCTAATCACTATACACTGAAATTAACAACATTACACAATCACTGTTTATTAAAAGTTTAAGAACTCCATAAAGCTAATCATTGAACATATAAGAACATTACAGAATCACTGTTTATTAAAAAAATAACTTAGATCAGGGGAGTACTGAAAATTCTAAAGCAACAATCAAAAAGGTTGAAACAAACGTAATCTAGGGAATTATGTCTCCCTTGGTCAACATTAACATGACAGCATAAAATACATTTTTGCAGAAGAAGGCTTTGTTTAAATACCATTGTTCTCACCCAAACCCAAAAAAGGCAAGTCTGCCGCCATTTTTCCGCCACACTGCAGACCAGGACAAAGGTGCCATTAACTGTAGGCCGTATTTGTGTGACTAGGAACACTGTCCTCTTGCAGCCATGCAGAGACTGGAGCCCACATGGAGAGCATGATCTTCCTGGCGTAGCTGCACAGGATCCTCAGGAGAACAAGCCCTGGCTTTATGCATCCCCCCAGGGCCAAAATGGCCGCCCACACCGACAGGCAGCACTGGCCAAACGCTGGAACCGCTGCCAGCGCGCACTCTCGCACTTTCCTCAAATCGCCTCTCAGCTGCAGCAGAATCGCGCGGCCGCCAGCCTGTGCCTTGGCTGCCGAGGCCCGGTACTTCGCGCCTAGAGGGACTGAGCTCATTTGTTCCGTACCACGTCTCCGCTGGTCAGCAACAGACAGCGTGAACCACATCCATTTGTTTAGTACCAGCATGGCAGAGAGAAAATGGAGGGTGCCTCTGGTGACCAGCGCCGAGGCCTCCTGGACGGACACGAAGCACTGGCAGACGGCCACAGCCACTCGCAGGGAGCAGGTTGCGAGGCAGCACAAGGCCAGCACAGGGCTGCGGTCCATGCCAAAGCATTCGTTGTGCACAAGCATGGCTTTGAACGTCGGCGTGAAATATCTCCTCAGCGAACTCGTAGCGCCCCACGGGCGTCTGGTTGGTTTCGGTGTCCTGAGGCGTTAGTGCGGAAGATTTACATCCCCCTCAGACAAAAAGAGGCCATGAACATGTGCGCTGGAGATGAGATCAAACGGCCAAGAGACACTTCCTCCAGACAGACGGGGGAAACACTGGCGGGATAAGGATCAGTGTCTGCGCGCTGTTGACAGTGACCGAGCAGGGCCCCACATTGATGCCGTTATCACCCAGCCCTCAGCACTGTGTCGTACAGAAAACGTCCCTTGTGTAACTAACATGAAAGAGCATTTCTTGGTCTGCAAACTAGAAACTAGCATATGCATGACAGCTGACAGGCCACATTTCTGCACACCCAACCTGCTCGTGTCGGGTAGCCAATGAGGATTCGAGTTAAATGTATGACACGTGCTTAAGGAGACACAGGTGATTGTAATGGGCAAAATCAGGTCACAGAAATCAGGGTCAGGGTCAGAGGGTATTCTCCCCCCTCTGCTTAATTGAAGGACAAAGTTGTAATTGTGAGTGTGCTGTGAACCTTGTGGCCTTGGCGTGTAGTCCTGTATTGGCGTATATGCAGGCGGACACCCAGTCTCCCACTGCTTAATCTCGACCTTTATTGCTTTA
>CM050217.1:6917500-7005000 GCA_027475355.1 Coilia nasus | reverse complement strand
TGTTCTGGCATCCCCTTTTTTTCGAACCTGTCTACATTTCCTGGGGATGGGATGGACTCTAATATTTTCCGAGATAGCTCATTCGGATTGTGCATGTGACATAATTCAGCGAGCGGGCCATCTGGATGCTATTAAGGCGACCGTGCCCCCCCCGTCCCCCCCTCCTAAACACACACTGGGGGTGTGGACTGGTCTTCATACAGCGGACGAAATGTCAAACTCATTCAGTGCACCCATTTCGCTTTGCGCCACTTCAAATTTGTCCGCGTTGAACCCAACCAACCCCATATCTCTCTCTCTCTTTCTCTCTCTCTTGGTTTTTCTCTCTCTCTGTGTTTCTCTCTCTCTGTTTCTTTCTCTCTCTCTCTCTCTCTCTCTCTCTCTCTCTCTCTCTCTCTCTCTCTCTCTCTCTCTCTCTCTCTCTCTCTCTCTCTCTCTCTCTCTCTCTCTCTCTCTCTCTCTCTCTCTGACCTCTGGTTTGGTAAAACAGCTAAGACATCATTTTTAACTTGTATTGCACAAGAAATTAATATATAAACAGAGCAGAGTCAAGCAGCTGTGTTGTAAGAAAGAAAATGTGAGTCAACTGTGTGGCAGTGGAGTCTTTTGCCCTTTTCAACTCACCTCTCTGTTTTTGTATGTCTAAATGGAGTGGTGAAGCAAGCCTAAATGGTTGGTAAGAACGTCTCTTCCAAAAGTGTGTGTGTCAGGGGCAGAAAGTGTGCTAATGTCATTTACATCTATCTGCCTGAGAGCTTCTGCAGCACTAGGGTTTGGGAATGGAGGTGTGGCCTAATGAAATGCGTGAGGTTCCTGAAAGGCTCATGCGTCTGTCAAGATTGAAGTCTCATGTGCTTAGAAGTTACAAGAGAAGGAAAGCCAATTCTCATTGGCACGGCTGTCCAAAAAAAACACATTTGTGCACTGCACTCTTACATTCGAACCTGTGTATATTACAGGACAAAAACAAATGACTACACATTGACCATTTATTTCACACACCAAGAGAAATGACTGTGTATAAAGCAGACAAAATCAAGTTTCGTTCAGGCTGACACGTCTACCACTTGCACAGCCAGCGTCATGGCAGTGTCTGCACACAAGGTGGCAGTGTGGAGGAGATCCTGACCAGGAGTAGAGAGAGAGGGAGCAGAGAGAGGGAGAGGCAGAGATGGAGGGAGGAGGAAATGGAGCTGTAGGACCCTCCTGTGCTGACATCCAGGCAGGCGTTACAGGACTCCAGCCCTGGGGCCACAGCAGCAGCCAGGCTCCTAATGGCGTCACACACACACACACACACACACACACACACACACACACACAGGGCTAGGAAACGCTGGAGCGGCCTAGTGGGCCCTCCAGCTGCACCGACAGATGGGCGATTTAATGAGATGGTTCAAACGTGTGGTGGAGGAAATGTGGCCTATTTTCACTTCCCACAATCCCACGGTGTTGAGTCCTGAATGTTGATGTTGGCCTGCGCCGAAGAGCGGCGGACGGACGGTGGTGCGTGGTCTGGAGGTTGAGGGAGACGGAACACGGACCATGTGCACTTGTTTGTACTTCCTCTGCTGTGAAGAGCTTACCTTTCAAAGGCTAGTGGTTTGGGGGTGAGGCAGGAGCATTCCTCTCCCCACTCCTCTGCATACTTGGAAAAGATACAGTGCAAAAACAAAGATATACTTACACATTAATACATTGTTTTGTCTCCACTCTTGGACGCATACAGAGAGCGAGAGAGAGAGAGAGAGAGAGATGGACAGAAATGCAGGAAGGGAGAAGTCTGTTAGGAGAAGGCTGTTGCTTCTTGGTTATCACGTGACCCTAGGGATGCTGTCCACATCTCTGTGCAGTTTTAACGATGCGTCCTAGGGAGCAGCAAGGCCTGCACGTATCTGCTGCTGCCCCATAAAAACTAGCAAGCACTGCTTGCACAAACAACATGTGGGATGACACAGAAGACACCAAACAACCGACAGCAGGGAGAACCCATGCCAAATAAGCAGGGCTATGTAACATTACTAAGGTTTGGTGGAGCACTGCTTGTGTCCCTTGAAACGACTGGTGCTCTTGGAAGGGAATGTAGTGGGCTAGGAAAGGGGGGAAAATCCAAGTCCAGGCACTCAGTTGAAACACACAATTATTCCAAAAGGTCTTTCTTTAGTGGGCTACAGCATTAAAACACCAACATGCATCGGCCATACAGCCTTCATCAGGGGGTGTGAACCAAACTGGATGGACTATCTGGACAATCTGTCTCGTATAGAATTTGTTTGGTCACACAAAGTTGTTTATTACTGCCCCCAGTGGCCAAAAGAACTGACATGCAGGGCATAGAGTTGTACACCTGACATGAATGTAGTTATAATTAGGCTGCTTTTGGCTTCTTTGTTACACACCCGGATGAAGGCGGTATGGCTGACGTGCTGATATTTTAATGTTGTAGTCCACTAAATAAGGATTAATTAGAAATGATTTTGTGACTCACCTGAGTGCTTGGAATTGGATTTCCCCCCTTTTTTCCACTTTCAAGCAGGGGTGTGTGTTTGCGTGAGCAGGGATCTTCTCTGGAACCAAGCTATGGTGATGGCTGCCAGCATCTTGGTAGGAAAAAATGTAGTGATAACCTCAACTAATTGTTAATTCTAACAAATTAAATGTGTTGCCGTTGTTTCAATCTTGTAGAATTTAGGCCAAGATTATTGTATGGCCCTTACAGTAATATAAATCAGCCATTTAGTTCACATTTTCTTCCATATGATACATCTGTGTACCATCAGGCTACAGTAGCTCAGGTGTGGAGCAGATCATGGTTGCAGATGATGCTGTTGGCCAATCGGAGCGAGTGTCATTCTCTGTGTGAGTGTTGGTTCCCATGGCAGCTGTGGCTCAGAACTGAGATCAGTGGTGATGCGAGTCTGGTGCTAGTGTCCAGGAGTCGTTATGGGTGCAGCTGTGCTGTGTGTGATGCTGGGCTTGTTGGAAGCCGTCCGGCTGGCCTAAAACAGTGCATTCTGGTCTTGAAATGG
The DNA here is from genome assembly GCA_027475355.1 of Coilia nasus. NCBI lineage: Eukaryota > Metazoa > Chordata > Actinopteri > Clupeiformes > Engraulidae > Coilia > Coilia nasus. The sequence continues at coordinate 7,001,971 of CM050217.1, read as the reverse complement.
TGACGTTTTTGAACGATCTCATCCGAAAGTCAGTGTATCACACGTGTGGGTACGGTAACGTTTGGTTCAAAAACGTCACTATTTCAAGTCCAGAATGCACTGCTTTAAGCCAGTCACTTGCCAGCCTGACGATTTCAAATAAGCCCATTGTAAAAGAGGTATGTGTGCCAGGGTAGCCACTTATGTCTGACAAAAAACGGGAAACTTCGGCAACCCAATCAACCTTTTTTGCTTATAAGCAGTGACCAGGGTTTTAGTGTCCTGAGAGAATTTTTTTTTTCCCAGGACAAACCATTAGAAACCGGGACAATCAGGTAAAACCGGAACAGATGGCAACACTAATCTGTGCTGAGACAGAAGACTTACTGCTGGCTTGATTTTAATCAGCCTACCAACTCCTAGGTTTCTACAAGGCAACCTACATCACAGTGAAGCTACCAAAGAAATGTAACCATGTACACACACACACATTCACACAGACACACACACACACATTCACACAGACAGACACACACACACACACACACACACACAATACCATCTAGCCTAATGTTTAAAACCAGCTGTATGTGGACAAACACTCTTACTGCTTACTACCCTGATGAATGTTGCTTGTGAGAGCCCATGCAGGCTCAAAGTCCTGTGATTCGTCTGAGCCAGAAGGTATCAATGACCACAACAATGAGGAAGATAGATGAACTAACGCAACTTGACATGGATTTGGAAATCAAGTGGAAAAGGCAGTTGTGTGGCTCCTGTTTCAGGCTGTTCTAGTTTGGTTGAGGAGATGAAGCAGGGAGAATGACAGGTTCTCAGCTATGCTAGTTACAGGCTACAATCATTCAAAGCCCATTCGGCCATAGCACACCAAATGGAAAATGTAAACATTCTAAACAAACACACATATTTACCTATATTTCGCTAAGAGAATGTGTGCTGCAACGAGACTTCTCCAGTAATCACAATTGTAGCATGGCTTTTTTTATTTAACAAACTTACGTCACTTTGTTTGCCTTTTCCTTATTCACTTGTTTTTCTGCCTGTCTTCTTTCATTGACTAATGGGGGCAATTGGGGTAGCAGAACAGTTTCCCGTGCAGCATGCAGACACTGTTTAAAGGCTGATTCTACTCCACTGTGTTGTACAACATAATACAACATACAAAGGTATTGAGTGCAGGCAACCTTGGGGTATTTCAATGACTTCATGAAATATTTTCCTCTTAACCATATAAGAACAGAGAGCTGATCCAAGAACTTGGTTTAGTGATAAACATGGATGAGTCCAAGAAGAGTAAGCTCCTAGTAGTCCTATGACCTCTCATTCCATAACAAAGCCATGCAGGTCTTCTGTTGAGGGCTTCACCACACACTCTGAGTTGACCGCCAGATTTAGGGGTGACCTACATGTAACAGTGATTTGGAATAACCACATTCAGGGGTGACCTAAGGGTGCAAGGTGTTGATTTGGGGTTTGGGGGATTGCAGATTCAATTCCTGAGCTAGTGGGAAAAATGTGGGTGGGGGAGTAAATGACTTAATCCAGCTCCTCATGGGTCCACAGGGAGTGTCTCTGTACTCAGTCATTTAGGATAAGAATGTCAGCTAAATCCCTCAACAATGCTCCTGGAATACCATCTTGTGTTTTACTTGGTTAAGCGACCTCACCTCCACAATTAACCCAAAGCATGCCCAAGAACAAGCTCATGTGATGCTAGGGCTTGCTGTATCTGATACCACAATCACATACAGGACAAGTTAAACATAAATCCCACCACAAAAATTAAAACAAAAAATATGAAACGACAACGAAGAGACAGAAAAGTAAGGTGTATTTATACAAAACACATTTAGAAAAATGTATAAAAATGTTCTACGAATACTAAAAATGACACTTACTCATGCATGTGTTACATTTAGTCTGTGAGCAAATGATGTGCTTAAACCTGAATTATAAAGTTCAAGTGATCCTGCAACATATCCCTGCAATTCCTGAACTTCCTCCATAAAGAGATGAGGCCCCCTGTGTTGTCTATATGGTGTCGGCATCAAGCTATTATTTAATATTGACAACATAATATCAACATGTCCTTGTGTCAGTAATTGCAAGCTCAAGAAATGTGTAAGAATTCATTTTTTTCTAATTCTCTTTAGCAAGTGTGTCCTGATTTGGGGATCTGACAAATGTCAGCCACAACCAGAAACAAATGTCCTTTCACACATGAATGTTCTAACATTGACACACATGGACGCATTCAATAACTTTTCCAGTTTTTGGTCTTTACAATTGTCTTGTGCAAGGAAGTAAGTCCACCTACATAAAAATGTCAATTTAGCTTGTTGTATAGAGTGGAAACTGTACCCTTAGGTGAAAGCTAGCTGTGCATTTTATCTTCCACAAAAAACATTCCCAGACACGTACCCTTTTTTTTTTTTTTCACAAGCCAAGTTGTACATGTGCATGCCACAAACAGGAAATCGCCAAACAACTTTTTCTAAGTGCTCATTCTCCAAAGAACCACAAGTCTTAAAGACCTGGCGGATGCCGTTACGTGGGTAATGCGTTGTCCATCCACTCGGCCTGTGTTGATGACTGTTGCACACACTCTGTGGCAACAACCGGGTAAAGCCGAACGAGCTCATTGTTTATATGCAGACATGTCCACAAGTGTGACACTGTAAGCAGAGTGAATTGTGGGTGAGATGGATGATGAATGGTGGTTATTTTCTAGTGGGTTGAAGCCTGCCAACAGGATGCATTTCTCTGTTATTCTGTCCCTATAGGCAGCGGGTCCACATGTCCAGGCATTCTTGTAGCTGGTTCTGAGAGAAACAAGTCGAAGTCTGAGAAAGGTCATGTGCACTTCCTGTCCCTCTTCATGTTCCGCTAATCAGCTCCAGGAAACAGAGCTGCTGCCGTCCAATCACGACAGCTGGTCTACAGGGAGGGGCGTGGCGGCGGGCGGTCAGGGGGAGGGGCTCTACAGGGAGGAGGGGCCTGTGGGAGAGGAGGCAAGGATCCGGTAGGCGATGAGGGGGGTGAGGGCGGAGCCACAGGGGGGGGCAGGTACAGCGTGGCGGGAGGCAGGGCCCGTGATGGGGGCGGGGTGTAGGGTGGGGGTGTGGTCGGAGGCGGGGTGTTTGGACGGGAGGGGGCGGAGCACGGAGGGGGCGTGGAGGGCAGGGGTGGGAGGGTGGAGGATGGTGATGCGGGGGGACTGCGAGAGGGTGGGGGTAGCATGGTCTGCAGGGTTGGTGGTGGGCTGCTTCCTGGCGGTGGGGTGTAGATGGGGGTGGAGTAGTGCCTGAAGGCTGGGTAGCGAGGCGGAGGGCTCGCCTTGACCCGGCTGAAGTTCATGCAACGACCCTGCACAGAACAACAACATGACAAGTCAAGAAAAAAAAACCACTCAAGTGGCTCAGAACAGCATTTTTGTGACAAACATATGAGGCGTCCATAGAAAAAGCACGCAGAGTCACAAAATCACATTTTTCAAGTTACTCCACCTATCGGTAAATCACAACTTTTTCAAGGAATCCTGTGATTAAACAAGCATAGTCGAGCTGGAAGCATTTTAAAATTGCATTTACTTCTAAAAACAAATAAAAAATTACACTTATAAATGACATTTTCTCAGTTTCTGCATTTTGTGTGCAGAATGGGCATTTTCTGCCCATTTTCCCGTGGACTCCTGAAATAAGTAAGCACCCACCGATAAACCCAATATATAATTTACAAAGTGCTGAAATCAGTCAGTACAACATAAACTATAATAACTGCTGTCCTCTGATAGCCTGGTAAACCAGCCCCTCTTACATAAGTTCATTTTGTACAGAGGGTCTGACAGTGCTGTACTGAGAAACATTGTCTTCCTGGAGGTGTGGACTCTGCTGAAGTTTAAAACAAGTGGCTCTCCCTTTACCCAATCGCTTACATCTGGTTGTGACATATGCAATTAGCCTGCCTATGCACTACAATTCAAATGTAGCACACAAAGTCAACATTATTGCTCAAGAACACTCCCTCTGTTCGCTGATTGGCTAGGAAAAATTCGGCCTAAGACAGCAATGTCAATGCACTGCAAGACCCTCTGTACAAACTGAAATGAAGTACGAGGGGTTGGTTAACCAGCCTAGTCCTCTAATGGAAGCCTCCTAGTCTCCATTACCTGGGAGCCTTGCCAGACAGACCATAACAAAGACATGGAGCAGCATGAGAAAAGCGATTCATCTTAAGTCGAGATCACAATTGGTGACTACATTATCCACTATAGGGAATGTGAGAAATTGCTCAGAGGAATAACGCAGGTGAATTCTCAATCCACATAAAAACGTCTCCTGTTATTCACGGCTACATATTAACAAACTAATTGCTTTACCAGTTATCCAGCCCTAGGGAAGGCTGTTTTTATAATGCACATCTCATGTGTTTGCTGCCAACGTACACAACTCACAACCCACACTATTCAAACGGTGGTCTACAATAAAACACTGGATTTGGCAGGATTATAATTATTTCTGCTCAGAACTGTATGGCAGCAGTTGTAAGAATGATGCATCCGAAAAAAAAAAAAAACCTTATGTCTGATCTATGCCTTGATTGAGATCCTGGTTCACCCAGATTGTGTAATATCTGCAGGCCAAACTGTGTGCGGTTTTAGACAAGGAAACATTAGATGCTGAACAAATCTGGTCACTGATTGGTTCCTGTGAATTATGTATTTGTTTTGGTTTGTTCTGGTTCATGCTATCTCCATTATCCAAGGGGGGAGTGTGGCAGTTCTTAAAGATCTAAAGCAGAGTTGCCCACTACTCACCTACAGCTCCTGATGGCCGTAGCAGTGTTGAGGAAAACATTAAAGACACCCCCCTGTTGGAGCTCCTAATTGCAACCAGAGGAGCCTCGTTTACCCACAATGCTCGAGGGGAAATGACCGAATCCTGGGCTGTGCAGGGCTCCTGTTTGCTAGTGAACAGCTTTGTGAGGAGATAGCTTTGTTCCTACTCTTCTAGCTGCTCATGTAAAAGTTGGCTTGCTTTCGTGTTGCTATTGGTTTTGTTCTCTCGTCTGTCTACTAGTATGCACACGTTTGCTTTGGTACAGTATGTGTATTTCTTTGATGGGTTGGTGTATACGTTTGCTCAACAAAACCATTATGAATATTCTCTTTGTTATTGTCTTGTCTCCACATCATCACTACACCCTGTAACCAACCACCCTTGGAAACCAATACAAAAAAAGTTACAAAAGAGTTTGTCTGCTGGTCTAATACAATGGCCAGCTCGGCTACTTCAGTAAAACATCTCACACTAAACCCTTCCTCAGGTCGAGGTAGCCTTGACACTAGTCTAGAGTAACGCAACCCTGCGAATGGTGGACAAAGGAACCCCCTCTCTCCGAGAAAGCTGATGGGAAATGCAGGCCTGGGACTGCAGCCAGCTATTCTTTATATGCTGCCTTCTTTTTCCAACCCTGAGGCCATATTGCAATTCGCTACTTCACGATCGCATTCTTTTTATCGTGCTCCACATAACCTGTTGCATAACCTCTCATAATGTCCTCCACATCCCTTTTCTGCTGAGGGTGCCTTTTTCTTTGTTTTTTAATCCTCATTTCTGGGTGTTCTGATAAACTACACGCCCACCTCCGTCTCGTAATCTTTTGCTGTGTCTCTCGGTTGTTAGTGTAAAACTAATGGTCTTAGTAGGAGGCTAAGCCAGAAAAGTCATTAAGCCACAACAAAGTTTACTTCACGAGGCCTTTGATGTTCCCCAGCGTCCCCAATCTTCTCGCCACACTTCCCCCATCTTCAGGCCCGCCTGCTTCCCTTTCAACCTGTCTCCACGTCGACATTTAAGGAAATGTTTGTTTGTCGCAGACGCAGTTAAACTTTGTAGCGAGGTCTTTGTCTCGACACACACGACTCGCAAGACAGTGTCAACAGAAACTGGGTCAGGCTCCGCAGCTGAATGCTTCGCTCCTGGCTCTGTCCCAGCAATGGATTTGAGCCCTGGTAAGTTTGCTGAGTGTGCACTTGAGTTAAGGGCCCAGTATGAGGAATCCACATGGGCCTCAGGCACCAACAAAAACAACGACAGGAGAAGAAAGATTGAGATTGAACCCCCAGCAGGGAGGACATCAGAGCTCAGCGCAGTTTGGAGGAGCTGTAATCCCTGGAGGACAGGAAGCCCTGTCTCCTCTGCTTCCTACCTCCCTCGGGCCGTTCGACAGCAGTCTGGTATATCCACAACCAGCGCCCCCTTCCTACCCCCAAACAATCACGCACGAGACGGAAAGGGTCGCACTGTCTTTCCCTAGTCTCCCACAACACAGAGGATGAGAGAGGGAGAGAGAGAGAGAGATGTGGGGGGGGGGCTGCATCAAGCGTTTATGACGACTTTTCCAGACATGGTCAAATCTAAGCCTTTGGCAGTCAGACTCATCAACCACACGTTGTGTACAACAAGTGTACTTTTTTTGTCAAAATTTGTTTTATTGCAAACATCTGCATTGTTTGCACCAAATTTTATCTTGCCTCCAAACTCTGTGACTTGACAAAAGGGCTCTTCCCTCCCACCACCCAAAACCCAAGACTAAGAGAGCCTGATGCTGACAGAGGCCCAAAGACAAACTCTGATTTTTGTCTTGAAAACAACAGGGGCGCAGTTTTTACAGTTTTTGTAGAGTATTTTCAGAGCCATAAATGACAACACCCTTTGCATCTTCTCCCCGCAAGATTAAATGTTAACAATCTTTGCTTTAGTTTACATGAAAGCCTTAAAGCACAAGCCTATAATAGATTCTCATTTTGTTGCGGGGGAGGGTTTTTCTGTGGAAAGGCTTCATGTGTCCACTGGCCAAGCACCAGCTGATTTCAATTATGGAATTTTGGCTTAAGATGTATAAAAGTTTCATAATATCTCATGCAGTTGTTTAGATTTTGGTCGAATATTACTTTGTGTCCCATGGTTTTTATCAGTCAGATAACTTGAGTGAAATGTTCGAAACTGCAGGCTGTGGTCTGTCCTCTGTGTTTGCTGTTGTCTCGCCTCCTCACCCCCCGACCTGAAGCAATAACAACAACATGTAGGTGGGAACAAATCCAAACAAATACTGGTCTGGACGCAGGACGCAGTCTGTGTCACCAGCTACTTCTCTACGGAAACATTTTACTTTCCATGTTGCCTGTTGACATGGGGCGATGTATCTATCGCCCAGGGTTGCAGCATAAAATAAGGTCAGAACATCTCGTGTTTTCCTTGTGGAAACCGCAACGTGAGCCTTGGTGCGTTCATTCAATAAGGGACGCAGCAGAACAGGGGTGAGCCCTGTAGGCTAGCCATGGATGAGCTTCACTACACCTCCTGTGAGAGACTGGATTCACAGAATGGCCCCAGTGCAGCTGGAGGTGGGGGCCTGCGCGCATGTTGCCCTGCTAGATAACGCGTCGTGTTTGACACGCTTCACCCGCTGTAGCTGAAGGGAAAAACACATTTCCTGCCATAACACTTCTGCCGCAAGGAGATGAGTTAATGCACAACAACAGTTGGGATCTCCATCTCTGAGCTGTTGTTGTTGTTATTGCTAGAGAGAGGCGGTGTGGTGGTGGAATGCAGCATTTCCTAGAAGATCTCTGGAGGACCTGTAGCGCTGGTCTCAGATGGCAGGCTACAGCAGATGCCTTCACAGCTGGGTGTTGGGGAGTGTTAGGGTTGAGGTTCATGAGTGCACATTCCTCTAGTCTGACCAAATGTTTATTAATAATTGTGGTCAAATGCTTCACCAAATTGCCATCTTCTCTTCATGCTGTGGTATGAGCCACTTTGTGTGTGTTTCACACTTGTGTGAGTCTGCACTTTTCACAAACACTAGAGTTTCTGACGCACACATTTGATGCAGGATACAAATGAGAGCTAAATTCAACAAAACAAGTGTTCTGGATTATATGGATTATATGATGTATATGATGTGGATTATATGAGGTGACACTTTTAAGATCTGTAAATGGTTGTTTCTTTTGACGACACAGCATTGACCATGTTCTTTGTTCTTTGACTCCTCAACCCAGAGATAGCAACATCTGCTACATTAGCGAATCATTAGATCATCAGAATTATAACTTGTGTGAAGTGGCCAACTGTGCCCCTGAAAGGTAAAATGATTATTTTATGTCAACGCGGCAGTCAGGTCTGGGTCTTACTTTGTCTCCTGGCTGTGGTCTCATGACTGACACCCGATCATAGCCTTTCCTCAGGAGGACCCAGAGGGCATCCAGCTTGCCCTGTGAAAAGGAAGAAGAAAAAAGCACTTCAGCACCACCTGAGCATAAATCATATAACAACACTGACTAACACAGGTAGGAAACCTGGATTCAGACAGTAAAAAATTCTACCCAGTATTTTTTCCAGCCATTCACTGTAGCAGCTGATTCTAATAAATAGTAAGTAAAGCAAGTCTGTAAATTCTATTTATAAAGCACATTTCAAACCAAAGTGCTGTACAGAGGGTGACTAAAAGAACAGAGATAAAACGCAAAGCATAAACATTCACATGCAAAACATAAAGAACTACAAAAGCGCAAAGAGAGCGCAGACCTCTGCCAGAGCAGCTCAGGTCACCAACAAAACCTAATCACTTTAAAGTTAGCCCATTTTTGACCTACCCTGCAAATTATAGCAAAACCCATTCATAACGTTTTGAGTTATGTTGCTAACTAACAAACAAACAAACAAACAAACAAAAAAATGGCAATGATTACATAACCTCCGCTGGCGGTGGTAATAAAAAGCAAATAAAACACAAGTAGCAATAAAAGAGTAAGCGGGACAAACGCAGACATTAATAGTAGAGAAAGACGCCAGAAGGTATAGGCCTGCACAGAACAACAAAACACACCATGAAGGACACACACGTGTGATTACAGAAGAGATAAGACATGCACAGCCAGATATCAGGAAGGGCTAAGGAGTCAAGGAGTAGTAAACACCAGACTTTGGTCAGGTAAATAAGCTAATTAGTTAAATCATCTGCTTTCAGTACACAGACCAGTAATTCGTAGGACTTTTAGACCCTAACGCCAGATTTCTTTTTTTTTTTTAAAGCCTAAAGCCAGTTTTCTTTTTTCAAAAGCCTAAAGCTAGGTTTCCCACTTCTGTCTGCTTCTCCAAAATGAGAGCCTAAAATATTTAGCATGAGAAGCATTTTAACCTGCTTTGACCTCATCTGTTTGGCAATGCTAGCTGGATGCTGCCACATTCAGGTCAAAAAAAACATGCTCAGATAGTAAACTATGGACTGTTATCAGCTGCGTTTCATGAATGCAGAAGCAGCCTTAAGCACTATATCATGGGCTTAGTTTTACATTCAACTGATCCACTAGCCATTGCAAAAGGACTACACTGGTGCTTGTATCAGTGATGGGCTATACGAATGTCCATAACCCTCAAACATCTTCGTATTATGCACTTAGGGTACATCTACCTCTCTGCGCCTTCAGGCAGCCCCCCCCCCCCCACACACCCCGAATAAATCATAGCTTGGCCATCTACTGCGAGCGCATTCAGATCCAGACTCCTCTCCTCTCTCTTTGGATTCGTTACTGTAATCCAGTTCAACAGTAAAACATCTGATTCTCATCACATATTCCCTCGTGCTAAACATGTCATTCTGAAACAAATAAACCCAGCAGAAAAGAAAGTGTTGCTGTAGCTGTAAGGGACGGAATCAAGAGTCCCCGTTTGTCGTCATCTTTATTTCTTGTGCCCCCCCAGCCCCCCGAGCCCTCTCTGAAACAGGACTCTGCTGCCCCCCCAGCCCCCCGAGCCCTCTCTGAAACAGGACTCAGCTGAGCCCCCCGAGCCCTCTCTGAAACAGGACTCAGCTGAGCCCCCCGAGCCCTCTCTGAAACAGGACTCTGCTGCCTGTGCAACCCTACACTCCCACAGGTCAGTCCAGCACATGCCTGTTTTCTATTACATTTCTCTCAGCTGACTCTGTGCACACACACACGTATAAAAACACACACACACATACATAAAAACACACACACACACGCACAAACACACACACACACACATACATAAAAACACACACACACACACACACACACACAACCGCACAAACACACACACACACACACACACGCACAAACACACACACACCAACATACATAAAAACACACACACACACACACGCACAAACACACACACATAACACACACACATTACACACACACACACACACAAACCCATGCACTCTCTCTCTCACACACACACACACACGCACACACACACAAACACACGCACTCTCTCTCTCTCTCTCTCTCTCTCACACACACTCTCTCTCTCTCTCTCTCTCACTCACTCTCTCACACACGCGCACACACACACACAATCCAAGGGCCCCAGCAACAGATAACACACAACCCTTCATGTCCTTTCTCCTGTACACCCCTCAGCCGGTACTGCGTGGCACTGGTGGGTGTGTGGAGGTCAGCAGGAGAGCTGGCACTGGTGGGTTTGTGGAGGTCAGCAGGAGAGCTGGCACTGGTGGGCTTGTGGAGGTCAGCAGGAGAGCTGGCACTGGTGGGTTTGTGGAGGTCAGCAGGAGAGCTTGAACTAAACCGATATGTCAAAACTAACTTTGGCCTGACACACATTGATTCATGAGTTTGAACTACACAGGAATTTGAACCTTTGAACTCTAATCTTTTTTCATGAAAAAGGATGTTACAGCCTTGAATGAGATTACAGCGCCTCAGGTGCAACGCCTCTAATAAAGTTTGGGTGTTGACCAGCACTGTGGGTGTTGACCAGCACTGAGTACCAATATACATTTTAACACTATAGGAAGCCATAGACCATATATGCAAGGCCAGCAGGGAAACCCTCCAGACTGCTGATGCCTCCCTCCACGCTCTCATTTGCTCTTCTAATAAAGCCTTCTGATGCAGCACTGACATATGATTGGCACCTGTACATACATGCTGACATAAAGTACAACACAGAATTGATTTGAATAGATTGGCCCCATTCTCAACAACACTTAATGCAAGTATTCCAGTCAGTATCAAATCAAGACTCAACCTCTTTGTTAACATCTAACTTTGTTATGCCTTTGCTTACTCGGTGTTTCGCAGCATATCTGTAGCTTGCTTATGTCCTCTTTTGTAAGTCCCTTTGGAAAGTAGTAATAATAATAATAATAATAATAATAATAATAATAATAATAATATTTGTATCAGATAAATGCATCCGTTGAGATCATCTCTGGACCATCTGATTCCCCATATTAAAAATGAAGAAAATGTCTCGCACTCCCCCAGAGTTGCTGCAAGGCTATATCTCTAATTACTGTTGGCCTGGCCATGTTCACTCTTCCGCCCCTTTTCTTCCACATTCAGGACACATAACAGTGGTGTGAACAGCACTGCGCAGCCCTGAGTAATGATGGCTGTGATTTTTCATTTCCTGTGATAAATCTATGCGTAAAACACTCACTGCAAAACCATAAGCTATTTGTCAATATGACCAAAGTCATAATTCATTGTAGCGCAGGCCAAATGTCTTGGATGTGGTTTGAGGTCTGACCTAAGTGCATTTCTTCATGAATGGAATTGGGTGACAAGCCGTTTCAGAACAATGATCTGTCACCAAGCCAAGAAGCGTTTTCATAAATGTAGCCGCAGTGGTAATGGGGCAGTCCCTGGAACAGATCAAACGCCAGCATCTCTACTCGATCAGACAGCAAGAATCTAAATGAAGTGTGTCTGGTAAAGCTCAGCAGAGCCCAGCTGTCATGTGGGCATTGGAAGGGGGGTTATCGCAAATATGATTATGCCCTAAGCATGCTTTTCAGATGTTTAACCACATGGTGCAGAACACAATTATGATTTTGAAATATGATTTATGAAATAGGATCACACCTAATACACTTGGCCTGTGTGTGTGTGTGTGTGTGTGTGTGTGCGCACGCACGTGCATGCATTGGAGTCTGGTACAGACATCTAAAGTAGGAAGGATGTAATACGAGTTCACAGATGTTCGTCAAACTGCTATTTGAGATTGCTGAGGGAGTGCTACATAAATCAGCCACTAAATGTTATGAATGTTTTTACATGCAGTTAACACAAACATTGTAGCCCGTGCTTGTGAAGATGAGATGAGATGAGAAATAAATCATAGCAAAAATTCCTCTGTGTTCCATACAAGAAGAGATTGGCAGTTGGCACTGTGGCAATCAGAACAAAATGTAATCTGATCCGTGATCCACAGGACACAGTTAGCAGTTGTTGATGTTGATGTTGTGCAAATCCGTAATACCTTAATGGGAGAGTACAATTACACAGTCAACTTAGCCTAATGTTGTGCAAGGGACTACAGTCAATTTCAGTCAAATTAGCCTGATGTTGTGCAACTTAGCCTGATGTTGTGCAAACCAGGCACCCTTACTTACGAGAGTAGCACGTACCTTGATGGGAGAGTACCACTTGCGTGGGCTGGCTGGTTTCCTCATGCCATTGTTTAGGACGCGGGTGGGCTGTAGTTCAAACTCCTGCTCTGGCATCTTCACCCGCGCGTTCTTGGCCTTCTCCAGCTTAGCACCCTCCTCCGTGGAGCCCTTCTCCCCCCAGCGCACCTGCAGACGGACAGCAGGGAGAGTAGAGGAGAGGATAGAGAGACAGGGAGAGAGAGAGAGAGAGAGACACACACAAAAGACAAAGAAAAAAAGACAACGAGACAGATGTAAGTTTTTAGAGGGGAGACAATGCAACTGCGGATGGACAGGAGGGAGAGAGAGAGAGAGAGAGAGAGAGAGAGACAGAGAGAGAGGGACAGAGAGAGAAAGAGACAAAGAAAAAAGATGACGAGACAGATGTACGTTTTTAGAGGGGAGACAATGCAACTGAGGATGGACAGGAGAGAGAGAGAGAGAGAGAGAGAAAGAGAGAGAGAAAGAAAGAAAGAGACAAAGAAAAAAGATGACGAGACAGATGTAAGTTTTTAGAGGGGAGACTATGCAACTGTTAAACCCAACTGATCAGACAGACAGGAAAGGCGGCCAGATGAGCCTGAGTGTACTGCACGACTGGCCTGCGGCCAGGGCTGTAAATTCCAGCCGCGTCTCTCCGTCTTATCATGTCCTAATGGAAAACAGTTGCTGCTCTTAACATCCACTAGTCCAACAAAGACACAGATGCAGTCCAGCATTAAACAGTGCATATGTTTACCCGTGAATATTAATTTAGGGAAAGGAAGAAAGTGCCACAAACTTCAGCTCCATATGTTTGTATTTCTCATTTAGTTCAAGATGGCGCTTTGGCCGAGTGGCCTTCCTCAGATCAGTTCATTAGTACTATACCAGTAGGTACAAAACACTCATTTAGTGCCTGTTTTGTAAGTATGAGGGAATTAAATACTGCAGTGTTGCTTGGACACTGCTTTTACACAAACGGATACAAGCAGAGTGTATGCAGCTGCATGTGTGTGTGTTTTAACAGAATGTGTGTGTGTTTTAGCTGCATGTGTGTGTGTGTTTTAGCTGCATGTGTGTGTGTGTTTTACCTGAATGTGTGTGTGTGTTTTACCTGAATGTGTGTGTGTGTTTTACCTGAATGTGTGTGTGTGTTTTACCTGAATGTGTGTGTGTTTTAACTGAATATGTGTGTGTGTGTTTTACCTGAATGTGTGTGTGTGTGTGTTTTACCTGAATGCGTGCTTGTGTGTGTGTGTTTTAGCTGTGTGTGTGTTTTAGCTGTGTGTGTGTGTGTTTCCGACCTCCATGCGTTTGATGCCACCAACTCCTCGGCCTCCGTAGTACGAGGCGTCCACCGTCGGCCACTTCTTCTTGGGCATCCCGTCTTCCTCCTCGTCCTCCTGGAGCATCACAAAATAGATGTTTTTTATTTAGTGTTATACCACGGCTTCATTCAATTTCACATTGTGATGCATCCTTTAGAACGGTTATTAACTTTCTATATAGGCACACCTATGAAGTAGTCCCTGCTTTCCGACCTTATTATGTTTATGTAACAATACAATAAAAAGTTTGTGGTGAACTGTAAATAAACAGTAAAGACATGACAGCTTTAGCAAATGACGAGCAAATGGAAGAACACAGAGTTGCAACATGTGCCTCTGAGATCGTCTTTTAGTGCTGTGACGTTGCATTTGGACTCTCTACTGACGTGATTTTGCTAAGCGAGGCTAGGAATAGCTAGCTTGAAAACCAAAGTCATGGAACTAATGACTGAGTCTTGGCCATAGCAACCTCCAGTTTGGAATTAATAACGGCAGTTTGTCCAGTAAGTTATGAAAAGACACATATTGTGGCGGATGGAAGTAGTTCTACAAATAAGTTTGTTTTAGCGATTAAAACGTGGAAATGATTACCTGAAATTAACATCAGACAAGTGTGGTAACCGTGGTATAACCATGGTTAATGCACCTCCAACGCGCCTTAACTTTCTGATATCCGAACACCATGTCGTCCATTATCCCTTACATATAATGTATAGTAACAGTCAAGAGTATTTTCTGCTAGTGAGTCCTCTAATGTTTGTAAATATTAAGGATGGTATGAGAATTTCTACATCAATAGCCAAGACCTGTAAATCCAGCAGTAATCTGTGGAAAGAAATGACTTTGATGAGGAGCTTTGGCTTCTTGAAGTCAAACTTCTGTCTCAAATCCCCAAAGCATAAAATCATGTGCATTAGCTCAATTTACCAGTGGTTGCTGGTTTGCTATTTCTGCAAACCTTATTTTATGGCATATTATGCTGCTCCATGCTGCTGCTATTTTTCAGTTTCTACGTGGTTTAAGCTGCACAGTGAGTCTGCAGTTTTGACTCGAGTTGTGGCACATACAGGAGTGAAAAAAAAACAATTACTTCATCTCTCGATCCTGTGGTGCTTCATTTCGCATTAACACAGTTGGCCTCTTTTATGACCTGAATTTTCCATCCTAAAGACGTTCACGCTCAGCCAGCCCCCCTTCACCCCCCTTCTGCCCAGGCATCTCATGTCTCCCACCTGCCCCTGCAGTTCCTGGAAGACTATGTCTCGTATATACGTATGATGTCAGGAAATGACATAATAAGTCGCCGCCAACACTGTCTGAGTCTGCCAGACTCCGCTTTCAGGCTGTCAGTGGAGCCAGCCTGATACTCCAGACTAATCTAATCTATCACCGCACAACAGTCAGGCCCCTCACACGAACACGAGAGGCTGATGTCAGCCAAACAGGGCTATGAGGAGGTTTCAGTCTGTTTGTAGAGTTTACGGTCCAGGCCTAATTTATGTTCAAAGCAAAACTCCTAATGAGATTTAGTGCTGAGTTTGAACCAGGCTATGAAGTGCCACCAGGCCCCTTATGCAGTTTTGCTAAGCAGTGGGTACAATTGAAGTCCCAACATGTCAAAAGTTTACAGGGAGGGTTTATTATTGAGAGCCTATCCAAAGCCTGCATTTCCCCCAAAAAATCCTACTATAAACCTGAATGTTTTTGAAATTATAGTAATTTATTCTCGCAGATGTGCGTTATTAATGAAACTGAACGGGTTGATTGGAATACTGAGATGGTCACATATGGATGTGACGTGTTTGACATTAAACTGTATTGAAGTCATGCCAAGCAACGTCAGCTGCTTTGGCCAACTTCCCCTCAGCCTATCAGGTTACATAAAACATCCTCCAGCAATCATGTTTGTGCAGAGGCATTTCATGCATGGACATCTCTGAACATACAGTGATTTGAAATGCATGGAGAAGAAACAGGGGTGGGCCAAAGTACAAGCTTAGTTGTTGTCATTGTTAGCAATGCTAAGATCACTCCTAACTATGTGTTTATTTGCTCTGACTTAATGTAAATGCTAATTTATGCCAGTTTCAAGTTAACCTTGATCATACTCTCATGCACACACACACACACACACACACACACATACATGCACATGCACACACACAAAAACCACAAAGAAATAAATATTTATTGGCCTCCATTGGGAAAAAGATTGACTGATGTTCTACCAGGAAGCAGATGATTCTCTTAAATGGCAAGCACTCAGTAATAGACCAATTAATTCTTCTTACCACCGCAATGGTTGATGATTTATATCAGATAATGATATAATCTTGGATCATGATCAGTCAAAGTCAGAAATGATGTCATCTTATGACATAACTAAATCTAAAACTGTGCAGTAAAATGTGCATCCCAACAAACTATCATTTAGAAAATAAGAAAAAACACTCAACTAAAATATATCCACATGTATCCACTAAACAGATTATATACCTCAACAGAATTCCACCCCCCCCCAAACTGTAAAATATCCTTTCAAACGTTATGTAGGTGTGCAAGAGTTTTCATAACTCCCACAATAACACAACTCTTTCTCTCTGTTTACTCAGACAGAGGAATGCGTGTGACAGTGAGTACATCTGAGACAGAGAACGTGATCTCAAAAGTGGAATATTGTTATTAAATTAGCACATTTGAACTGAATTGAACTGCAGTACACAATATAGAGCATGTATGCAGCTTACCGAGCTTTCTTCTTCTACTGGTGGTGGAGGCTCATGGATTATCTGGAAAGAGAAGTAGGGTTGGGGGGGGGGGGGGGGTTCAGAGGTAAGGAGGTTATGTTGGAGTTGGGCAATTAAGAGAATCACTACAATAATCTCTCATTTTGTTGAGGTATACTTAACATCTGCAACTGTTTAATCCACTGGAATGTGATCATGTGACAGACATATTAAACAACTGTCACTTCCACTAGCCGTCCAGGCTGTGCTCGTTGTAGTTCAATGGCTCGGATTGAAACACTGCAAAAGCCTTCACCGCACATTACCAGCAACAGTATCGCCAAGAGACATCAGTTAGCATGCTAGCAAGACTTTATCAGTGCCAGCTGGGCTGTTGTTGGTGGCTGAAAGGTCTTGCATGCCTTTTAGGTACTGTAGGTAGCCTGCTAATTTTAGCACCAAACCACCACAATGCTTCTTTAAGTCTCTCACGAGAGCTCAAGTTCACACACTTGCTGGCCCATCAAAGCTAATCCTTCCCTGCTCAGCTGAGTTCCTTCCAAATGCCCTTTTCATTAGCATGTCACACAGTTTGAGTAATGTCTTCAATGTGTGTGCCAAAGCAAGGATACTCAGAAACACATGACTGAGGAATTGTCCACCTTTTTTTGTTTCCTTTTTTCTACCCTATTTACAAGCAACTAGAAGTGACCTAAAAATCTGCCGTCCAGATTCCATACCCTGCGGGGTGGGGGGTTGGGGGTGGTTGGTGAGGGGGGGGGGGGGGGGGGGGGTTGTGTTGGGGTTCACGAGGTATGGGGGTGGTGCTGAGGAGATGAAAACACGCAACTGTCATGAAGAGCCACATGTCCGTGCCTAAGCGAGCACAGCCTCAGTTAGTGTTTTTAAAAACCCCATGGCATTCTGGGAACCCGGGCTTTGGGGAAAAAAGAAAGGAAAAAAAAAAGACAAAACGTTTCTGGAGGAGACAAACATTTGAGAACACCCCACAGGAATGTACTCCATAAATAACAAGTCTGACTTTTCCTCTGTTGTTGTTTAAGCAAAATCAAGTTGACATTGTTAATTGAATTAATGAATACAGCAGAATTCAAGTTGTATTGTGAAGCACAACGGTTGTGCTACGTGCTGCTAAATCCAGAATGTAAAGGGGCCTAGCAAGGCCTGGTTTTTCCTTTCAGCATGTCCAAAGCCTGAAACATTAGCTGCCTTCCCATGGCAACCTTCTCTCACTTTCCGAAACACTTCTGGGCAGAAATATCGACTGGAAATGATTGAATACGGCTAAGCAAAGCAAAAGGATCTTTTCCAGTTTTTAGCCTCAAGACTGAGCTATCTTAGTTTATAAAATCTTAGGTTTTGCCTTGGGCATTTAATTGTTGAAAAAGAAAACCTCTGACAATAAACACTACAAATGTGTCCTGTCAGAGGATGCTGGACTTAAAACAAATGACTAATAACAGTGACTCCTGTCCAGCGAACTTGCAAAACCTTACTTTAGAAGCCAAGGAATTAATTTTTTAAGCAACAAATGGCAGGGTTTTGCCGTTTCTCCCTCTTGCTCTCCTTGGCCTCTCTCTCTCTCTCTCTCTCTCTCTCTCTCTCTCTCTCTCTCTCTCTCTCTCTCTCTCTCTCTCTCTCTCTCTCTCTCTCTCTCTCTCTCTCTCTCTCTCCCTCTCTCTCCCTCTGTGGCCTCATCGTTTTCATCACGTTCCACTGCTTCTCCACAAGACCTCCAGATGAACCCTGGCTCAAGCTAAGCACGTTTGGTGGTCAAACATTACCTCTCCTATTATGCACTTAAATTTTGTGATGCTCCAATTCTGAATATAAGAAGCCTACGGACTAGGCTTTTTGAAGCCAGTTGTTCGTGTAACTCTAAGACTGCATGAAGTCGTCAAACTCTTTTGCAGAGTATATGAGACTGGCATTGGGGTTGAATGGTGACTCCACTGAGGCTGAAGGCTTGACCCTGAAGAATTCCCTGGGCGTTTTTTATAGGAAGGAGGATTGCACACCCTTTTCACAGGGTGAGAGGTCTAGCTTTTGTTTTTTTTTTTTCCACAAAGCCCTTGACCTCAGCAGGTGAAAAGTCAAATGTCCCAAGTAACTCAACACACACTTTCCACATTCCCTTGACCCGGCGTGGTGATAATGGACTAGGGGGAGGTCATAACAATCTATTAGGGGACCAAGGTATCAGGGCCTCCAGTAAGCCCTGTGTTACTGCAGCACGAGGGCCATCTCTCACACTCCCTGGGAGTCTGGGCCCAGAGCTTCTGTGCACCCGGCTCCCACACAAGCACTGCTGGGGAGGAGATCGCTCTAAATGATCTGTAGCCCAGAGTGAATGATTACAAACACTCTTGGGACGATGACCTCACCTTCAGAGAGGCCCTTCATCAGTGCAGCAGTTACAGTCAGGGGATGCAGCTACCCACAGATGCTGAGACTCTAACCCACTGGTCAAACATATTCACTGGAAGTCATTAGGGGAGAAGATATTTCCTGCCATTTACTCTGATTGTTTTTTAGCAAGAAACCACTACCAAACTGTTTGTGACAAAGCAAAAAAGATGTTTCAAAGAATACATGTTTGCGTGTGTATCCATTTCTTGGAGTAGGCTACACATGAACTATATATAGGGTGCCAAGTCTGATTTAGTATCAACATATTGAAAACATCTGTCAGTGTCACGTCATCGTGTTACTTTGATTGAATTATGTCAATGTATAAAGCAAAAAAAAGAGGATAAAGCATCTTCACAATCTTGTGTTGGCATTTTCTCATAATGAAAACCATCTAGAAGCTAAATGAACCTCAGCCTTGGTGCTGTTGCTATGCTAATAGTGATGTTCCCATGACAACCCTTAGTGCATGTGACAGGAACCTACCACTGTGCAGCAGAGAGGCCAGAACCACCAGAGCAGACCCAGGATCAGAAGCAGCATCAGGATGAGGAGAGCTATGGCCAGAATGGTCCCATCGGACTGAAAGCAAACACAGAACACAAGGGAATATTAGTGGCTAAAGGTTATATTTGTTTACACTTGTTTTACTGAGAAAGGAAAGTGCGGTCCTGAAATAATAAAAAGCATGTGTGTGAGTGTGAGAGAGAGAGTTTTGTGTATGTGTGTGTATGTGTGTGTGTGTGCTACTGAACTATTTCTCTCTCTCGCTCTCGCTCTGTATGTGTGTGTGTACTGTATGTCTGTCTGTCTCCTACTGTACTTACATAACCATACAGTGCTGGCTCTACTCTGTTATGTTATTTTAAAGAGTTTTCAGGAGCTAAAGCCTTTCACACTGAGGCACCCTCGATGATTCATGAGATCTGTACAGAAGAAGGGCCCAGGTTATGAGGTTATGAGCTGTTTTCAAGACTTCACAAAGGCCCAGTGCCATTAGAGGTTACCGAGGCCATTTGGACAACTGCTAACCTGGCAGGTGTTACAATACTCATTTCCTCTTGCGCGCATCATGGACGCACATTGGCAGATGAAGAATGCAAATTATCTCAAAACTGAATATACACGATGTGGGGTGCCTGAACGAAACAACAGATGCCTGGACACGAAGAGCTGAAAGAGGGAGGCAGACTTCTGTGGGCTATTGTTTTAGTTCCAAGCACATCTGAAGATGTCTTTGCTGCTAGTTTTGCTGCTTGTTTTATTTGACATTTGAGGTACATTTTCACATGAACGTTCATATTTTGATTTAAGCTAATTGGTTTCCAGTGGACCGAGGTCTGACAAGAGAGCCAGTGCATTGTGTATTGTACTTACACAGCCCACAGTGGTGATGGTGACCGAGCTGGAAATGAAACTCAGGCCTTCATTCATGCTGACATACAGGGAAGCTGCACTGAAACGCAGATGCACAAGTCAGATGAGTTTTTTTTCTGCCACTAACGCACACAAAAGCTCAAACTCATAATGTGTATGCAAATGCAAAGTGCATTCATAAATGTCAAGTTTTACAAATTGCTTCTCAGTCAGTCAGCACAAAATTTAGTTGCTGAGGTTTATCTCTACGAGGGCTTAGTTCTCTCTCTTGTTGACTAACTCTATACACTGCCATTCAGAAAGGGCACTGTAATAAATATGGTAATAAATGATCTATAAAAGGAGTAATAAAGATGACATGTAATAAGCATCAGCAACCCATTATTATTATACCGTAATAAAAGTTTCATTTGCGCAGACAGGACAGCACTTACGTTCCTTCCTCGCTCAGCACTGGTGCTGGGCACAGCATGTATGTGTCTTCAACAACTAAAGGCTTCACCACTTCAGAAAAAGAAGATCAGAACAACATCACTATTATATACAGTATTCCATTTGGAACAACCGAAGAACTGGGTAGTATAAATTCATCTAGCACTAGGGAAGGGTGAAAAAAATGGATTGTTGTTTTAGACAGAGAGCAAGTCAACAGCACAGCACCATGAGAAAACTCTACAGGGGCATGTTGAGGATAAGGAGTTGGCGTGACTTGCAAACAGGGTCATAAAAGCATGGCTGCCACTGATGAAGGACAAAGCCTTAAGATATTCTGTTGAACTTCCTAGTTGGAAGGCAGATCCGCTGAGTGTCTCTAACCCAACACTGGCTGTTTACACTGGCTCTGGACTGACATACCACAGCCCTGAGGAAATCTACACGACCGCTGTCTCTTTCCTGCAACGCCCTGCTGGATGAAGGGATTTAGTGGAGGGAGGGGAGGGGCTCCTCAAGCATTAGCTGTTATATCAATACCGCGGAGACAAGAGCTCTGTCGGGGCAAATGTAAACTCGGCAAGATATTAAACCCCCAGTTCCTTCACGCGGTCAGACACCTCAACAACAAGGTGAGCAGGAAGAGAGAAGAGAAGCCTGAGGGGACTGCTGTGGCCTAGTGGTTAGAGAGTTGGTCTTGGGATTGGACGTTTGCAGGTTCGAATGCCATTCCTGTAGGAAGGGTGGGGGAGTAAACAACCAGCGCTCTCCTGCACCCTCATCCATGGCTGAAGTGCCCTTGAGCAAGGCACCTAACCCCACATTGCTCCAGGGACTGTAACTGGAAGGGCTCATTCACTCTCCATATATAGCACCTGTCCATTTTCTGTCCGTATTCATTTAGAATGCATGTTAACAACTTAGACTATTCACACCGCACGCGTGATCTGAGCGTATTCTGTCACTATACAAAAAATATAGTACATGTTTACGTGCTGTACATGCTGAAGTCAGTGTGAATGAGCCCTAAGTTGCTCTGGATAAGACCGTCAGCTAACGTAATGTAATGTAATGAAGGGACAGCTTCAAACGCTGCCTTTTCTCAGCAGAGGCCTGGGCCCCAGCCGGGCTTCCTCCCTGACTCGCTGCTAAAGAGGCTGCTTTTGTCTGAGGCAGAGCTTGGCAGCGAGTGCCTGTCGTTCCTCTCTCTGCATGGGGCCCACCGCTCCAGGATCCTGGTAGGGAAAGGAGCTGCTTGATGAGTGTCCTCCAGCTCTTTATTAGGCTGTTTACCCACCAGCGTTGCAAGGAGATGGAGGAGAGGGCCATGGTTCACTGCCTAACTGGAGACATGTGCTCAGGGCTGGAGTGCGCTTAATAAATAACCAGAAATTACCGGCCATGCCGACTGCTCCTGAGTCTCTCTGAGTCATAAATGTAGTGCTGCTGTTTACACAACAGAGTGGATTCCCGAGTTTCGTTACTGTTACTACTACTATGAAGATTTGTGGTAACAGCAGTTCCATGATGGAAGTGAATAGATAGTGAATTATGTATGTATATATGTATGTATGCATGTATGTATGTATTTATTTAATTATTTATATCAAAGGAAGAGCTTTGCTAGGGCAAACTGTTGTGGACGTGTGCATGATAAAGTGAGTGCGATTGATCTGACCTAAAGCAACAGGGACTCACAATATCAATACCAGGCTGCTTCTTAAACAAGAACCCCAACACCCCAAGATGATAATGATGTGGAAAAGCCCTGCCTATCATAGTCAGACCCGCCAATAGGGGGGACAAACGGGTCTCTTGTCCCTGGCCCTGGGAAGTGGGGGGCCCAGAACTGGTCCCTTCTTAAATTAAGACTGTCAGCAGGCCTTATAGTCCAAGTCAAGTATTTGTCACTCCCTCTGACTGCTCGCTACGTTTTCTCCATTCCCTGCCACCCGGCCTATAACACTTCAAAACAACAATCAGTCATGCTTCTCATAAAGCTTAAGTGTGACAAGTGTCTTACGAGAGGATGTGATCTATTTCTGCATTACGATGGGGGCTACGGCTTACGACATTCAGGTCGTTTCAAAACCCCTCACATCTGCAGGCTCTGCATGACACGCCAGGGCTCAGTACGTGTGTGTGTGTGTGTTTGCGAGCCGTGGCTATGTCCGAGACATACGCTCAGACTGCCTCCCAGCTGCTCAACACATGTAGCGACACGCAGCTCCTTCCTGCCACGGCCTTTAATCCAACAGATATTTGGGGCCATTTTTTCTTTATGAAAACGAAGAATTAGCAAGATTTACGTGAAAACATTTCCCGAAAGGGACACCCGGGGGAAAAAAAAGAAAGGTGGATATCTATTGCCTGAATACTTTGTGGTCAAGAAACAAAACAAGACAACACAATGAAGAATACGTACATCAGCATAATTAGGGCCTGTTTACAAGAGCCTTGTTGAAGTGTTTGGAGTGGCCAAGTGTAAACAAAGCGTGCTGGACGGTGGGGGAACGACACGTATTCTCCATGGCATTGGACTGCAGAGAAGAGGCCGGCTGCAGGGTACAAACTGAAGATATAGAGACAAGGCCTTTCCCTTGTCTGCTAATGGTTTCCATGTCCCGCACTCATCCCCCCACCGAGAAGCTTGGAAGCACAACGTAAACCGTTTACCTCCGCTGAAAGGATGAGTGCTTTCATCAGCCATACTGCTGGACGTGTGAAACACTCCACTGTATGCCTCCTACTCTGCAACCTATTAGTAACGCTATATAATGATATCAGGCGCAGATCAGCTGGCCTTGATCTGGGATAAGAGCCTAATTCAGCCGCAATCGCTATTATGCACAAGCATTAGACGGCTGCCCTGTGGGTGCAAATGTCTCAGTGGAGGCCATGCAAGCATCAGATTTTTATTAGGGACCGGTGGCAGGCAGCGCGGCTTGGATGGAGCTCAAGGACATTGTTCTTTCTCCATCGTGGCTTCGTGTGTGTGTGTGCATGGCGCCATTTTGCTTTTTCCCCTCAAAAAAGATCTGCTTCACCTGGCGGCCGGCCACGCTGTTAAAAGGACTTGTGCCTTTTAAAATGTCCAACTACCAATCACAGCAGATTCAGGGGTGCTGGTGTGGGTTGTTCTTTTTCAGTGCCGGCAGATTTAATCTGGAGCTTTGTGGATAAAAACGAGAGCTCGGGGACCCTTAGAGACATGCCTGATGGCACGGAGAGTATTAACGGCCATCGGCTCAGAGCTTGCCAACTTCCAGCTCAATTGGAAAAATCTGGAAGAGGCGAAAACAAAATCTTCTGCATTGGCTAATTATTTCTGTTTACAAACATGCAATGCTTTGCACAGAGTTTGGTTTCAGCGTTTACCTGGCATTTTAGATACACAACTAAAAAATGTATGATTCTTGTTCATTAAGAGAAATGATTCAGATCTTTCTTGAAATGGTTCTGTTCAAACCTTCTAAATAGGTCTATGTAATGCCAAATGATTACGCAGTCTAAGAGCAATGTTGCCTTCATGGTGGATCAGTTTATATAGCAAATCTTCTCCTTTTATAGAATCTAAGTCCTCCCTCCACTTGTAAAGAGAATTGTAATTTGAATCCTAACTTTTCAGATGGTCCAGAAGAGACCTTGAAATGGTTCAGCTTTTGGCTTTAAAATATCCCAAAATGCAAACTTGGGGACAATAATAAGTTGCGCTGGTTGTATCTGATAAAGCCATGATGCTAGTTTCTATCACATACATTGTACAGTCAGGTATGCTACTTACTTCTCGTGAGGGTGTCGTTGATGCGAAAGGTACAGAGTACCTTCTCCACATTACGAGCGTGGAGGAATCCGTTTCCTCTTACCACAACCTGGAACGTTTCTGATGAAAGAGAATAAGAAAAAGTAAGTGAAGAATGACAACAACAGGAAGCATAAGAAGACACCGACATGAACTATGGGTAGAGCCATGTGCTCATGCCCTAGCTGGATTTTTAAAGACCCATCTAAATGGGATTTTACAGCTGTCTTCAAAAGAAACGTTTTTCAAGTGTTGGGCAGGAAGAAGACCGCTGATTTATGAGGAGCTGTGTTTTAGTAAAGCCCGTTATTTGTTGAATCAGGTGGCTTAGCAGCGAGGGTTTGGCTGCGGCCCTCCAGAAAGAGACCTTCCTTTTGGATTGGGGCGGGCAGTACAAACATACCACACATCGCCGTTAAACGGATCTGACCCGAACCTCGCATTGGTAGCTTTCGTAGCTGCCGTGTAGTGTTCAAAATATGTACTGATCCATAAATCTGACTGCTGCGCACTACTCAGTAAGGTCATATTCTGTTAACGTTGTACTTAAAAACCTCTTCGGCGTGACCACAGTGGTTGCGAGACAGACATAGTTGACTGAGAAACATGGTTGGAGCAGTGCACTGCGGCCAAACGAGGCGTGTTTGCCTGCCCCAACATGAGAGGAAGGGTCCTCAGCCGAGCCAAATCCACAAAAGCCCAAAACACACGTCTCACAAGAGAAGAGTGGCTCAATTAGGCCCTGACAGAGAAATAAACCATACACACATACAGAAAGAGAGAGACAGAGAGAGATAGAGAGAGGGAGAAAGAGACGGTGACAGAGAGAAAGAAAGAAAGAAAGAGAGGGAAAGAGACAGAGTGACAGAGTCAGAGAAAGAGAGAGAGGGAGAGAGACAAAAAGAAAGAGAGAGAGAGAGAGATGGCAGACATAAAGATTCTCATTTGTCTCTTTCATATGACTTAACAAATGAAACAATTATCCTGATAATAAATAGTCTCCAAGGATTATGTGGGTAGATTCAAGAAAAACACACAAGAGTGATGTGCATGACATTCTGTGAAAAGAAAATTAATCATTGCAGAGAATTACTGTTGACTAGCAAGTTTATGACCTTGTTCCAACTGAAAAAGTAATCCAAATGTCTAAATAAGCCTGAATCCGGCTAAACCAATTCAAAAGAAACCCTTGAGGGGACTTTGTTTTCAATGTCTTTCACAATGGTGGGAGGGAAATAAAGCTCATTATAAACAGTGCGGCCTTCGCAAAAGGGTCGCGCTTTATTGGAAGAGCGTTGAAGAGCTCCAGCCCATAAACTTCAGCAGCCTGTGTGGACGTACGTAAACAGCAGCCCACCGGGCTTCTGGGAAGGCTCAGCTTGAGATGTGAGGGGAGGCAGAGGACATACAGATGGTGTGTGTGTGTGTGTGTGTGTGTGTGTGAATATGTGTGTGTGTGTGTGTGTGTGTGTGTGAATATGTGTGTGTGTGTGTGTGTGTATGTGTACAGTACGTGCGACACAGCGGGCTTATTTATGTATCTCCTCTGCTACCGGGGGCCCGGAGCCCATCACATGCTCCGCTCCGCTCCGCTCTGACTGCAGATCAGGTCAGGAGAAGCTACCAGGCTACACTTCCTGCTACTGTTTTTCCTGAGCCAAATCAGACGCCAGCGCTGCCAGCGCTTGTGCAGCCAACCTGAGTGTTTGTGATGAAGTGTGTGTGTGTGTGTGTGTTTCTGCGTGTGTTTGTGTGTGTAAAAAAAAAAATGAACACAGGAGGGAAGAGGGAGGAAATAAGAAAAAGAGTCTGTGTGTATGTAAATGAGTGTGTGTGAGAGAGAGATACAAAGAAAGAGAAAAAGTGAGAGAAAAAGAAGAGAGAGCAAAGGAGAGAAAGAAAGAGAAGAGAGAAAGAATGTGTGTTTGTCTGCGTCCCTCTGTGTGTGTGTGTGTGTGTGTGTGTGTGTGTAGGCTACGTGTGTGTGTGTAGGCTACGTGTGTGTGTGTGTCTGAGATTGTGTGTCAGCATGGTTGGGGTTGGCTGGAGTGCCTGAGGAGATGAATGGTGTTGGGCCGGATGTCCGCAGAAGGCTGCTCCACTCACCTCCTGCGCAGATACTGGAAGGCTCCGCCGCGAGGATCTCAATGCAGGATTTCCTGAGGATCTGAGGGCACCGAGAGGGAAGGGGGGGGGGGGGGGGGGGTGTGGAGAGAAGGAGGAAGTGATTAAAGGCTCAAAGCTGTCATGAGATACCACAACTACATGGACAATCCGTTTAACATCATTACTCGCCAGTTCACCACCCCGGTTTCACATCAAGCAACTTATGTGACAGAATAAGGGAGAGCAAGAGAGAGAGAGAGAGGGAGAGAGATAGATAGAGAGAGAAAGAATGAGAGAGAGAGAGGGAGATTGTTTTAAAGTTTTGGTTTGTTTTTATGTGTTTATCAGCTTGTTTGTGTTTTATGTGTCAGCTTGCACCTGGAGGTGGCTATTCCGAGAACATAAATTAGCAACAGACCTCCGCAAAAGTTGGGAAACATCTTATTAAAGAGCCCAATGGCTTCATTTTAACTGAAAAACAAAGCCATAGAGCTCCCTATTAGGACATGTACCACTAACCCTGTGTTAGCTTAGCTTGGCGTCTCACTAATAATTAATAATTCATGTTCCTGGAACACACCACTGAGCATGATTCACATGCCTGCTTGTTGTTGTTTGTTTTGTGGGACTAATCTTCTCATTTTTTCCCCGCCCCTCTTTCTCTTCAAGAAAAAGACGCTCTCGTATGCCTGAAGATCCCCCTGACTTACTGCATGTAGCTCCTCTCCTCTCCTCTCCTCTCCTCTCCTCTCCTCTCCTCTCCTCTCCTCTCCTCTCCTCTCCTCTATTCACCTCTCCTCTCTTCTCCTCTCCTCTCCTCTCTTCTCCTCTCTTCCCCTCTCCCTCCTCTCTCCTCTCCTCTCCTTTCCTCTCCTCTTCTCTCCTCTCTTCTCCTCTCTTCTCCTCTTCTGTCCTCTCCCTCCTCTCTCCTCTCCTCTCCTCTCCTCTCCTCTCCTCTCCTCTGTTCTCCTCTCCTCTCCTCCTCTCCTCTCCTCTCCTCTCTTCTCCTCTCCTCCTCTCCTCTCCTCTCTTCTCCTCTCCTCCTCTCCTCTCCTCTCCTCTCCTCTTCTCTCCTCTTCTGTCCTCTTCTCTCCTCTCTTCTCCTCTCTTCTCCTCTTCCCCCTTGAGCCCCAGCCAACTCCTCCAGAGACCGAGCAGCTAATCGGCACCAGATGACTGGCTCAACTGACCCTGTCCAGGGCCAGCAGTGTCTGCTGCTCTGAATGAGGGCAGTTTCAGGAGAGAGAAACAAACCTGCTAACCCCAGACCCCCTTTACTTTTCAATCATTCATCGCGTGGACCAAGCATGAATCAATACCTCTCTGCTGTGCTGAGTGTTAACGGATACATGCATGCACGGATGCATGCACTTTGATCTGAATTTTTGGGTGGAATCCAGTACCCCCCAACACACACACACACACACACACACACACACACACACACACACACACACACACATACACACACACGCACGCACACTCTGATAGGGGGTGCTCAGTGGGCTCTCCCAGAAATGTTGGCCCTGGTGAGTTTTTATGCCCCACTGACTGGTCTGGTGTTTATGTTTTTCTCTCTCTCCCTTTCTCTCTCTCCCTCTCTCTCTCTTTGTCTTTCTCTCACTCTCTCTCTCCATCTCTCTGTCGCTTACACACACACACACACACGCACACACATACACACACAGACACATTCTATCTATATCCCAATCTCTATGTCTTTCTTTCTCATTTTGTCAGAAAAAAAACCACAAGTTTTCTCTAACTTCCTTTTTCATTTTTCATCAGCTCTGGAAATCAGAGAGACCCCAGCCAGCGTGAGAGACTTCATGGAAGGAATGTCATGTGAGGAGGTCTCTTTGAAGAGCTGAGGCAGCTGTTCGCCTCAAAAACAACAACACCAGCAGCATGTCCTCCCAGAGCCTGAGTGGGCAGGTTGCTGTCTCCTCGTTACCATTTGCTATTTGTCCACAAAACCGTGCTACTTACCGAATCGATGACCCCTTGCAAAGCATCGAAGCCACCATTCACTGGAAAAACATGGTCCTTGCTGTCTGCTATCTTTGCCAACTGAGGGAAGGACAGCAAGTAAAAAACAGGTAGTATTAGTTGAAGGTGGCTGAATGTATTGAACATCTTCATGACCAAAAAATGCTCCAAAGCCATATGGCATGGTTCGTCTATCCAGTATTACTACCATGCAAAGGCAAAAGACCATAACTTCAGTTTTGGGCGAAAATGAGTTGTCATTTTTAGAACAATGAACATCAGGTTTTATTATGTGACCAAATATCTTAAGTCAATTTTGCTGTTTTTTTTGGGAAAAAATAAAATGTTGTTTTTGTCGTAACTCTGAAAAAACATGCAGGCAGAAGGTTTTTAAAGGCATCTTCCTCAGTTTCACACTCTGGTGAGTTAAGGTTTTTTGCCTTTCTAGAGTAGTTTGGCTTTCTATTTTCTGCCATTTCAGGCCAGCTGAGAGCTGATGTTTTGGCCCTGTCTGATGCCAGACAGCGTGCCTAATTGAAGCAGAAG
Organism: Coilia nasus; assembly: GCA_027475355.1. Taxonomy (NCBI): domain Eukaryota; kingdom Metazoa; phylum Chordata; class Actinopteri; order Clupeiformes; family Engraulidae; genus Coilia; species Coilia nasus. The sequence goes on along the minus strand of CM050217.1, from coordinate 6,972,764 downwards.
GGCACGCACCTGGGTTTCATTGAAGTCCTTCACCCCGACGCAGTAGACTGAAGCACCCAGGGTTCGGGAGCGGTTTGCCTGACATATCCCAAACACAAACACAGACACAGACATATACAGACAACACAGCGATTGACTTAATAGGCGCCGTTCCACACCACAGCACAACACGGGCACGGAGAACCACACTTTTAACAACTTAAGTGAAGGAAACGAGGTTACGCTTAGGAAGGAAATGGTGGTCATTTTCTAAATGCTGCAATCTAAAGAAGAAAGTCAAGGTAATCCATGTGTGCCCAAGACAGAAAAAAACATCAATAAAAATCTGCCCTCATTTCACCTGACTGCTGTTAGTGGGTGACAGTTCATGAGACACTTCAAATGTTTCATCTCCTGTTCTTGTCAAACCTTTTGCCACTAATACCCTTCTTAAAATAAAACTAAAGAAGAGATCAGTGGCACCTTATCAAGTTAAAGCCAAAGGTTAGAGTTTTTTGGAGGGGGGTGGCGGTGGGTAATGGGGCAAGAGGGTTTGTTATAGGGCATATGTTGCTGATCAGGCAACCCTAACTGCAAACAGCTGCTCACGTGCCACTTTCAAGACTATAAGGATGAGTTATAGCACCCTTTTCCACAGATGTGTTGTCCGCAGATGTGACTGTATGTGTTTTTCCCCCTCCCTGCTCCCAGGGGAGAAGATAAGGAGGCTGGCAGCTCCACTGACCTCCTTCCCTCACTGTAACCCAGGATCAAAGCCACGCTGGATGATATACACAGCAATGGCGTTTAATCTGTGCCAGGCTCCTACGCTACCCCTGCTAGTCTGTTTGCAATCTGCAAGACACTCCCGCCCCCGTGCATGCCTCATGCCTTCGCCACCTATCCCATGATGCCCCTACTGTACCTCGCGCTCGGCGTAGAAGAAGTAGTTGTCGTGCAGCTCTCCGTCTGTCAGGGCGATGATGACGCTGGCAGTCCGGTACCCTGTTCAAAAGGAGGGAGTTGTGGCGTTACGGTTTAGATGACTTAAGGTGGCGGTATCACAAAGAGGAAGCATGAGGAAAATGAAAGGGTCACCTTCAGAGTTTCCATAGTAAATCTGCTCGCTGGCCTGGAAAAAAAAAGTGGAAAAAAGAAAACACAAGATGAATATCACAAGAGATTATGGACAGTGTCCTTTGAACAGCACATTTGTAAGGAATTCGTGTCTGTTCTAAGTGTCGTTATTCTAAGCAGGGGGTTCATCCATTTGAAGCTCTTTAAACTTAACATGCATGCCGAAGTGCGTAAAAGCTGATATCCTTGAGTGTTTTCCCTTTATAGCATTGACTGAGCTTCCCTAATGGAAACTAGATGAAATCCAACATAGCTTTATCTTCATACATACTTGAGTCTAAACAGAGAGGTCGCACCAGGGTAAGTCTTGGCCATAGAAATCAGAGACGCATTAAGATGGGTTTCCATTCCCATTGTTGGCAAAAAGCATATCAGTGGTAGCAATTATATAAACATTGGCAGCGTACTTGCTAATTTAAGGCGTTTGCAGTCAGAATTTCTTATTTCTTATTCCCTATTTCTTACTCCACATGAAAATAGGGATGAAAAGCCGCTTAATGACAAAGTGAATGACTGTAACTGACTAACACCTGGTGTGGTGACTTGAGGACTTACCCGTTGAATTCCCTCATGCATGAAGGTGTCTCCACCTGGAAGGACCCTCTGCAGTTCTTCCAGACCCTTCCGTATCTTTTCCCTGCAAACACACATGCACGTACACACACACACGCACACACACACACACACACACACACAGACACACACATATGCACACATACACGCACAAACATACTAAATAGACCATCCTGATGTGCAAAGACAAATTTGGTTTCTTTTCCCTTCTTTGTTCCCTGCAAACACAGGGAACACACCATTTTCTGGTGAAAACTGATTTCTGTCTGAGACCTTAGCAAAAGGTCATGACATGCATCTCAGTCACTGTGCTTACTCAATACCACAGGTGTGCATGGTGCCAAATGAAAGACAGAGAAACGTTCAGTGGTATACTATATCAAAAGGAATGAACTTGCCAGTGCATAGTGTGATGTCGCTCTGGATAAGAGTGTCAGCTAAATGTAATGTAACAATAATAGTAATAGATATCAATTAGGATTTAAAAGCACAAAGTCATGAACAACCCCAGTGTCGGAATCTATCAATAATACCAATATCATATGGCAGTTGTCAGGAGACATGAGAGGGGTGTTTGGATGTGTGAGGTGCTTAGATCTCAGCAGCTTTACGAAAGAATGCATTGGCCGCCCACTGAGCTCGGGGAACGTCACTGGACTATTACTGTGATTCTGGGCTCGGCTTTCCGTTTCTGCCGATCGGAAAATCCATCTAAACCCTCCTCCTGCCAGGCAACTGCTGACCCACCCAGCCACAACGAAAACCCCTTTTCTCTTTTCTTTCTTTCGTTTTTACTTACCCAAGATATTTGTTTGAATTATGTTCGTAAGACATTTTAATTAGCTGCATATTATCAGAATTGGGAAAGGGTAGTTCAGACGTAAATCTACACATATGAGTCAGATTATCTCTGTGAAGTCATGATGTTATTTGGCATAATCCATACTGTCGTTACTTCTGAATTGAGGTTACAATGATTGTGGATGTGACGCAGAGAAGTAGATCTTGCGTGAAAGCCAGACCTTTTTACAGTGACACTGCATAAAGGTAGTAAACAGCTGTCATTTTCATAGGCACATGAAAAAGGGACATTTGCTTTGAGAGGCTTTTGGCACATCTCCCATTTATCAAAAGTGACACTTTCAAGATCCTGGAAAGCATGTGTTGAGGCTTTTGCTCGCACAGTTTTAATACTTGGAGATGATCATGATGTCAAGGGAGCTGAGCAGCCAGATGTTCTGTGCCGCGGTGCTCCATGGCACGTGTGTATCCAGTGTGAATAGTCTGTTAAAATGTGTGTCTTTTAGAGAAAACAGACTGGAATTTGTTGCTCATTCTCCAGATTAGTGGAACAGCCTTCGAGAAATTACACGCAGGCAAACGGAAACAGCCAGCACACGTTTCGTGTTGGTTTTGTCAGTGATCCTCCCCCAAGCCTTTGTCCTGAATATATGTACCACTCACAGCACTACGGTGTTCACTTTTCTTTTGTTTTCTCTGTGATACTCTCACAATGCTTCATTGTTTTGTCTAACAACCATAAAATACATTATAATAAAAACACTGTTTGCTATGCTGGGCATAATTTGACCATTACTGTCTGGCCTGCAAATCCACAAAGTGCGACCTATAATAGAGACAGCTACTGAGACACTGAAACTGGAAGGTATAGTCTTTCACACGCAGGCCCACTGCGAGCAGAGTGATGAAAGTCACAGATATTGTATTTGAAATAATTTTTTTACGATTTTGGCTCGAAGGATCTTTTCTTGGCATAAGAAGTAAAGGTGTAAGCATAACACATCACACCGGATTTTATGACCACAGAGATTACGACTGCAAAATCACACAGTGTGTGCGTAAAAGAACTCTGTTCAAAATATGCATGGTAGACAAACAGCCTTAGCTTCCAAAGCTAATGTGTGGTGAGTCATAAGATTCACCGAAAGATATTGAATCAAGCTGTGGATCTGTTACGTAATTTATTCTGCAAAACAAATTCTGAATCCAGGGTCCTGATTCAAAACAGAATGTTTAAAAAAGGAGCTTCCCTCCTCGAATATCAGTAGTCACTATTTTTTTTTTCATACTTTAATCAGAACAAAACATCTGGCTAAAGTAAAAATGTAATATAGAGTAAATATATTATGCAAAATGTGATACACAACACAGCTCATTGCAAATGAAGAGATCCATCCACAGTACAATGACCACAGGAAGATAGCTGCTTATGTCTCCTGTATGAATCCCTTCAAATGATATCATGTCATCCTTGCCTGACAATGACATATCTGACTGACTTGTTTGACCTCAGCATCTGATACATTTACTAAGGTTTTCCCTAAATGCTTACAGTGGTCGTCCTTGTTCAACTTTGACAAGTTTCCAATATCTGTGATCAAGGGAGGAAGCATTTTAACCACTCTTACCTGTCCTCTGTGAGACGCATCAGAATCCTTCCCTCGGTGGAGAATACAATAAAGGACATCCGCAGCTGTGGGCTGTGGGGGGTGAGGGGTGGGGGAGAGGGTTGGGGGGTGAGGGGTGGTGGGGGGTGAGGGTTGGGGGGGTGAGGTGTGGGGGGTGAGGGGTAGGGGGTAGAGGAGGAGGAAAGAGAAGCAGAGCAGAGAAGGCAAATATAAACAAAGAGGTTCTGCAGACACATGGCCTTGCCTGCCAAAAAGTCATTATTCCACACACAATCACAGCTCCTGTTTAGATAACCCAATTTCTCTACCCTTTATGAAAAAAAAAAATCTCTCTGAGAGTAAGGTCATGGGTATGCAGTATGTGAATAATGCTGCTTGACTTTGTCACATGTTTTGGTTTGGGTGAAGGGAACCCTGTTCTGTAGTGCTGTACCTGATGAATTTATGTGCCAGATGTTCCACAAAGTGGTAGATCTCATTCCAGTGGTGCATGACACTGCCAGACCTGTTAGGACAGAAGATGTGTTCACATGCTTCATCAAAGCCAAGACAATAAACATGGTTAAGAAGCTGGATATTAATGTTGCCAAATTGTTATCAGAGAAACGTTTGGATAATCAGTAGAAGATGTGTTATTCGGGCCAGTGTCCCATAGTGAAAGATAACATAACAGGTTGTGCCATCTGGTTCATACTGAGATGAATCATACACACAAAAGAGGCCCATTTGGCCTCAGAGAATGTCAAGGGCAATATCACATACAGAATTTGTATGTGTGTATAATTAGCACAACTTTTTAGCCAGGTAGATAATAAAATCAGTAAAATGCCCTGTGTTAGGGGCACTACAAATGTACAACCCTGACATGGTAGGACTTTTTACTGCATGGGGCTGGGATTCCTCTCCTCTTTATGGACATGATATATATTAAAGACGTTATGGGCCCTGTACAGCCCGCCAACAAGCACGTCAAACATAAAGCTATGGGCTGGCTTCTCAACGATGTGCCAAAAGGTTTCATGGTAAACAACTTCCTGTCTCCTGCCCTTCTCTTCCAAGATGATACAAAAGAAGCTGATTTTAAACCTATGTCTCTATACATGTGTAACACTAAATCACTGTGACCAAAGCCAGGGTAATAATTCAGGGACAAGGGCATATGATACTATTTGTTATATACAGTATGTATAATATATATATATATATATATATATATATATATTATGAGAAGACATTGGTTTGACATGAATAAAATCATTTAAAACCTTTCAGGACATGCATCACCCACTGCACGCAAGCATCACCTATATAAACTGGCGCAGCATCTTTTAAGGCATTTATCTTTTAACTATATGTCTGTTCAGTGTTCAGCATTGGCTTATTTCAGGACATTTCAGGATACATACCTTTTTTTTTAAAGGTTTTTGTATTAACTCACATAAATTTAATTACCAATTTCTGATATGCACCAGTGATTAATTGTGCAAATTAAGTAAAAATTAATCTTTGCAAAGCGAGTGAAATAGTTGTCTGAACTCTAATGAACTCTGCACAACATCTCTTAACAGCTCAGTAAATTACATTTGTGATGACAGTGGATGTCAAGTCTTGTAATCCCACAGGATCAAGTAGATAAGATATACTGTAGCTATCTTTTTCTATTTCTCAGGAGAAGGACTTAAGGGCTATCAAGACTCCAGTCAGGCAGGACCCAAATGCAGAAATCATGGCCTGTAACCAGGGGCGACACTAGAAATTGTGGGCCAACCATATAATAGTCCTCTTTGGGCCTCTGTGGACCCTCTGTGAAGCTCTGGGCCCCTTGAATCATCCTGACCCCCCCCCCCCTCTTACTGGCCCCCCTGCCTGGAACCATTACAGGTTACCATATACATAGACATTCTATACATAGGAGATATAGGATGTCTATGACCATATACCCACAGCTGTGTCCTGCTGTCTGTGTCCTGAGGCAAGATGAAACCTCTCAGAAACTGAAACCTCAATTATCACTTTAGTTATTCTACATAAATCCCTCAGCACAGACTTATGCACCACCTGCTGCTACATAAATGTCCCTTTTTGGTAACGCTTTCTATGAAACTTTTATTTATAAGACTCTGTAAAGACAGGGTTATAATGCCTTCATACAGCTTAATAAAGGTTGAAACTATTCATTACTATTGATACATTCTCATCTGTCAGACAGCAACAGAGGAAAATAATGATGGTTATAATCAAATGTATAATTATTATTATTATTATTATTATTATTATTATTATTATTATTATTATTATTATTATTATTATTATTTATTGTTATTATTATTATTAAAAGCACTTCCCTGAGAGTGGTGTTGCATGAGGTCATGAGCACAGTGATCACTGGTCATTCTATTAAGTAACTTTAGGCTGTTTTTGTACACAGATGAGCCTTACTAGTCATAATTATGTTTGGAGACAGGCAAGCTCTTAACCATTACTCCATAAGAACCAAATCATGACCTTATTACTGCATGGATTGGACATCAGGCATCAGCATGACTTGATCAGTGGCAGAAACCAGATTGATACACACACACCAAGGGCACGTCCAGATGCAAAAGCTACAACCTTAGGAGACAAAAGGATCCAAGTTCTGTTTTGTGCATCTGTTATTGCGGTGTCCAAAAAATGCCCCTGTGGCACTGTCTTTAGCCATAAGGTAGTATCTCATATCATCCCTGCTCTTACCTCATCCATCCCTCCTTCTCTTGTGCTAGCTCTTCCCCCAGTTCCTCCTCCATCCTCCCCCTCCATCTCTTGTGCTAGCTCTTCCCCAGTTCCTCCTCCTCTCCATCCTCCCCCTCCTTCTCTTGTGCTAGCTCTTCCCCCAGTTCCTCCTCCTCTCCATCCTCCCTCTCCTTCTCTTGTGCTAGCTCTTCCCCCAGTTCCTCCTCCATCCTCCCCCTCCTTCTCTTGTGCTAGCTGTCCTCTTACTCCCTCCTCCATTCTTCCCATCTTTCTCTTGTGCTAGTTCTTCAGCAGTTCCTCCTCCATCCTCCCCCTCCTTCTCTTAGCTCTTCCCCAGTTCCTCCTCCATCCTCCCCTCCATCTCTTGTGCTTGCTCTTCCCCAGTTCCTCCCCCTCCTTCTCTTGTGCTAGTTCTTCCTCATCCCCCTCTCCTTCTCTTGTGCTAGCTGTCCTCTTACTCCCTCCTCCATTCTTCCCATCTTTCTCTTGTGCTAGTTCTTCAGCAGTTCCTCCCCCTCCTTCTCTTGTGCTAGCTCTTCCCCAGTTCCTCATCCTCCCCTCCTTCTCCTGTGCTAGCTCTTCCCCAGCGACTCCTCCATCTTCCCCCTCTCTTGTGCTAGCTCTTCCCCAGTTCCTCCCCCTCCTTCTCCTGTGCTAGTTCTTCCCCAGTGGCTCCTCCTCCATCCTCCCCCTCTCTTGTGCTAGCTCTTCCCCAGTTCCTCCTCCTCCTCCATCCTCCCCCTCTCTTGTGCTAGCTCTTCCCCAGTTCCTCCTCCTCCTCCATCCTCCCCCTCTCTTTTGCTAGCTCTTCCCCAGTTCCTGCTCCCTCCCACCTGCCCTGAATGCACTGTGGCTAGCTCTGCCGTGAATTATTTATTTACATGGGGAGTGTGGTGTCATAATGCATGTTCAGTGTCAGCAGCAAAAAATGCTGTGACTGCTGTGCACCAGTCCAAAGGGAGCATGTGCAATCGTTAAGCAACGACATCATTGGGTGGAGATTACAGACGTGAAAGTAAATCATCTGTGACTTCATCGACTCAGTTGTCCAAGTTCGATACTGTTCATTTGACTCTAATGCCCAAATAATTGTTCAAAAACGAACTGATAAGGGAACATTTATTTAAATGTAGGAATGAACTCTATGGACTTTTTTTAGATAAAAACCCCCTCTGAGATTTGAAATATGTTTTTGCTTTTGTGTGACTGTGGTTGTAAAATCCATCATCTAGACAGATATTGCTTAAAGTTGTATTTATTTGACCCATTTAGATAACCTAACCATAAGGGACATGGGTTTCTTCAGAACTGAGAAACAGCACCATATCTGATGCCTGCATCTGCCAGACACTTTAATATCTACAATTTACAGTACAACTACATATTAACACAATAAATTAATAAATAAATTAGTGGAACAATTCAAGAGAAAACACACAATTTCCCTCTCTCCGATTTGACAGAGCAAAGAGAAAAGTGAAGAATCCAGCCCATGTACTGACCATGACTCACATACAGTGTGAGAATAGCCAGTTGACATTTCATTATTCTCGAAAAAATACAAAAGTAAAATCCACATGTAGATGCCTCTCTAATTCAGGATTTCTGTCTGCATTTATCTGCACTGTCTGTTCTATCTGTGCCTATTGGTAAGCTAGTACCAACCAAGCACCTAGAGGAATACATATTAAAATGTGACTAGGTTTCATAGCCTATTGTCATCTCCTGTGTTATCTCCTTGACATGCCACAGTGGAGATTTACTTCATATGTATACAGTGCTATTTTTTGAGGCAAAGAGTTGAATCATACTGTACCTCCACAAAAACAGCCAGCATGATTCAATTGTCAGACTGCAATAGGCTGGGATGGCTGATGCTAGTGCTAATCTTCCCCATCTGTGCCAATCCTATCATGGCCCTTTGTCAACTGGAGATGTCTAATTCAGAGCCTCACAATCAGCTGCTAGCACTTTTTCTACAGTACCTTTGTGTTAGTCACAGTTGTTCGCAGCGTGGCCTTGAGGATATGATAAATCAGGCAGACAGGCAACGGCTTCCGCAGATTTTTCTCAGCCACATGTGCTGGCTCCAGCCTCCAAACCCCAAACCATAAACTGGAGCAACGGAGAAGCATTACATAAGTGTAGGGATTCAGACAGTTTGCCCACAGCCTACACCGGCTAAAACACTGACTAAAATCTACAGAAATGGTGTAAACTCAAGTGTGACAACACCACTAACGGCATTCTAGCTTGCAAATAAATATATGTGGCTTAGCACAGTCAGAGACTCTGATTCTAGCTACTTATAGTGATGTTGTGGTTTTCAACCCATTCAATTTCATTTTAGCGATACTCACAATGATATGACATTGCACGAGCACATGCAAAGATTTAATCGTTGCCATTTTAAGTCTTCTCTGTGATTTGCAAAACACCAGTTTAGTAGCTGACAATTCTTGTTTAGTCTTGTTGCTACACTGTAGTCCAAGCCTGCCTGTAAAATGCATTCTGTTTTTATTCATCTTCTTTGAATGAATGCTCTCCAATTTCCATTCAACGAAATATTCTCTGTTGCACCAATATATGACTGCAAAGGCAGTTGGGAGACTTAGCAACTGGAAAATCCATCTGAACTTTTCAAAAGCCTTTCTTCAAAAGTTGTGTGGGAGAGAAGGAAGAGAAAGGCTCTAAAACCTCCAGACAGAAATGGTTTAACTCAGTGTCAAATTCAGAATTAGAGAACTCAACTAAAGATGATAACAAGGGCTTTGCTGAAGGACCTAAATATGCAGGGAGAAAGCTTCATTGATAAGAAACAGATGCTGTTGCCTTTAACTATCCATTAACTCGCTCTGTCTCTAGACTTGGCTTGGAGGGCTGTCTAGTTGCTCTTATTTTTTTGTCTCGCACTTGGTTTGTTGCTTACAAGTCCCAGGTGGGAAGGCTTATATTGAGCATTAACAAAACAGCCTGATCCACATGCCTACAAGGCAACTTGTTGACAATTGCAAACTAAGGATGAATTAAGCCAGTGTTTTAGCTCAATGTCTTTCTTTTGCTGACCAACACTTCTTGGCCAGCGTGTTTAGTGTCAACACAAAAGACTGCAGGCCAAGCTGATGCAAAACAAGCGAAGCATAAATACGAGCATGAATAAACATATGACCTATTGCATGTGCCTGTTCTAATGTCTGGCCAGTCGTAGCCCTTTCGTAGCCAACTCGCTTTCAGTGAAAAAAAAAACACAACTACAACATTACAACATTACTACAACATCACACAGAGTCTTTAGTAACACATTGCCATTCTGGTAACAACAAAGTTATAATAGGGGGTGTCCCTTGAAGGGTTAATAAGAGTCAAACAGGTCCTGCAAGATAAGGTGGTCTCCATCCTGTGTAACCTACACTACTCAGTCCAGCCTGGCAACAGGTGGCCTAGGCCTAGTTGGGGCAACTGTGGCCTAGGCCTAGTTGGGGCAACTGTGGCCTAGTGGTTAGGGAGTTGGTCTTGCAATCGGAAGGTTGCCGGTTCGAATCCCGCCCTACCCATGGTTGAGATGCCCTTGAGCAAGGTATCTAACCCCACATTGCTCCAGGGACTGTAACTGAAACCCTGTAAATATCTGTAAGTCGCTCTGGATAAGAGCGTCAGCTAAGCATAATGTAATGTAATCAGACCTGCCAAAGTAAAAACTACACCCACAATGCATCTGTGACCTTTTGTCATTAAAGGCCTACTGCTTGTGGAGGGTGTAAGCATTAGATGTAGGGGAAATTACATTCATTGCAATACACCACACCAGAGCCTGCGGAGATGACATGTCAATATACAGAACTAATAGTTTATTTCATATCATATCTATTACTTCATAATAAGTGTTATTTGAAGCGCCTTTCATGGTACCCATCTTCAGTGCAACTGCTCAATGTCCCTGACCTCCTGTCAGATTAATATGCTTGAAAAGTACAGTTTACTCATCCTTGGGTTGCCAGAGTACCCATCATGAATTTCTAAGACTCCACTGCAAAAAGACATTCGCTTTCAAAAGAGTTGGTTGGCTGTATTCTTGAGATTGCCCAAGTAGCAGAAGTAGAGGTGATGAAGAGTGAAGAAGATGAAGTGATGTTTTGCTTTTTTTTTTTTAACCTCGCAGTAATGGTACCTGGGTGCATTTTAGCAAAGCATGTGCAGACAGAGTTATAGAGAACATGACAGAAAAAAAAGTGTGGGCCTTCTACCAGAGGAAGACTGTCATGGATGACCTCCTTACTGGGTTCAGGAAGTCTGACTTCCTAATTGTCTCCGTTGGACTACACTGCCCTGAACTTTGGCATGTGAATGAGGCAAGATGTGGACTGATGCAGTCACGTCAAATACCAGCTGCATAAGTGCTCCTATCAGATTTCTTCTAATTAACTTGACACATGAACGATGCATGGCACAAAGATGTATATTTTGTGTGTCTCCCCTCACCACAGACCAGCTGTATGAGAGCAGGGGGAAAGACCATCTAACAGATGACAGACGGTGTCACACACATGGGGAAGAGGTTGTGGGAAATGTCCACCTCAATTAACAACTATGGATGTATGTATACTGTGTAAACAAAAATACAACAGCAAGATCTTTTTGCCACAGTTGCCTTGCATGCCCTGCACAAGCTTCGAAAACTCCGTTTTAGAATTGGAAACTCTTCTTCTTCTGCTCTCTTCCTTTTAAAGTCTGTCATCGTGTTTGTCTTCTTCTCTTCTAACGCCAGCAAAGGGGCCTGTGGGCTAATTTGGGGCCTTGGCATGGTTATTTTCCCTCACTCATTTTGAGATGAACACATCCAATTGCTATCTGGGATTTTAAATGCAAATGAGAAAAGCAGGCTATAGTACACATGTCCAAGGACAGCACTCCCCAGGTAAGTAAGATGTTGTTGTGACGAGCCTCAGGCAGCTGGTGGTAACGCATTCCCCATCTGTGTCACTGACCTCCATTTGGAAGCAGCATGTGTATGTTCGTGTTTGATCCTGTGCATGCCAGCACGGCTAGCAAAACAAAGCACGTGACCAGCAATGGCTGAGCTTCTTGGGCCAACTCAACGCAGATGAGACCCCTGCCGCGGGAAGCATTAAACACATCACCTTTTTATTTACAATACCTGTTTACCAAGCACCAAAGACGAGTTACAGTCTTCCTGTGAGGACAATAACCACTAAGCATTTGCCACACAAGTTAACTTCTGTTTTGATCATGCACAGGTCAGGACCATTCCTCACAATCTCACCAGGGGGCAGCAGAGAGATGGAAGCATGACACACAAACTTCTCTCTCATGGAAAATCTGTGATGGCAAGTTTAGCAGCCTACTGATCTGTGGCCCAAACTAATATCAGCTGCACATTTTATTACACGAAAGACATTTGCCAGAGCCACTTTCCCATTAGTAACTATAGCAACAATAAAACACAATCAGAACAACTGTCTGTAGTTGCAGCTGTCTGCAAATAATTTAATTCTTGACAATGATGCAACACAGCATAGCCTAATTACTCATATGAGTGAATGAAACATTCTGGGGAAATTTGGCAGTTTGTGTCTGAACACCAAGTGAACTGACTGTAGTCTCAAGACACACTTGCAGAAAATGTACTGTACTGCAGAGATGCAGCTTGCACTCACATTCCTCAGGGTCCTCTCAACTCTTATTCCATGCAAATGTCAAGTATAAATCTACACCGAACCTGACAGAGTTAATCAGCATCTTGCCACTCTAAGAAAACTGTGGTAAACGTCTCCACCAAATCCAATGTGATTACTCCATAGAGTTTGCAAGTGTTGGCAAAGTGTATAAAACTCCCTGAAGGGGAAAATAAGAATTGTGATCTGTGGTGGATAGAGAGAGAGAGAGAGAGACAAAGATAGAAAGAGAGAGACAGAGAGAGAGACAGAGGGAGAGACAGAGAGAGAGACAGAGAGAGAGAGAGAGAGAGACAGAGAGAGAGAGAGAGAATCACACATGGAAGACTCACTTATCCAAAACAAAGTAGAGGTCAAACCCCCCGTAGCAGGATGGTCGTCTCAGCACGTTGTCCTCGCTGTGGCCAGTGTTCCCGCTGGTGGCGACCACCAGTAGAGAGCCCAGCACAAGAGCCACGCATACTCCCCTGCTGTCCCCCACAGGCATGATCCCGCTTCTCGAAGGAGTGGAGCGCCCGCGCACACAGACTCAGGGAGATGGAAAAAGACACATCTGAACAAAACAAAGTCCACGGATTCCTTTGTCCTCCCCTGTCTCTCGCACAGACACCCTCTGGATCTCTCTCTCTCTCTTGCTCTCTCTGTCTCTCTTGCTCTCACTGGATGTCTCTCTCTCTCTGTTTGTCCCAACTCCCTCTGTCTCTCTCAGGTGCAGAGGAGTATTCCTGGTCACAGCCAAAGTCTTTCAGTCAGCCAAAGCATCCGCTGTCCAATCTGTAGCGGTTCCACTTCGGATCAGCAAATTCAGCAGATTCAGCAAGTGAAGTTGAGTCAGTGTGCGTTCCTCAGATCGCGCACACACAAACTCACTCACACTCCCCCACACACAGCTGCATGACCCCCATACACACTTCTACTGTCAGCCTCACTTGGGTGTCTCTGTCTGCAGATGGGTGGAGGATGGCACGCGTGCATGTGTGTGTCTGTGTGTGTATGTGTGTGTGTGTGTGTGTGTGTATGAGCGGTCCTGACAGAGTCCTAGAAAGTTATACTATTGTGCATATGAGACAGCCTCTAATCGCCCTCCTGCGCTGTGTGTGTATGTGTGAGCGTTTTTCCCCTCTCTGCCTTTTAGTGAGGGGTAAGATGCACAGGGGGAAAAAAACAGCCAGGGGTAACACTTGAGTGTAGCGCCATCTAATGGTGGATGTTAACACAAACCAAAGAGACCTACAAACATGGAGTCAATTAGAAGAACAAAGGGAAAAAAATATTACCACTTGTGACAGTTTTGAATTCCCAAATATTTTGGTTTGTAAAGAGTGTTATGGTCAGATAGTACCAATAATAAGACTTGTTTTGCCCTCTCGAGCTAACAGCTCTGTTGTACAACCTCTAATACGGATAGAGAAAGAAAAAAATTAAATAAAAACAGGAAAAATGTAATGAACAGAAAACACTACAAATGAAAAGCTACAATTGAAACTGTTTTAAAGCAGTATAAATAGCATTGCTTGTTGACAATCTAAAACTTTAAGAGACACCTTATCATAACTTATGCGGTTATCCGGAATGGCAATGACCAAGTTGTAATGTGTTACTAAAGACTTTATGTAATGTCGTATTAATGTTGTAATGTTGTAGCTACATTTTGTTTTTTCATTCAAAGTGGGTGGTCCCACCAGTGGTACAGTGGCCACTAAAGGGCTACAGCCAGTAATGCATCATTCCCCAAGCAAGATATTGTCAGGCTAAATGTGGCTCGACTATGGCCTCATGACCCCACTCGGCTGAGCTCTGGCTTTCATAAAGGTCCTCAGACACTCTGCTGTATCTGTGGCCAGGGCTGGAAATTAACTTTGCAAAATGTGAACTTTTACCAGCCACTGACCAATAAATTATACATTTTACCAACCACTCAATAGTTAATTATTATTTTGTGTCCAAAATTTACCAGCCACTTTCATATTTTACCAGCAGTTGGCTCATGGTTGATGCGAATTTCCATCCCTGAAAGTGGCCTGAGGGTGGCATTGCCTTATTTTAGCATTTTCTAATAAGTTACAGCTAACAGGACAATCATTTACTGAAATTCATTAGGAAAACACAGTTCAGTGTGAATCAATCCATAGCCACGTTGTTCAAGGTCACAGAGTGCTGTTGGTAGGAAAAAGGACGAAAAAATTTAATGCAACATAGACTGAATAAAGAACTGGTAGCTAAAACTAACCTCAATGGGGCATATAGCTTTTGGTTTCATTTCCCCATGCCCCATTCAGTTAATTTAAGCTGCTGATTTGCTATTCGGTCTATGTCGTATCAACTCTTCTCATTCTTTTTCCTAGATACAGGACTCTGTGACCTTGAACAACATGGCTATGGATTGATTGACAACTGCATACGCCCATAGGGAAGTGTTGTATTCCACATATTACTTGCTTAGGCCTACACTGTTCCACTTTTCCTTCAGTACCCTACAAGATGACAAGCTAATTTACCTTAGCTCTTAGCTCTTCAATACTGTCACTAGGTCATTTTTTCATCATTTTTCATCATTTTTTAAGACTTTTTCCCCCCACAAAAATGAGATTAATTAAGCATGCTATTGATTTTATTGATGTGAATTGCATATATACTGAGAAAAAAGAAATCCTAAACCTGAAATACCGTACCCCCAAAAGACCAGTTAAAATCCTTCTCACATCTATAGGCCTAGCTATCCTGTGTAACACTGGGCACACTGGGTATTCCGGTCCGGGTATTCCACGTGGCAGTGGAGTCGAGCTTTCAAGTCCTGAGCCAAGCGGAAAACTCCAGTCCGTGTTTTACATCTGAGGCTATCTGTGGCGCGTTTGTGAAACAAAAGGAAGTCAGCCATTACTGCAGCTACAACCGCGGGATTGGATTTTAAACTCAGATACAGTAGCAAATGATATTATCATAATTACCAATTTAGGAATTACTTTCACAAGATACCGTGCCAGACCGAGATGACACATGGGCCATCTTGAACGCCGAAATTGAAAGTAAGTCACTGAGCCCTGCGAGGGTAGGTCGATTATGTTAGCTCGCTAGTCAGACAGCGATAGTGGGATTGCAGTCTGACGTAAAATGGCTAGCCATGCTAAAGAGACGTCGTTGATGTTTTCTGTATAGGTTCCTGGTACCCCTTTTGTTTGTAATGGAAAGCCAAGTTAGCTTGGTCTGTGGTAAATACTTAACAGGACAGCTTAACATTATTAGAAGATTGGCGGGGTGTTGCTGCAACGCCCAT
This sequence comes from Coilia nasus, assembly GCA_027475355.1. NCBI lineage: Eukaryota > Metazoa > Chordata > Actinopteri > Clupeiformes > Engraulidae > Coilia > Coilia nasus. Next base: position 6,956,946 of record CM050217.1, on the reverse strand, counting down.
TCTACTGCACATGATAATATCCCCAATCTACCTAGAGTAGCAGCGCAAGTTAGAATAGTAACGTCAACTCGAGTTATATAATTCAGTAGCTCATGTACATTAACGCGAGGGAGTGACCAGTGTGACAGTATAATCTAGGTAAGGTTGACATTATGTGTTTATTATCTAACATTCATCATTTTTAACAACAAAGTTGGCGTGAACATGTTAATTACATGTGTAGATACTAGCGTTTCAGGTCGTGCTGCTATTTAGCATGTGGCCACTGGTGGCGTGCTATGCATCAACTTCTTCCAGCCAGTTTGTTTTGTCTCCTCCTGCACTGTCATTAAATTGCCAGTCTGTGATCTATCCGCGTGTTAAATGCAGGCAATCCTTCTGCTTGTCACATCGCAGCTCATGCAAGCGCAGAGGGACACCCCTCCATTCGGGAGTGTTTGGGCCCAGTCGTGGCCCTAGTGGACGATGTACCGTGCTGGCGAGAGGGACTACCAGACTTCAGCCCGGAGGATGGGCACTTCCCTGCTCTTCCAGTTGTCCGTCCACGAACGGGAGTTGGACTTGGTGTTCTTGGACCACAGTTACGCCAAGCCATGGAACGCGCATCCGGACGCCAGCAGTGCCAGGCCCACCCGGATGCTGTTCGTCACCCCTCGGCGGCAACCTGAAGCCCCCCTGTGAGTGTGGCTTGTATGCTGGTCTTACATTTCTCTGAAGTCATAAATAGGCCCATAATGGTCTGGCGTGTGAGTTTCAAACATCAGGATGACTTTTGCCTAGACATCAAAATGTTTGTTCATTCAGTCACTCACATCTTTACAGGGAGTCTGACATATCAGTGGACGTGGAGACGGTCACGCCCACAGCAGTGCCTCTCTATGACAACGAGAAGGCCCGGACTGTGATGCGAGAGTGCGAGCGGCATGTTCTCTTCGCCCGCACTGTCGCCGACGGACCTCCGCCACCCGATGACTGGGAGGAACACATCAACAAGTAAGTGGCACTGGGTCCTCGCACCTCAAAAGTGCCGCCTTGCTAGTTTTCCATTACCATTTCCATTACTCGGGGGAAGGCTGGGGCAGCTGTGGCCTAATGGTTAGGGAGTTGGTCCAGAGATCGGAGGGTTGCAGGGTCGAATCCCATACCAGAAGGAAGAATGTGGGTGGGGGAGTAAACAACCAGTGCTCTCCTGCACCCTCATCCATGGCTGAAGTGCCCTTGAGCAAGGCATCTAACACCACATTGCTCCAGGGGCTGTAACTGAAACCTTGTGCCTAACTAACTGGAAGTCACTCTGGTTAAGAGCGTTAGCTATGTGTAATGTAAATGTTAAATGTAAATGTAAAAATGACTGTCACCTTGGGAAAGTGCAATAGAATGGCCAATCAAGTCAGGGTTCCGAATCACAAACTCAGGCTAGTTCAGTGTAGAGCCAGTCGGTCGGAGTTACATCACAGCAAAATGTCAGCGCACACAGTAATCGAAATCGGAAGTTGTGTATATGTTAAAAAAGCAAACTGTCATATAATGCGCCTTTTCTGTTCAGTCATGGTCCTGGAGTAGTTTATACAGGATATCATGGCTTTCTTATGATGTTCATATGTATATGTATATGTATATGTATATGTATATGTACATATTTGTCGGGAGAACAGACTCGGATTTATCGACTACTGACATTCAATGGAACACGGCATTAGATGCGACCCATTTGTCAATGCATTGGAGGTGGTGTGTCTGCCTCTTGGAGCTGTTCTTTCCTTTGACTGAGCTTCTGCAGGAGGCACGTGATTGAAATCAATGCCCAGGATCCACAATACAATTCGGCAGTGCATGTTGGAAGTCTATGTAAAGTCAATGGAGACCCCCTCCCCCACTGTTTCTGCCGCATATGTATGAGACAAGGGTTACTGAGGGCTAATATTTGAATTCAGTACCTTAAACAAATAAGCAAATCCAAAAAGGTGTTTTGACGTGTACACTAGTGTATAGTGAATGACTAGTCGTGTTTTGATGTAATTTCTGTAAGCATAGTTAGACGTGTTAGGCGTAGATCATAAACATATCTTGGGAGTTGCAGGGAGTATAGGTTGATCCAACTTGGATATTTAGATTGCTAGCTGGCTTAATATGACCTGCAATGAGATCGGAGCAGATTTGCTGGTTGACGGACATCTAATCAAAAAGCTGTGTGCTGTGTGATCACAATGACCAATGGGAATCACTTTTATTTTCATTTAGCCATTCAAATCAGATTTACCCAGTCATTTAACTCAGGCATGTAAATATGCATCTTATGTGAGCCAAAGAGTGTTTGAAAATAAATTTATGTTGCAAGTGTCAGTTTATTTACTCTTTATTCTGTCTGGGTTTCTTTCCGCAGGAGTGGGTGGTCCATGGCCCAGAACAAGCTCTTCAATAGGGTGCTGAAGGCTCTGCAGGCGGAGCGACTCGCCCGGCTGGCCAATGAGAGCGTGAGTTCATTATGATGCAATTGATTGATTTTGACTGTTCGCCCTCCTCCCCTTTGACCCTTTGATTAGTTCAGTTCAGGTAGAAACCTGCTAATTCCTAAATGCACATTTGTTTCTTTTTCTAACTGTACAGCAAAACTGTGTTGCAAAAATGAATAGCCACTTGATAAAATTTCATGTTGTGTGGAAAAAAAAAAGTGCATCCAATCTGGTTGATGTTTTGGCTTTTACTTTCTGCAAACGTTTCAGCCTTCTTGATACTCCCAGTCTTGTGGGGTATTCTGTAGGTGGTTTAGGAACCAACCCAGAAAAGTGAACTGGGATTGAGTCGTAAACCTCGAGCCTCATGGTTTCATTCCCCCAGCAAAACAAAGCCACAGGCACTCTTCTGTTCTGAGGTTTACCACTTGCTCTGAGTGAACTCCCCTGAACTCAGGAGTCTTCTGTCTGCTAGGGCTGTACAATATTGGAGAAATGTGTGATATGCGATAACTTTGCTGAATGTTATGACGATGATATGTTTTGCGATAAATAAACATTTACATTTTTAAATATAGTTTAAATATTTAAATATAGTTTTAACATCTTTCAGCTTAATCTTCACTGCTAGGCCGTAGCCAGTGCGCAGCCTATGGAGGGTGGATATCAAGGGCAGTAGGACTCCATTTGATTTCCCAGATATCTTCATATGTGGAGCGTGAATAGCCTGAAACATCTTACAGTGTGTGGAGCGTGAAACATCTTACACTAATGTCCCATTTGTTGCAGTTAGGCCATGTTTTGCGATATGTACATTACGATATTTTATATCACGATATATTGTGCTGCTACTGTCTCCACTGTAAATGTGACAATAGAGACGTCTCCCATAGCTCCTGTTTGGAGCCGCTACTGCCTCTGTTGTGTCTAATGCAGCAGTGGTGGTCTGGCGGTTAAAGTAATAGACTTGTGACCACTGGACCGCAGGTTCAAATCCACCAACTGCTAGTAATGCCACTGAGGTATCCTGAGCCTGGCACCGTATTGTCATGGATGCCCCCTGTTCAAGTGTGTGATAGGTTAAACACAGAGTCAGTTTTGATGTGTTCACTGTGTACTGTGTTCTGTTTAATTACAATAACAAATGGATGCTGTTTGTTTTTGTTTGTTTGTTTTTGTTTGTTTGTTTGTTTGTCACCACAGGCCTGCAACGAGCCGGTGCTGCGGAGGATTGCGGTGGACAAGTGTGCCAGGAAGGTGCGCCACGCGCTGGCCAGCGTCAGCTGGGACACCAAGCTCACCCAGTGGCTGCACACCACCCTCATAGAGTCCCTCAGCCTGGCCTTGCTGGCCGCATACCTGGACGTGCTGCAGACCCTCAAGAGCAAGGTGAGCACGCGTGCCAGCTGACCAAAGAACAGACCAGGGAACGGACCCCCCTAGCCTGGTAAACCAGCCCCTTGTACTTCATTTCATTTTGTGCAGAGGGTCTGGAGCGGAGACAGTATCGGCGTTGCTCGGGCCGCTTACATGAACCACAAGAGATTCTGGTCCACACTCTGTACAAAATAAAAAATGAAGTACAAGGGGCGGGTTTACCAGGCTACCAGCCCATCCCCCCCCCAGATTTTTTTTTCCCAGTCTTTTACAATTTGAATAACGTCTGAACACGCCAAACCTACAGACAGTGTCTGATGCGATTTTGAGTCCGTTTTAAGCACAAAAGACGGAGTAAAAATAGAACACACTTCCATGCCACTGTGACAACAAACAACAAAGTCATAACAGTACCTGTATTTTGATAAACTAGGGAAAACAGTGACACACTGGAACAGAAAGGATGTATCAGAGGAGTGGTGTTTTTCCTTTGCACAACATTGTGTCATTGTGAAACTGTAGGCACCAGCTGCAGACAAAACTAGGGAAATCCAGCTTTGGCTGTCACACCAAGCGCGTAGACGTTGCTTGGTCGGGCAGAAATTCCACAGACAGGAAGTTCTCAGAGGCAGGATAAACGGGCATTTATCAAATGCCTTTGTGTATACTACCGGACAGAGCTATAACCAGTCAGACCACTGATTTCGATGACATACCTGTAGCCTTTGTTTTTCATTGGTGCCGGATTTCTCGGGCAAAGGACCAGCTGAGAATAGGCAGGTGGGCCAGACTGACTTGAACACAGAATTGTATGCAGCGTCACAGGCGGTATGGGCAGGCCCAGGCTAGGAAAGTACAGCTTTGGCCTTTCTCATTGTGATATACAACCTCACCACTAGGTGGGAGAAAATCTTAGGCAGGATGGCTTTAAGGGACCCCCTGTGATGTCTCTCTGCCACCCCCCCCCACCCCCCCCCAGGTGCCCTCTCTGATTGACCGCATGCTGATGACGTCGTCGGTGAAGACGGGGGCGGCGGGGGCTGAGGCGCTCTCCCTCCTGCTCAAGCGCCCCTGGGACCCCGCAGTGGGCGTGCTCTCCCAGAACAAGCCGGTAAGCCCTCTTCATCCCAGTAATTACGTTACTGGGTAACGGCGGTGGAAATTAACTTTGAAAAATGTGCAACTTATACCAGCCACTAACAAAATAATAATATAATTCACCTGCCTCTTACTAGTGAATTATTATTTTGTGTCCAAAATCTACCAGCCACTTTCATATTTTGTCAGCGTTTGGCTGGTGGCTGGTGCGAATTTCCATCCCTGCTTGCTAAATTACATGATTGTATCTTCTCAAGATGCAGCATGGATGTGCAACTCGGAGTGACCTATCGTATTTCAAAAAGAGCAAGTACTAAACGGTTTCTGGCGAAATGAGACCTTTCACATGTGCATATGTTTTTTTTATATGTGCATGTTTTGTTTTTTTTATGTCCCAAACATGAACAATGGGAGAATCCAACTTGGATATTTAGATTGCTAGCTGGCTTAACATGACCTGAAATGGGATCCGACCAGATTTGCTGGTTGACGGCAATCGTTTGGTGCAATTACAGCAGCTGGAGCAGGCAGGCTTGCACACAGTTGCCCAGGTTATGAGCAAGCGGTTTGGAACAGCTGTGCTTTGCTAATGTGCATAACATGCTGTGAAGTGCAAACAGGTCAGAAATTAAATATTTGTGTGGGACCAGAGCTGGAGGACAGCTTTGCAAGGGCCTGAACACCAGCTTTGCATGAATATGAAACCTTGATGATTATTTAAGTCATCAGGAGGGTGTTGTTATGTGTCTCGTTTCATCAGTATGTTATTAAACTAAAACTCATCGTGCCACTGTGTGTTGTTAGTGTTGGTAGTGTTTGTCTAAAAACATAGATCGATTTGTACTTGCAGTTGTTGGTCTTGAGTGCATCGCAGCAGATCCAGATTTATTTTTTATTTATTATTTTTTTTGGTTTTCCATACGGCTGGAGTTGATTTGCTGAGGGAAACTACGAGGGTGGCGGAAATAGCAAGGTAATTGGTTACGATGCTCATCAGATGCTTATCTGTTTGTTCTTTCCCCAGAGTAAACTTCCTGGATCCCCCCTGATCCTGATCGCTCCGTCGGGGCCCACCAACCCGTCCCTCCCCACGTCGCGAAGAATGCGCTTCTGGCAGTCCCAGCTTTCCTGCCTGGGCAAGGTCTGCCTCCGGTCATCCCAAATGTGCCATTTAAATAAAATAACACAGTGTACCTGTGTGTGTGTACAGCTCTGGAAAAAAATGAGACCAAAAATGATCAGTTTCTCTGATTTAACTATTTATAGGTATATGTGTGAGTAAAGTGAACATTTTTGTTTTATTCTGTAAACTACTGGCAACATTTCTCCCAAATTCCAAATTCAACTGACACTGGAAAGGAATGGCTGTCAGACATGTAGAGATGCTGAGTTTAGACAAATTTGCAGTGGTCTCTTAATTTTCCCCAGAGCTGTATGTATGTCCAGTGTCCAGTAGTTACCAAATATGGTCCAGCGGTTTATAGGCAAGCAAAGGCTTTTCTTGAGTAAGAGGGGGCAGTATGCATAGAGTTTATTCGATGATAGGTAAACATGTTACGAGACTAACAGCACTGATGTAATGAGAGGTTTAAACACATAGGATTAACTACAGGGCTGGAAGATCTCCGGCATGATGCCTGCAGTCAGGCGTGAGGCGGTAGTCTACATTTAACATTTGCTAGTAGATAGTCATAATAACTTGACCAACAGGGCCGATGTCATGAGAAGTCATGTGATGTTTGTACATATTGCTTCAGTGTTCATGCATGTATGGCAGTGTAAGCTGTCACCATCCATTAGTTTCAGGAATAAATATTATACATTAGTTTTGGCATTAGTTTTGGCAGAAAGGCTGCACCTTTTGACAGCCAATTTATCTTTAGACCATTGCTAGGGTTGTACTGCTGAATGTTTTATGCTAAGTACTGTACACCGGTCAATGATTCAGGCTTGTTTTAATGTTGTGTACACTGACAAATGAATCAGGCTTGTCTTAATGCTGTGTACAGTGGTGGATGAATCAGGATTGTTGTAATGTTGTGTACAATGGTGGATGAATCAGGCTTGTTTTAATGCTGTGTAGAGTGGTGGATGAATCGGAAGATGCAAGCAGATGCATTGCCTTACAAAGCCAAAAGGCAGTCACTACATATTTTGTCTTGTGACTAAATACAACGTAAAAGCACGTTTCAGCGTTCATGTAGTCACTGCACATTGCCATTGCAGGGCAGTGCGGGCCACTGGAGGATTCATTACTCGTGTGTGTGTGTGTGTGTGTGTGTGTGTGTGTGTTAGTCCTTCTTAACAAAACCAATCTCTACTAACCATCTCTTTACCTAGGTGCCTCGTGCTTGTATGAGTGTGTAGGGGGTGTGTGTGTCTGAAGTGTCCCTGCCCCGGGAAACTTAGCTAAGGCACATGTATGTCCTTGTGTGTGTGTGTAGTCTGTTTACTCTGTGCTTCTCTACACATCTGTTAGCTTATTATGTCCTCCCTTTGTAAGTCTGCTAAGTGTAATGTAATGTGTGTGTGTGTGTGTCTCAGGTCATCCCCATACACACTCACGTGGTGAGCAGTGGGGCCACCATCGGCATCACTCAGTGTCTGGAGCACATGATCGGCGCCGTCCGAGGCAAAGTCATGGAGGTGAGCATCCGCCATCTGCTTTTGGCCTCCGAGGAAGCCACAGCATTCTGGAAGTCAAACCAACGGGGGGGTGGACACAATTTCTTAGACGCCACTATTATGTTATTAGAAAAGAGTGCGAGTGTTGTCTGCTTAAGGTATTTCAGTACCAAGGCCCAATTACAAGCCAAACATAATAATAATAATAATAATAATAATAATTTTTACTTGTATAGCACAATTCATACAAGATGCAGCTGAAAGTGCTTCACAGTTTGGCAAGAAAAGCAACATTTGCATTGCAGTACAGTGGGGTCAGAGCGGAAGAACACAATGAAACAGTGACAATGCCCCGTTGATGCGGGCTCTTGTGTGACGCAATAACGCAGTCTCACAACGACGCAATGCCCCGTTGGTGCGGGCTCTTCCGTGACGCAATAACACAATGTCACAACGACGCAATGGCCCGTTGGTGCGGGCTCTTGCGTGAACGCAGGGCAAAATTCCTTGTAGTCCAGAGGCGCTGGAACGAGAAAGTTCATTGAGGCGCAGTCGGGTTGTTAGTGTCCCCAGGGAGCAACAAGGGTGAGGAAAAACTCCCCGTTTGTTTCATTTAGTAGAAAATTGTGTGAGTGTATAAATCAGTCTTGACATCTTTTTCCCCCCCTGAGCAGTTGTAGTGAACAGTATGTGGCTGCCTCTGGCAATAGGTCTCTGGTTACAGGTGCCCAGTGCAGTTCCAAACCAGTACGCCTTTAATCACATTCAGCCAGTGGCTCCTCGGGGGGGGGGGCTCGCTGCCCAATCTGGGGCACTCAGACACTCAGTCCTGTGTTTCTGAATGGGGCACAAAACACACAGAACAGATACGTTATCATGCCCTTAGGGAAATTATTTCTCAGTGAGTGAAACCTGTTCTCTATTGGGATGCGTGTATATTACTCCCAGAACATGGAAAGAACATGGTGTCCTTTTGATTGAGTGATGTAATTTTTGTTGTGCTCAGATGTCAACAACCATTTTATCTCAGATGTGATTTCTACCTTTTGTAAATCAAGTGAAATGTGTAGTTGCTCCTTTTCATCACAGTGAATTTGTGTTTTCTTTCGATGTCTTGCAGGTACACAGTCATTTTCCTCACAAACCCATCATCCTCGTGGGCTGGAATGTGGGGGCCCTCATCGCCTGCCATGTAAGTACAGACGAACGATGCACAGCCTTGCTGATTACTACTGTTTGCGGTTGATAACATCATCCTCCATCCAGCGCAGACTTAATCAAGTGGATGAATGGACTCGGCTAGTGTAACTGCACTCTCTGAATCCCTAAGTACTTGAATCCCTGCTGCCGGGGACTACACTGAACCCTGTGCAATGTGACTCTGTTGTGCAATTACATTGGACTCCGTGCTGTCTGACTCTGTCACGCACTCCACTTACGCTGCTAGCATATCCTGCACCTTATTTATTTACCCATAGCTTGATAGTGTTAAATGTACATATTGGTTTTCATATTGTTTGATAGTCTTACTTGTATATATTGCTGTAAATTGAACCTATATTTTTAACTCTACCCAGCCATTTTTATTTATTTTAATTTTATTCTTATATACTGTGTCTGTTATATACTGTGTCTCTATGCATCTGTTGTTGGCTGCTCCAAACGACATCTCACTATACTTTGTGTAGTGACAATAAAGACTTCTACTACTACTACTACTAACACGAGTTGTGGTCGTTCTCCCCCAGGTGTCGCTTATGGAGTACCTGACCGCCGTGGTGTGCCTCGGCTTCCCACTGCAGACCGTCGACGGACCCAGAGGGGTGAGAGAGCAGTGTATATAATAATAACAACAACAACAACAACAACAATAATAATAATAACATAATAGCGGGGACGTGTGAACAGGATTGAGAAAGGGGCCTTGTGACCGACATATCTTGCATACCACAATGAACAGTTGGGGTTAGCAATTTTCTTTTGGTTTGGAATGTCTTCTGACATGTTCAAAAGCATTTCAAGAATCACAATTACTGCATTTTTGCTAAAGTTTCATTTTGGCAGTATAACGTTGCAGTTGTCAGGGTAAATGAGGTCTGTTTTCACTTCTGTCTGTTTGTAATACACTTACAGACCATGTGAAAAGCATCCAAAACCTTCAACCCACTAAACTTTACTGAAAGCCTGAACAGTGTTCCCAGTTGAGATGTTTCTTCTGTTTTTGCAACCCTCTAAACCTTTCTGAAAACTTGAATAATAAGTATGGTTTTTGTGTTTGTAATGTTTTGCTACTTGTTGTTTCTGTTGTGTGTGTGAATGTAGGACGTGGACGACCCCCTGTTGGACATGAAGACGCCGGTGCTGTTTGTGGTGGGCCAGAACGCGCTGCAGTGCGGCACCGAGGCCATGGAGGAGTTCCGTGAGAAGATCCGCGCCGACAACAGCATGGTGGTGGTGGGAGGGGCTGACGACAACCTCAGGTGAGTCCCTCATCGTGTCCGCACCCTATTGCACAGGTATTGGAAGCAGTTGTAAGTGTAGGGCTGCACAGTATAAGGAAAGTATAGCAGTATTAACTGTTAGTAACTAGTATTAACTGCTGTGTAAATAGTTAATTTCCATAACGTGTGCTTGTGCGCTCTGTATATTAAAACAGTTGGCTAATTAAGTGGATTCCCTAGATTCCTTCTGACATGCTGCCCTACAAAGCCAAAAGGCAGTAACTGCATAATTTGTCAAATTGAGGTTAGACTGGAAATTGACTTTATAACACCTCCTTTAGTCTTGGGACTAAATCTCTTGCTTCTTCCTTCATTAAGAAAGTGCATAAAAGCATCACCACTATTATACGTACAACATGTTTGACTGGGCAGTGCGACGACTTTAAAGGGATTTTTTCTCTGGTTCAATGTTCACGTAGTTACTGTAGTTTGCCTTTGTAGGGCAGCATAGCATGAGCTACTCATATCTAAGGTCAGACATTAGCCATTAACATTGTGTGTTTTAGTATTTGCTTGGTTACAACATATCGTAACGACATAATTGCACAATACACATTTTCCTGATATTGTGCCAACCTAGTGAAATGTAAGCCTTTGCCAGGCTTGACCTGGCCGTACATGAAATACTGGTTGTAGCAGTTGAAAATGACAATAATGTTATCCAGTGTTTCCCACAGACCAAGTAGCATTGTGTGGTGCTACACCCCCCCGGTTGTAAAGTCCTGATTCTGCTGTTTTGTGTGGTGTAAGTGCCATCTCTCCACGATGTACCGTCCCGGAGTAATTCAACAGAGAAGAATGGGTGTAAATTTGGACTCATTTTGCGTCCACCAGGCCCATAGGGTTAATAATAGCTTCCGAGTTGCGCTTGGGTTGATTGAAATCGTCGGACCAGTGCAGGTGTTTTATAAGTGTACACCCATTGACATGTATGTGTGGATGTTGATCTCTCTCGCTCTCTCTCACTCTCTGTGCGTGTGAGCGAGAATGACAGAATCGCGTTTAAAAAAAAAAAAAAAACGGAATCAATTTGTGGCACTCGGTTTTCATTCTGTGGCGCTGCGCCACATGTATGGGAAACACTGTTATCCATCTGTTTGTGGCTGATTTGATTTTGAATAAATTCATTCATGTGATGTGTTTGATCTGTTTTTTATATTCACTTTCGTTTGCTGTCTGGTTAGGATCAATTCTACCAAGATGAAGACTGAAGGGCTGACTCAGACCATGGTGGATCGCTGCATTCAGGTTTGTGAATGACTGTAATTATGCCTCCGGAAACGTATTAGAGCAGAGCGTCCAAGGCTGAGCTCTAGAAATTGCATCAAGTCTCCACTAGGGGGCGAAGATGGGTTGTGATTTCTTCAGAGTTGTTTTTTTTTATTAGTGAAGGATAGAAATGGAAATTTCAAGCAGCATCAAGGAGTTCTGTGCTAAAACTCGACAACCAAGTACATCAAAACTGTGTAAAACACTAGTTTTTACTTTTCATTCTTTAATGATGTTGATGGTTTTAAGTCCTTTCTTACATTTTAATGGGGTGGTCCACACCAGGCCAAAATAAATGCAGAGGACATACTGTAGTTTAGACAACCTGTGACAACAAACCAGAGAGCATCATGCGTTTTACATGACTAAACGCCATTAAAGTTTATGAGAATATGACTCGGTATCTAGCTACATTTAATCTTTTATTTAATTTCCCAGCTTGGGATGAATGAATTACATCTAGCTATCTATTCAGCTATTTATATAGCTATCTCTGAAGAAATGGTAAGAATATGACGCTGTATCTAGCTACATTTAATCTTTTATTTAATTTCCCAGCTTGGGATGAATGAATTACATCTAGCTATCTATTCAGCTATTTATATAGCTATCTCTGAAGAAATGGTAAGAATATGACGCTGTATCTAGCTACATTTAATCTTTTATTTAATTTCCCAGCTTGGGATGAATGAATTACATCTAGCTACCTATTCAGCTATTTATATAGCTATCTCTGAAGAAATGGTAAGAATATGAGGCTGTATCTAGCTACATTTAATCTTTTATTTAATTTCCCAGCTTGGGATGAATGAATTACATCTAGCTATCTATTCAGCTATTTATATAGCTATCTCTTAAGAAATGGTAAGAATATGAGGCTGTATGTAGCTACATTTAATCTTTTATTTAATTTCCCAGCTTGGGATGAATGAATTACATCTAGCTATCTATTCAGCTATTTATATAGCTATCTCTGAAGAAATGGTAAGAATATGACGCTGTATCTAGCTACATTTAATCTTTTATTTAATTTCCCAGCTTGGGATGAATGAATTACATCTAGCTACCTATTCAGCTATTTATATAGCTATCTCTGAAGAAATGGTAAGAATATGAGGCTGTATCTAGCTACATTTAATCTTTTATTTAATTTCCCAGCTTGGGATGAATGAATTACATCTAGCTATCTATTCAGCTATTTATATAGCTATCTCTGAAGAAATGGTAAGAATATGACGCTGTATCTAGCTACATTTAGGGTGCTTTCACACTGACCGCATGGTGTGAATGCAATCTCGGTACTTTGGTGCGCACCAAATCAACCGGTCCGAGACCGATAAAAAGGGCTGGTCTCGGACTGCTTTATCTGCCCTACTTTGGTACGCTTCCTCTGGTGTGAAAGCAACCAAACCAAATTGGACGGAACAGTAGAGTTTAGTGCATTATTATTATCGAAAGTGGCGCGTTTTAGTCCGGTTGCGGTGGCGATGATCTTCGCGGTCTATTTTGATTAGTTTAGAACTATGCATATGTGAAAGCAAACCGTGCCTGCGTCTGTTTGCTACATTGTAACATTTTTCTGACTAGTGCGGACCAAAGCAATCGAACTATAAGTCTGAAAGCGCCCTCTATTTATTCCTGAAGAATTGGTCAATTTTTTTTTTTGCATAGTACTGTTCTGTAGAAAGCTGCGTAGCGTTGTGTGAAGCATGTGGGTGTGGCTCTTCTGCAGGACGAGATTGCCGACTTCCTGACGGGCGTCCTGACGCGGGCCGACGGCCATGGCCACGGCTCGGGGGAGATGCGCGACCTGGACACAGAGAAGAAGAAGAAGCCGCGCCGCGAGCTGCCCTTTGACCTAGAGCGGCCCCGCCCCTCCTCTCCCTCGGTGCGAGTGCCCATCTCGCCCTCTGGGTCAGAGGTCAGTACACCTGTAAAACGCTTGATGCTGATCCTCTGGGTCAGAGGTTAGTCCACCTGTAAAACGCATGATGCTGATCCTCAGGGTCAGAGGTTAGTACACCTGTAAAACGCATGATGCTGATCCTCTGGGTTGGAGGTGTGGACTCTGCTGAAGTTTAAAACAAGTGGCTCTGACTTCACCCAATCGCTAACGTCTGGTCATCACGTATGCAGTTATGTGTGCACATGCCATCACATATGCACATGCCTGTCTACGCACTACAATTCAAACGTAGCACACAAAGTCAATGTCGTCGCTCACAAACACTCCCTGTTCACTGATTGGCTGGGATTTGCTCGGTCTGCATGCATGAATTTCAACAGCAGCGACTCCAGACCCTCTGTACAAAATGAAATGAAGTACGAGGGGCTGGTTTACCAGGCTAACATATAGGCAAATATATAGTTAATGTTAGGAAGGCTGACTCAGACGGCTCAGCTGAAACGTTTGCTCTGCATGAACTCTCTTTTTCCAGAGACTTTGCTTTGTCAGATCACTGTGAGCCTCGAGCCCTCTGATCATGATGCTCCTGCACCTTTCCTTGTGCTGGTACTGTCTTGTGCTCTCTGCCCCCCCTGCCTCCTGTCCTTTTACCCCAGGACATGTCGAGTGTGTGCAGCAGTAATTATGCTCTCTGCCCCCCCTGTCTCCTGACCTTTGCCCCCAGGACATGTCGAGTGTGTCCAGCAGTAATCATGCTCTCTGCCCCCCCTGTCTCCTGTCCTTTTACCCCAGGACATGTCCAGTGTGTGCAGCAGTAATCATGCTCTCTGCCCCCCCTGTCTCCTGACCTTTGCCCCCAGGACGTGTCCAGTGTCTGCAGCAGTAATCATGCTCTCTGCCCCTCCTGTCCTTTGCCCCCAGGATATGTCGAGTGTGTGCAGCAGTAATCATGCTCTCTGCCCCTCCTGTCCTTTGCCCCCAGGACATGTCGAGTGTGTGCAGCAGTAATCATGCTCTCTGCCCCCCCTGTCTCCTAACCTTTGCCCCCAGGACATGTCCAGTGTATGCAGCAGTAATCATGCTCTCTGCCCCCCCCTGTCTCCTGACCTTTGCCCCCAGGACATGTCCAGTGTGTGCAGCAGCCCCACCTCCAGCCCCAAGCCCAAGACCACGGGCCTGTCCCCGGCCCAGAAGTCCAGCCTGATCACGGCCACGCAGCTGCTCAAGACCCACATGCAGCGCACCGGAACCGTGCTCACACACAGGCAGGCGCAAGGTAGCTACCACCGCATGTAACTCACACACACACACACACATACACACACGCACAGACATACACATACATAATTAACACCACTGGTACCAAAGATTCCCACAACATCCCTCACAGACATGCGCACGCACGCACACACACACACACACACACATACACACACACACACATACACACTGCCACATATGCCATTGATGTGTGGTTGACACACAGGCCCATGTGCAGTTCACACATCGCCCACACTCATCCAGTGCAGCCTTGAACACACACACACACACACACACCAACCACATCTCATCCAGTGCATTCTTGAACAGACAGACACACACACACACCCCCACAATGACACACACTAAAGGAGTGTGAGACCACACAGGCAGCAAGAGTGTGTGTCTGAGTGTGTGTGTGTGTGTGTGTGTGCGCTGATGTATGCGAAGAACGAGAGGCTGCGTGGGGCGCTGAGCGGAGGTGGAGTCGTGACACGCAGGCCCCGTTTGACGCCCCGGCTCCTGTGAAAGGACAGGATCTGAGTGTGTGACATTTCTCTTTTCTCTCCTCCCTCCCCTCTCATGTTCCCTTGAATGCCCCCCCCCCTCGCCTCTTTTCTTCTTCTTCTTCCTCTCCTTCCTTCCTTCCTTCTTGGTTTCACTCGTTCTCTCTCTCAATGTGTTCCATTCTCTCCAGCTCAGTTTGCTGCTTTTATGAAACAAAACATGCTTGTGAGGAAAAGCCTTCCTCCTGGCACCCCCCTCCTGTCTCTTCGGTGAGTAGCTCTCGCCTCCAGCTTCCACTCCTGTCCTTCCACTGCCCCTCTCTCTCTCTCTCTCTCTCTCTCTCTCTCTCTCTCTCTCTCTCTCTCTCTCTCCTCTCTCTCTCTCTCTCTCCTCTCTCTCTCTCTCTCTCTCTCTCTCTCTCTCTCTCTCTCTCTCTCTCTCTCTCTCTCTCTCTCTCTCTCTCTCTCTCTCTCTCTCTCTCCGCTTTTCTTCCTTTGCCTGTCATTTCTTTACACACACACACAGGGGCACGGACACATGCAGGGACACGGACACACACACACAGGAGCACAGACACACACACACACCCACAGGGGCACGGACACACACCCACAGGGGCACGGACACACACCCACACACGGGCACACACACACACACACACAGGGACACGGACACACGCACACACACACAGGGACACGGACACACGCACACACACACAGGGACACGGACACACGCACACACACTCACACACAGGGACAAGGACACATGCACACACACAGGGACACGGACACACACACACACACTCACACACAGGGACAAGGACACATGCACACACACAGGGACACGGACACACTCACACACAGGGACAAGGACACATGCACACACACAGGGACACGGACACACACACAGGGACACGGACACGCACAGGGACACGGACACACACACACGGACACACACACACACACACACACACACACACACACACACACTGGAGCACGGACACACACACAGGAGCACCGACACACACACAGGAGCACGGACACTCACACACATACAGGGGCACGGGGAGACACACACACACACGTGCACCTAATTGGTGTACGAAGTCGCAGTTAGTTCTGTGTTTGTCTCCATTTCATCTCATTTGGGTCTCGTGTGGCTCTGCTCTGTTTTTATATCCGTCTTTGAACCGTTTATCGTAACTGGGGAGTTGCTTTCTCATGTAAATCTGCACAGAGCATCATGAGGATGTATTGGGTGAAGTGTTGGCACCAGTCAGAGTTTGCAGGCACTATTTCAACTCTGTTTTTTTGTTTTTTTTCTGCAATGTAGAATGTTGCTGGAGACAGAAACACTGTAACAAGAACTCAAGGCAATAATTTTGTAGTAAGCAAAAGAAAATGTCAAAAAAAAAAAAAACAAATCAAAGTTTTTCCACAGTTTCACAACCCCTCTACCTATATAATATAGATAGAGGGGTTGTGCTTTTTAAGAGATTACTTGTGTTAAGAATGTGTTTTGTAATAATCATGATTGGGTTATTTCAGTATTAAACCAGCTAACACCCACCGAAGATGTTAAACCTCTACAGACTTAGTAAGATGCCAACATGAGTCGTAGTTTGTAGACAAACAGAATGGCATCTGGACAAAGACAAAGCTTGACCAAAGAACATCATAATTTGAAATCATTGCATCGCTAAATGTATTTCCTGAAAAAATTAAGCCATCGATGGCCTTTAACATTTTGTTAAACCTGTTTGCCCTTCCTCCTCTCTCCCTCTCTCTCTCCCTCTCTCTCTCTCTCTCTCTCTCTCTCTCTCTCTCTCTCTCTCTCTTTCTCTCTTTCTTTCTCTCTCTCTCTCTTTCTTTTTCTCTCTCTCTCTCTCTCTCTCTCTCTCTCTCTCTCTCTCTCTCTCTCTCTCTCTCTCCTTCTCTCTCTCCCTCTCTCATCCCACCCAGTTCCTGTGTCCAGCGAGCAGTCGGAGAGTCTGGAGCGTGAGGACCTGCGAGTGCATCTGAAGCGGAGACAGACGCCCAGCCCCACGCCCACCAAGGCCTCCAAGAGGGCCAAGATCAAAGTGACCATTGTGTCCCACGCAGAGGCGGGGGGCGCCGCCATCAGCTCCGCCGCACAGGAAGGTGAGGGCCAGGAACTCCGTCAGGACCGAGCGTCAGCAAGCGGCCCCTCCAGAGGCTTTGGTCCTGTGTGCAGAAGGAAACAAAGTGGAATGTCCGCACAGTTTTCCCCCGTTTAGTTTTTTTTAAAATGATCACCACAAGTGAACTTTTTCGAGCTTCATCTAGTCTGATGAAGAGCGTAAGGTCGAAAACGTCCACTTGTGGTGATCATTAAAAAAACTAAACGAAAGCAACTGTGCAGACATTGCATTTTGTTTCACTTTGTGTCACTTGTTTTGAAGGAACTCTATGCTCTTTATAGTCAGGTTTATGATCAACCAATTACACCAAATTGGTTGTGTATGTCAGGAAGCATACATCCACAGAAGATCTGTGGTAGTTCTTCAAGATGTTTGGTGCAAGCTACCAGCCAAGTTCCTTCAAAAACTCTATGCAATAGACCTAGAAGAACTGATGCTCTTTTAAAGGCAAAGGGTGGTCACACCAAATATGGATTTGATTTAGGTTTCTCTCTTGTTCAGTCACTGCATTTTGTTAATTGATGAACGTAAATAATTTAACACTTCTATTTCTAAAGGTATTCCTAGTTGACAGCATTTTTTCACACCTGCCTAAGACTTTTGCACAGTACTGTATGTAGGGCTGGGCGATGTTACATTACATTACATTACATTACACTTAGCTGACGCTCTTATCCAGAGCGACTTACAGATATTTACAGGGTTTCAGTTACAGTTCCTGGAGCAGTGTGGGGTTAGATGCCTTGCTCAAGGGCATCTCAACCATGGGTAGGGCAGGATTCGAACCGGCAACCTTCCGATTACAAGAACAGCTCCCTAACCACTAGGCCACAGCTGACCGATATGGACCAGAAGTGATGTCACAATATTTTTGGGCCGTTTGGCCATGTAAAATCATGTATATCCATACTTTAAACAGAACAAACAAAGAGTTTTCATGTTCCCTCAGTGCCATAAGTATAAGAAAACACAAAGTGTTTTATTTAGGCAGTCTAGACTGCTCTAACACAGCTGTGTGAGTACATAATACCAGGAGCACAGAGGCACAGTGGAGCATTGCATGAAAGCGGCTATTGTCGAAACAGAAAAGTAAGTGGCTTTGATAAAGTGGTACTACAGTATCAACAATAATATTGATATGGCAGTATTGTCTCAACTGCAGATTTCCTTCAAAAATGTACCAGTATTACATTAATACTGATATATCTCTCAGTGCTTAGTTCTCAATTTGTTCAATTTCACGGCTGCACAGTCTCTTGGCAGCAATTGGCAGTCATCCTGCAACCCCGAGGGGGTAAACTTCAGCTGATTTAGGAAAGTGCCCCTGTGCCGGGACAGGGCTGAAATAGCACAGTCCTATGTTTATCTGCACAACTTTGACTTTTAACACCTCTGCTCATTCGCTCACGCAAAAGGTATTTCAACAGAAAATGACCATTTTAGTGCACTGCTCCCCTGGCTGTCAGCGATTGGTACAGAAAGCAAATGTGTGAGCAGTGAAATGGTTCCCCTGCTGAATTTTTATGCTACACTTGAGGCCGGGGGTTGGGGGGTGGTGGGTGATTTTCCTGCACGCATGGAAAATTTCCTAAAGCTCAAAAAAGGAGGGGTGGGGGAGGGGGGTGGAGTGTGAGGTGGGGGTGGTGTGAGGGGCAGCTTTTGAGGCTGCCGGCGTCTGACCTGGTTTCCTCCCGATTGTAGTGTGTTCGTCGGTCAAGCCGCTCACCGTCACCATGGGCCCCCGCCTCCTCCGGGGCAAAGGAGCTCTCTGGACTCCTCACCGCACAAAGGTAACACTGTCTGCTGCATTTAGCACACACACACACACACACACACACGCATATACACTCATATACTTGTACAAACGTACACACACATACTCATACACACACACTCATACACACGCACATACTTATACTCACATACACACACACTTATACATGCATACATACATACACACACACACACACACACATGTACAAACAAACAAACCCACATAGTTACATACGCATACACACACATACTCATACACTTACACACACACACACACACACACATAACCTACACACACACATACACACTTACACAAACATACACAGAGAGGCTGTTCAGGTCTCAGTTTGTTCCAGTTGGCCTATTTACTGAGGCAGGGTATTTATTCACTTTGCACGCAACGTGCCCCTCGCTCTGCCTGAAAAATGTGTTGCGCAGACGTCTGACTCAGCGAAGAAGAGAGGCCGATGAATCTCCCGCCCTCGCCTGAACTCGTAGCCCCAGTCTGCACAGAGCGCCAGCAGTGATATCATCGCTCCGCTACAGTTTTATTACGTCTCGCAGGCCAGCAGACGTGTGTCATGTAAAGGCTGCAGTCTGTGACCTGTGATGGGTTTCTTTAGACAAGGGGCTTCCTGTGTCTTGTCCGCAGGTCTGGCCTGGTGGAAGTTTCCGGCGCCCTGAGCTCCAGCACGAGTTTCCACAACATCCAGAGCTGCTCGTCTTCGCCTGCCCAGGCCACCGCTCCCACCACCAGCCAGGGTAACTTACTCACACACACACACACACATACACATACACACTAGAGATGCACAGATGAGCTGTTTTTTATCCGCACACAAATCACAAAACTCATCATCCCTCCGCTATCCATTTGCACCCACGTTTTTTGACCAATTTTAAAAACTGCACCCACGAAAAGCGTGATCGTTTTTTCACATGTAGGCAACAATATTTAACAATGTAGGCTATTTTTTTTTTTATTTGAATAGTTTAACTGCCACTCGCCCGAATTTAATTAAAATGTTTTTTTTCGTCACGTCATCCACCTGACCTGCAGTTTAGCTGCAGACTCCGCGGCTGTAACCACCATCCACGCATCTCTACCACACACACACACACACACACACATATATATATATATATATATATATATATATATATATATATATATATCTTTTTATATATATACATCTTTTTAACCCCCACCCCATCATTCTCCCAGCAACCTTTTTGTATTGCAAAGGTGCAGTCTTGGATTTTGACTCAATGCGGTTTTAATGTCAGAATCAGAACACTCATCTTGACGGCCATTTTATACATTCTTGTTGTGCCGTTTTTATGCACAAACATGGTTCTGTGACAGGGACATAGAACAAAGCTGCTTTAAATGAGAAGCCAGTTACACAATACTTCAGCCAATCAGCACGTTGTATTAGGAAGACAGGAGTGGGAAGGGCTGTCATTTGATTGGCTGTTTAGCTTAAATGTCGAGATTTCTGTCAGAATCATGGACTGTACCTTTAAACGGGACCTGACATCCCTCCTCTTCCTCCTCCTCTTCCTCCTCCTCCTCCTCCCTGGGGAAAATCATGTCCCCAGTTTGCATGGTCTGCTGAGCATCTTCAAAGTTAAGCCATCTTCGTTAAGTGGATTTCTGCTGCTTTGAGTTGTGCTCCGCTGTGGGCCCCCAGACAAAGAGAATTTACATCAGGAAGGCACTCCCAGCATGCTCCAGTCTGGACGTGTAAATCCCAGTGCAAATACACAGGGGGAGAAAGGAGCACTGTTAAATGGGTGGAACGAGAAGATGCACAGCTCTCCTCCTCCTCCTCCTCCTCCTCCTCCTCCTCTACCTCCGCAGTCAGCCCCACTGTGTACTGACTGTCTCCCTGTGTGTGTGTGTGTGTGTGTGTGTGTGTGTGTGTGTGTGTGTGTGTGTGTGTGTGTGTGTGTGTGTGGTTTTGCCCCCCTGTGTAGCTCCCTCGGCCAGTAGTCTGCTCCAGGGCCTGAGTTTCAGTCTGCAGGAGATTGTGACCAAGTCTCCCAGCCTCCCCTCCACGGCGGCCAGTGACACACAGGTAGTTCACTGCTAAGCCACTTTGGCTATTTAGGAAAGCACTATCGAATATTTTATTATTATTATTATTATTATTTATTTAGCCTACTCGTAGCCCAGTGCTTCTCAACCTGCAGCTCCAGGCTATGCACAAGAGTGTACATTTAGAGATGGGCAGGCTATGTAGAGTGTAGATTTAGATATGGGCAGGCTATGTAGAGTGTAGATTAGGGTATGTAGAGTGTAGATTAGGGTATATAGAGTGTAGATTAGGGTATGTAGAGTGTAGATTTATAGATGAGCAGGCTATGTAGAGTGTAGATTAGGCTATGTAGAGTGTAGATTAGGCTATGTAGAGTGTAGATTAGGCTATGTAGAGTGTAGATTTATAGATGGGCAGGCTATGTAGAGTGTAGATTAGGCTATGTAGAGTGTAGATTTAGAGATGGGCAGGCTATGTACAAGACTGTAGATTTATATTTGGGAAGGGAGAAGACTTAATCTCCATTGGGAAATATCACTGCTGTTGTGGCAGCTTCAACACATGTTAACCGAAAAAATACAGCAGTCTTGCATAAATAATGCATTTCAAAAACAGAATATTTGTTAAGGCGTAGTTTCTAACTCCTGACATCTCTACATTTGACATATCCAAAATGCATAGCTCACTGACCCCTGGGTGCATATTGACGGCTGTAAAGGGTTGCCTGATTAATGTGCGGTTGAGGAGTAGTGATGCGTTACAGCGTTGTGTTTCCTGCTAGGTGAATAGTGAACTCGGTTTGTTTCATGTGTAAGAGCTGCATCTACAGTGCGCTGTGGGTTGAAGATTGCTTCTCCAAGAGAATCATTTGTGAAAGTAGGGAGCAGAACAGACATTTGGAATCCCCCGATCAAAAACACGGGGAGTTATATTGATCGTGATTGTTATGTAAAAAAATACAACATTTCAAATATAGTCTTACTCAGCCTTTTCAGCGCATTAAAGCAAACCCTGAATCTGCTGTTATTCTCCTTAGATTAGATTTTTTTTTATATAAATATATTCTGTTGGCTTTCTCTGAAATCATTTCATAGTTCTTGCATAGTTTAACCGCTGCCCTGTGACATGCAATCCAATTTTTATTTCTCTGAAATCTCTGAAATCATTTCATAGTTCTTGCATAGTTCAACCGCTGCCCTGTGACATGCAATCCAATTTTTATATCGACCGCAGCAATCGATCATGATGTGGTGACGTCCTCACATGCACTGCAGATGGGGGGTGGGGGGGGGCCCGTGAGAGCAGCCAGTAAAAATGAGAATCTCAGTACCCATAGTCCTCTGGAGACTGTGAAAGGGAATGAACATGTATCACGATAACAAACAGCGGCGTGGTTGATTAATAGCTCCCTTTCATGGGGCTCCAGGGCGCCGTACCGAAGGTACAATATAACACGGCCTACTCCGCCTCCGCCTCTGCCTCTGCCTCTGCCTCTGCCCAGTGCTGTCCTAACCACACGTCTGATTTAGGGACTGTGGCCCAGTTGATGAGGAGGTGGCGAAGTGCTGCCTTAGAGCAAGGACGGGTTATTTATTTTGCCGGTTACCCTGTGTTTTTTAATGGCGTAAACCTGGCCACCACATCATCCCAGGAGGGGAGGGGAGAGGAGAAGAGAGAAGACAAGAGAAGAGAAGAGAAGAGAGAAGGAGAGGAGAGAAGGAGGGGAGGGGAGAGGAGAGAAGGAGGGGAGAGGAGAGAAGGAGGGGAGAGGAGAGAAGGAGGGGAGAGGAGAGAAGGAGGGGAGAGGAGAGAAGGGGAGGAGAGGAGGGGAGGAGAGGAGAAAAGGAGAGGAGAAAAGGCGAGGAGAAGAGGGCCTGCAGGCTGAGGGAAAATAAAGGGAACATGTGGAGGGAATGCGGGTGACGTGTAGTAGCAGAGTGTCTCTTAATCCCTGCGCTCAAACTGCTGAGTCTGTCTCCTCTTCGCAATGCCCTTTCTACTTTCGACTGCAGGTTTTTTAAAGCTTTACAGTTGTCAGTTGAAACCATGTTACAGAATTCAAATATAGTTCATGTTTATAGTATGTGTGTGAGAGAGTTTTTATAGTCATCGTAGTTTTTAATATCATAGTTTTTAGTACAGTTTAGTAGAAATTAGGTGTTAACTGTTTTCTTTTTAAATGCTTAGGGTTTTGTGTCTGTGTTTCTGGCTTCCTTTAACTGTCTTTGTGAAAGCCACATTGCATTAACAGCACTTTCAGTGGTAGAACAAAACCTGAGCTAATTATCAGTAGAAATATGAACAGGTTGATTCCCTGGCAGACGTGGGTATAAAGGGGTATAAGTGCACTTTAGGCCATCTAAGGGCTACAGCATCACACCTGGTGCCCCTTTGTGGTGTGACTTGATTTTGTGAGGTGTCTGGTTTAAGGAAGAATATCATACATTTCCAAAGTGAAAATATCAAGTAAGCTTCGGAAGGGCCAATATATATATGGTTTTATAGTTGCATCCAACACCCATTTTGTGTCAGACCCCCATTGTGCAATGCAGTGTGTGTTATATTTACAATGTGGAAATAACAAAAGTGAGCTTTGGATGGGCCAGTATGTAACTGTATAGTCGTGTCTGTTTTGAAATGCAGCTTGTCTAGCACTCTGCACTTTCTCTCTCTTTTAATGGCATAACATGCACAAAGCACTTTACCATCCTATGTATGGGGTGGGGGTGGGCGGGGCCGGGGGCGGGGGGTGTACATATGTTTACCCTGTCTGTGTGTATAATCTTGCTTATCCCGTCTGGTCTAGTAGTGAGCTGTCTATCTCATTTCATTATTTCTAGTGTCTCGTGTTGTCCAGTCTCCTGTGTTGTATCAGATGTACTGTATGGCACAAAAGTTTCCACATGGACAAATAAACTTCTGTCTGTCTGTCTGTCTGTCTGTCTGTCTGTCTGTCTGTCTGTCTGTCTGTCTGTCTGTCTGTCTGTCTGTCTGTCTGTCTGTCTTTCTTTCTTTCTTTCTTTCTTTCTTTCTTTAATTCTTTCTTTCTGTCTGTCTGTAGGTCTGTAGGTCTGTCTGTAGGTCTGTAGGTCTGTCTGTAGGTCTGTTGGTCTGTCCATCTATCTATCCAATTGACGTTCTCCTGTTTTCCTACTGTCCCTTCCTTAGGTCTCCGGCGGGAAGCCTCAGGTGCTGGGCTCCCTGGGCGGGGGCGGAGGCACGCTGGTGCGCGCGGTGCCCGTCGTCTCCACGGGAGGCTCGGCGGCGGTCAGCAAGACCACGGCCATCCACCAGCTGCTGACCAATGGGGGGCTGGCCAAGCTGGCGAGTAGCCTCCCAGGCCTGGCGCAGGTTTCCAACCAGGCCGCCGGTACGTCCCGTCAGGCCAAGCAGCGCCGGCCTCGCTGAGGGATGGAAAGGGAGAGGAGGGGAGGGCAGTGGTGACCACCCTACCACCCTATGCCCCTCATCCTCTCAGCCCCCCTCCCCCCAAACACCAAACACCAAACACACACACTTAGCCCCCTCGCTCTCTCGTTTGAAGGGCTCAGCTGGCCTGCCCCAGTGGATGCAGGCAGGGCTAGTGTGGTGTAGAGAGGCCACGGTGGGGCCAGCACAGCCTCTAGGACAGTCTCAGAGTCCGTTAGAGGTGTTTTAGTGGAGGTCTGGGATGGGATAGGATGGGATGGAACGGGGCAGTGTAGCTTGCTTGGATGTGTACATTTTGTATCGCAGGAAGTGTTGGAATGAAGCCTTCGAGTCTGTATTATAGTTAGTGTTCTGGTAGGGCTACAAGTCTGTATCATAGTTAGTGTTCTCACAAGGATGCAAGCAAAAAACAAGTCTGAGCTGTCCCTTGTCTGAATGATGTGTCTGCAGAGAATTGTGTTTATCTGATACCCCCCAACCCCCTCTTTGTTTTCTTTCTCGCTTTTTTTTTGGTCTTTTTTCTATGTTTGATTCTTTTGCATGTTGTTGATCCGACTGTAAGTTGTTAAAAGTGTCAAAGCTTTTGAATCTTCTCATGTTGTTCCACCCTCTGTCAACTGAACATCTTGTTAGCTTGATTCCAACTAAAGTTCTGGAAACCTGCTAATTAAATGTCCATCTTTGTTGCTTTCTCAGTATTTTTGTTCGTCTTTTGTTTGTTTTGCTTATTCTCTCTATAAATGTGTGGGGCATGGAGCACTTAAATGGAACATGCTTTATACTGCAGGGTATGCCCTTTGACAGTCATGTAAAAAATAATGACCTAACACTAACACAGTGTCCACACTGTCCCCATACCCGCACTCAGACAGTGCTACATCTAGGTAGAAAATGGCATGGTAGAGATGAGGGCCTGGACTGAAATCTCCCTTTACATTTTCAGATTTTGTTTAATTGCAATAAAAGCTGCAAAACAATTGGTGCTTTCAGTTTTTTTTTTCACCCCATTGAAAGTGTAGCTGTTTTGGGATAATGTATGACCACAATTTTTAACAGATAAATTGTGAGGAATATTTAGGCCTAATAGACACGAAACCCCTTCAGAGTCATGATGGTCAGTCACCAGCTCTAGCCTCCAAACCATGAAGCCTATTAGCTCAAGTGTAGAGGTTTTTCTGGGACATCAGGATGTCCTGATGACTGACAGCCTCTTGCAGTGGTGTGTCCTAGCGTGCACTACGCCTACTAGTTCCATTTAAGTACTCTTGGTCATATTCGTGCCTTTAATCATTTGGTGATTTGATTTGAGCTTTTCTTGTGTCTCCACAAAATAACCTTCACATGCCGCGCTACATGCTGCGTAATCCCCACCCCATCATCCCGCTGCTCACTCACACACGGCAAGGGACGAGCACAACTGTGTTGATGCATCACACAGGCCGTACAGTATCCATATGGGATGAATATGAGCAAAAAGACATTTTCCAAATCCTGCATTACGACATTGTGTAGCCCCAGGCAGCTTTGCGACATGATATTAAAAAGATAAATGTGGACAGGACTTTAAGTCATTTAATAAGATCACTTTTATCACTTGACTTCGAGGCAGTGTACAGCATCAGAATGAATCAATATATAAACAGCAGTTTATACTGTTAGTCTACACTGTTAAAGTATCTCATAGCGGAGGGAGAATACCACATCCCGTGGCTTTGCACTGCTGCTGGATGGGAAAGCAGCCTGTGGATCTGTCAGAGGAACCGGAATGTTCTGTGTGTGGAGTCACAAGAGAAATACAACACAAGACTCGTTTTATCACCCGTAATCACACAAATGTTGGGCTGCAGCTGGAGCTTTTTCCCTGAGATTTTTCTATTTTAGAGGGTGTTTAGTGGGGCAATAGCCATCTCCCTCTATGGCAGTTGTATTTGTGTTTAGGAGATGTATTTCCCAATCCCCTCTATGGCAGCTGTAGTTGTGTCTAGTTCAGTGGTGTAATCCCAAACCCATCTGCGTTGGCAGTTGTAGTTGTGTTTACTGGTGTAATCCCCACACCCCTCTATCGTAGCTGTAGTTGTGTTTAGTTCAGCACTGTAATCCCCACACTCATCTGTGTTGGTAGTTGTGTTTACTGGTGTAATCCCCAAACCCCTCTATGGCGGTTGTAGTTGTGTGTAGTTCAGTGGTATAATCCCTAACCCCCACTATGGTACCTGTAGTTGTGTTCACTGGTGTAATTCCAAATCCCTCTATGGTAGTTGTAGTTGTGTGTAGCTCAGTGGTATAATGCCTAACCCCCTCTATGGTAGTTGTAGTTGTGTTTAGTTCAGTAGTGTAATCCCCACACCCCTCTATGTTAGCAGCTGTAGTTGTGTTTACTGGTATAATGCCTAACCCCCTCTATGGTAGTTGTAGTTGTGTTTACTGGTATAATGCCTAACTCCCTCTATGGTAGTTGTAGTTGTGTTTAGGTCAGTAGTGTAATCCCCACATGCCTCTGTGTTAGCAGCTGTAGTTGTGTTTACTGGTATAATGCCTAACCCCCTCTATGGCAGCTGTAGTTGTGTTTACTGGTGTAATCCCCAAACCCCTCTGTGTTGGCAGCTGGGCTGAAGGCCCCGACCACCATCACCGTGACCCTGCGCGGACAGCCCAGCAGAGTGGCTCCTCTGGGCCAGGCCACAGCCCCTCCAGCCCCTGCCAGACCCCCTGACAACAAGGTGGGTCTGTCTGCCAAATGACACCCCCCCCCCCCCCCCCCCCACTCCACCCAAACACACACACACATACACACACACACACACACCCCACTCCATGCAGCGCCTAAACTTGCTCTGTCCGAGCTGTGTTTCCTGAAAGCGTTGCTGAGCAACCACGGTGGTAACTAGGAGTGTGTTCAGAATGATAGCGCCAGTCTTATGTAAATGCCGTTGGTTGGTCACTGACGCTTTCGGGGAAAACACACTCCTGAATAGCTGCTTTGGTGTGAAGATTAAGTGAGTTGTGTGGAAGTTGACACCTACCTATAGACATATAGAGTTATTTTGTACGACAGTGTATCCAAGTTAATGGATGCTCAACTGCCCTAAGCTTTTATAACTTTCTGTTGTTTAAGATAGATAAATCAGACAAGACTAGTAACTAAGATAAACAAATTTTAAAAAGAGATGACAAAAATTATACTGACCTGTAAGGACAGTCAACAATAGAAGTGAGCAACAGAGGAGGTGGCCGAATAGCTACCAAGTTGTTCTGTCCAGTGAGATGTGAAAATAAAAATACATCAAACCAATTACATTTGCCATCCATATGGTCAGTATGGCCAGGGTCAAAGTTAAATATGTGCACTCTGTCGAGTCATAGATGCTTTTTTTTTTGGAAGTTTCACTCAGTGGGTAGAGTCTTCGTGTTTACGTCTCTCAAGCCATTTTTTTCCCTTCCTCTTCTCCGTCTAAATTAATTAGCCGTAGCTGGGCGTCAGAGTCGTTGCCGTGGATACGGTGGTACTGAGGAGGAGAGATAATGAGCCTGTAATTATTGTGTTAATTACTCCTGTAGATCTTAGCGACACGCTTGTCTCCCCCGCTCTCGATCAGTGCCACGGCTGTGATGTGAAATGTTTGGCGCCTTGTTTGGAGACGATGGCTGTGCCACGGTGGGCACAGTGGGCTCGGTTCCGTAATCTCTTTTCAGTTCCACAGTCGGGCATAATCCCCATAGTAACAGGCACATAAACAAACAA
Organism: Coilia nasus; assembly: GCA_027475355.1. Taxonomy (NCBI): domain Eukaryota; kingdom Metazoa; phylum Chordata; class Actinopteri; order Clupeiformes; family Engraulidae; genus Coilia; species Coilia nasus. The sequence goes on along the minus strand of CM050217.1, from coordinate 6,928,803 downwards.
CTTTTTATGTCCTCTGGGGGGGGGGCGATATTCCAGAAAGCAGGCTTAGTCCCCTACCTTGGTATGTTAACTCAGAGCAAGTGGCAAACCTCCTAATAGTAGAGATCTGTGGTTTTGTTTTGCTAGGACAATGAAACTGTAAGAGTCTTCTATTAGAAGGTTTACGACCCACTCAGAGTTCACTATATTTGGGTTAGTCACCAAACCACCTACGTGGAACTTGCCCCAGGTCAGGTGCTGCTGCAGTTTACTGGATCTTGTTAAGCATTAATTGTAAAGCAGGATTCATTGTAAGGCAGTGGTGGCCTAGTGGTTAAGATAAAGGACCTGTGATCACAGGTTCAAAACCTCGTTCGCCATTATAATAATAATAATAATAATAAAACTTTACTTATATAGCACAGTTCATACATGCAATATGCAACTCAAAGTGCTTTACAGTTTAGCAGGGTTGTTACAAGACAACATTTCTTGCGGTTTAGTGGTGTCGGAGCAGATAAATACAGTGGCAGACTGACTCTTGCATGAACACAGGTAGGCAGTCCTTGTATGCCATTGAGGTACCCTGAGCATCGTCCCCACCGTCCCCACACACTGCTCCCAAGCTATCGTTGTCATGGCTGCCCCCTGCTCACGTGTGTGATGGGTTAAATGCAGAGGTTGAATTTCGTTGAGTGCACTGTGTGCTGTGATGTGCCGTGTGATCACAATGACCAATGGGACTGACTTTCACTTTCACTGTGACATTAGTAGAGTAAGATCGGCATTACCTTTAGGGCTCATTCACACCAAACACTCTGCGTATTCAGCGCGTGGCCGTTTTCTGTCCGTATTCGTCTAGAATGCATGTTAACAAATTAGACTCTTTACACCGCATGCGTGATTTGTGCGTATTCTGTCCCTATACAAACATATTGTATACGGATACGTGGTGTGAATCAGGCCTTAGAAGCATTGACAGAGACATACTCAAAAAGGTATATGCCAAGAAACATCTAGAACATGTTGAAATATTCTTCTGTCAACTTATTCAAACAGGTTGTTCATGCTTATCATTTTGTTGTTGGAAATTGTTACTGATTTTGACAGTTAATCTTACTGCCTGCATGGAGAAAAAATATTCAACTGTATCTTTGAATTTCAGTGACTGATGTGTGTAAAATTATTAAAATCAGCCTAAAAACCATCACGAAAAAACAAAATGGTCACTCTTTAAAAGCCTTGTCCTTGCTAGTGTTTTCAGCAACCCACTGACCATTGCTCCCCTCTCCAGTGACAGACTCAGGCGTTGTAGTGTGTCTACAGTCTACGGTGACCATGGTCAGCATGTTGGAGCATCTCATGGAGCCAGCTGGACGCCAGGAGACCAGGCATGGATGGCACCTCATCTGCTGCTGCCGATGGCATACAAGCCCTGGGCAGGGACGCTACTAACACTTGTGGGCCCCCTGCAAGAAAATAATTTTGGGCCCCACCCCAACCATATAGTCCATAGTCCTCTGTGGGCCCCTGTGAAGCTCTGGGCCCCCTGAATCATCCTGACCTAGCCCCCTTTAGCGGCACCCTGGGTCTGACGTCCTGACCTGGACGTTATCCGGAAGCGGATCTCTTTCACTGATCATCCCCAGACCAAAAGAGAGACCAGTTGGCCCAAATACTGGCACTTTGACTTTGCTTACAAACTATCGCTTCATCAAGCTAACGTCTTCAAGGATATAATTAGAGGAAGATCTATGTTCGTGCCTCTGATAAAAAGTGATGTCTTTTTGTACGCCTTTTGATTGCAAAACCTTTTGCCGTTGTTGCACTATACAACCCCTGCATCATTTGTTTTGTTCCATGTTTTTCAGTGTTGACTAAACCCAGAGTAATCCGTGAGAGCATTGTAGTTGCTTATATTGCTCAGATTCTGTAATGAATTGTTGCCATATTTTCTTTAGGTGACCCTTCAAATTGAATAGGTAAGAGCGCATTGAAGCCTGCATTCGTTTCCTCTAAGGCCTCTGATAACTGGAAGGAATCTGTTATTTAAAGGAAATGAAGACAGAGCACGTAACCTTGAATCACAGCAAAGTTCAAGTTAAGTTGGGAAAATAAAGGAAAAATGGACTGCTGCTTCAGCCAGTACAAACTTGGCCTTGCAAACCAAAAAGAGCCTGTGAGTAAACACAGCATGTTAAAATGGGTTGCTCAAGATCAGTCCTTCGAATCTTTTCTTTGAGTCGGAAAATCTTCTCTTGGAGTCCTTGCCTGACACCACTTCTGTACAGCAGCTGCTGTTGGAGCTGACCAACGGGTTGTGAGCAAGCTTCTAAAACTATGTCTGGACCTTTTAAAGTGCCTCTGTATGAATTGCGGGGAATAACCTGTCACACAACAATAATTTAAATTGTCATTTTGTCTTTCTGTTTTTATTACCAGTCAGATAATTTTCGAACTGGCAATAGGCTGTTTTATCTCACAGTGCCTACGAGTCTACTGCTGTAGGAAAAGCCTGCTGCGCTTAAACTATTTAATGAATATCACGGTTTAACCTCATTGGCACATAAGCTCAATTTCAATTCATGCTTTCCAGCATTCAAGATCAAAGTGACTAAGCGTTTTGAAACATTTCACAGCACCAGTGATCTGAGTGTCAAATTACCTGGAGTTTTATCTTGAGGCAGTTTGCAGTCACTGATTTTTTTTTCTCTAGAAAACAGGTGCAGTGTTCAATGGCTTTGAAAGATAGGGAGGCTCAAAGAATCCATGATTTGATGAGGTCATACAAAGTACTTTGGGTTAAAAGGCCAGAAATGCTTCAGGTCATACTTTTATATCTTACGGACGTATAACAGCAACATTATCTGCACAGATCATTCTACACATCCATAACACACTATGTGTGAGCTGATCTATTTCTATTTATTCTTTCCTCAAGTCAGTTTTTGCATACTAACTTTTTCCGTTGTCACAAACGTATTTGAATATCCACTTACAGCAATTCCCCTACTCCATCCCTGCTGCGTTGTGTGTTCCCTATAGCTGTCATGCATAGCGCTGATAAAGCCTCGTTAGTGGCTTAGTGTCTCCAGAACTAATTAAGAGCTGTGCTTAGTTTCAAAGTGTCATGTTTTTGTTTTCTTTTGGAACTAGGAAAGAGAATGGAAACCGTTTCCTGGATATTTCAGTTGAATGTACAGGGACGTCTGTTTATGTTGACAACTGTGTCTACTGCTAAATGAAATGTTAAAATTGTCAGTGAAGAAACTGCTCCAGACGACGAGAATAAAACACAGTTACCCGTTTGTCTTATGACTCACATTTATGTTTATTCACATATAATTTCAGTGAAGAAGTTTAATTACCGCTACGGTTGCACAGACGTACACTGACTCTGCACTGTCCTTTGGACATAAATCCAGTCATAGAAAGTTTGATAAACACAACACAGAAACTGATTCAGTCACGTTGTACAGAGGAAACTGGAATGGGCTGAGAGGCCGGTGTTTAATTGCACAGATGCTTCCGGTTCTCCAACAGTATTTGTTTTGGACGAGGCTAATCTGTATGATGATTATAATGCTTATGATAATAGTTGTTGGCAGTGCTCAAAGGCAAAAAATGAAGCGGGGGCAAAAACTGAATGTAGAACTGGGAGTTTTGGATAATGAGTAAATTCATGATACTAATACCCTTTAATTGACCTGAGTAGACATACGGTAAGTGACATGAAATGTCAACACAACTCATTATATTTTAATGAAGTGTTGAAGGGTGCATCTATTGATTCAAAACAAATGTAAAAAAAAAAAAAAAATAGGGGACCCTCTCCCTTTAAGGTAATTGAAATAAAAAGCATTTATGAATTTAGATTATAATCTAATGGTGTACCTTCAAACCAGGCAGTCCTGCTCCCAGACAGCAGTGTGTCCCATCAATCAGGACGGATGAAAGAGTACAAATATGAGGCACATTTCAGCTCTTGAGAATGCCGCCAAAGCACGCACATCCCGGATTCTGAACCGGGAGCAGAACTTATGGCCCGGAATGTCACACTAATAAAACAAAACTTTGGTAGCAAAAATCTGGTTGAAGCAGACTCTTAGGTTCTACCTAACAAATTCAACCAATATAAACAAATGCATATCCGCACTGTGATCAGATTTACTCTGGATAACACAGAGCAATCTGGTAAATTCCAAACTGTGAAAACAGTTACACATAATGACTGATTTTGTCCTCATGAAAAGAATGTGGTGCATTTACTTTCTATCAACCATTCCTCTTTATTTCTACCCATAGGATCGTGACTATAAAAAGTTTATAATAAAACTCATCAAAATTACATGAAGTCATGTTGACTCTGTGACAAATAATTCAGAGGAAAGGCTTTGTAGCCTACTCTCTTGTTGTTACTGTGCATCAGTACTGTGTATTACTGGCTGCACTGAAATGCAGTACTGAATAAGGTTTTATCTGACAGAGGCACAGGGTGAAGCACCTGAACTTACCAAGCAAACAACATTTTATAACCATTAAACACCGATGTGACAGTTCTTTGTGTTGTCTACAGATGGCGCTAAATCTTTCAAACACCCATCACTTATACATTTTTTGGGGGGACGGGAGGGGGGGTGGGGGTGTGTCTGCTGTATAATAAGGTTAGGAAGATGGTGTTATGGGCGGAGGGGCACAGGTTTGATTCCCTGTCCCGGCTGAAAAAAAGATATGTGTGTGTGTGTGTGTGTGTGTGTGTGTGTGTGTGTGTGTGGGTGGGTGGGTGGGGGTTGGTGCATTGAGAGAGCTTCCCTTCTCTCTCCTCCACAGCGGAGGTGCCCTTGAGCAAGATCAAGTCATCTAACCCGCTGCCTCTCCCCAGGCACCACAGCTAGTGCAAGCTGCCCACTGCTGCAGGTAAGCACAGTTTGCAGTGTGTGTGTGTGTGTGTGTGTCTGTGTGTGTGTGTGTGTGTGTTTGCCTGTACAACAAAACTAAACAGCAAGGCCACAAAGGTGTAAGATGAATGTATCAAAGTATCAGGTATAAAAACAGCAAGGAACAAGGGAGTATATACAAATAATAATACAAAAATAATACAAATAATACAAATAATACTTAATAATACTTAATAATACTTAATAATACTTAATAATACTTAATAAGTGGTGAATGAGCCATGTACAGACTACTACAGTGGTAGCAGTATTGCACTGTGAGGGAGGCACTGCGCATTATGCTGTGGGTATTGCAGTTGCATAGACAACAGCAGCAGTGGGGTAAAACACCCAAATTACACACACACACACACACACACACACACACACACACACACACACACAAATGCACATCGACATACACATACGCACAGACACACACACCCACACAGCAGCAACAGTGGAGTAACAATGGTATGAAGGGGTCTACAAGCAGTATCACTGTTCTGGTGCATTTACAGTTCTGACTGCCCATAGAAAGAAGCTGTTCCTCGGTGTGTTAGTTTTGTACTTGATGGAGCTAAATCTTCTTGCAGAGGGTAGCATGTTAAACAGGTGATGGCTGGGATGAAGGTGTTCTTTTGTGGTCGCCCTGGCTTTGGTGAGACACCTAGAGCTGGTCATTGCATCCAGGGAGGGGAGTGGACAATCAGTCACCTTCTCTGCAGTTCTGGTGACCCTCTGTAGACTCTACCTATCGGCCACTGTACAGCCAGCGTACCACACAGGGATGGCATGCACCAGCATGTTCACGACAGAAGGAGCTCAGAAGGTCGGTCTGCAGCCTGTTCCATCATACTGATTTTACTTTTATGCTTTTACACTTATTTTACCTTTTATGCTTCTACACTCCCTTTATCTTTTATGCTTTTATATTGTCCTTTGCTTTTATTTTTGTGAAGCACATTGAATTGCCGTTGTGTATGAAATGCGCTATACAAATAAACTTACCTTGCCTTGCCATCTTAGGACCCTCAGGAAATGGAGGCGCTGCTAGGCTCCACTGAGGTAGATGTGTTAGCCGCCCAAGACAGACATTTCCCTTTATTAGTCAAGTATACTTAACTACTCAAGGAATTTGACTGCGGCAGATGTTGACTCTTTAGCATACATTCAACATTTAGATGTGTAGTGAATTAACAAGCAAGACCAGCAAGAGGAGGACACTGGTCACAAGTGCACTCCCAGCATACACCAGTAGCCTACCACAGAGCATACCAGCACAACTGGAATTGTGAATTGTGACCGACAAAAAAAAATACAAATAAAAATAAAACAAAAAAAATAAAACAGCCCAAACTAACTGTGGTGCTGTTTGTGATTTTTATCTTTCAGTGGGGCAGTCTGAAGCAGCTAGTTACAGGATGGCTCGTGAAGGGAGTGATTGCTGCCTCCAGTTCCCCCTCCTGCTGCCTGCCATGTAATCATATACCTCCGTGAAACAGCATATCATTTCAGCCCAGTAAAGACCATGTCTCCATGAGCAAGGACATGCTCATCTTTCACACAGCTCTTTCCAAACACAGTGGTACATCTGCATGCATAGATCAGAGGAGCAAGCAAGACAAAATCACAGGTGCTGCTGGTGGTTTATGACGTTCCAAAGCTTTAAAAATATGTTTCAGGAACAGAAGGAAAATTATATATTCTCTTCGTTTTACACTTATGAACTTGCAAATATGGCAAAGCACCAATTGTCAACTGAAATATAAAACTGCCACAGTCGTCCTGCTTAAAATGAACTCTTATCCAATCTCACGACTATGGGGGGTTTCTATAGTAACAAACTCAAGGGGAGCATCGGCAAAAGGCCACAGACTCCTCACGTGAGTGATGCCGTGACAAACGTGCCCCAGACCGAGCGCCTCCGTGTGCAGACAGCATAGTGCTTGCAAACGTTTTCAGTGACCAGTGTTTTAAACCACCCATATGCACTTTACAAAGCCCTTCACGTTGATTGAATTGCCCACACAAGTAGACCTAAAGTGTCACAAGGTATTTCGGCACTTTTTTATATTTTACTGAGGAGGCCTTGTGTATAGACCATAAGCTGCAACTTTAAGTAGAATGGGTATGCACACTTAAACAGTCGTGGAATAGCAGTCTATTCCAAATTCATGATCGAGGCATAAAGAATTCACAAGCGGACAAGCCTTCTCGTCTCTCACTGACACAACAGATGAGTGTCCATCACCACGGAGGGCTGGACAATTGCGTCTTCGTCAGCTGAACAAAGCGCATATTTGATTAACTCTTTGCAGCTGACTACTTTGAGTCCCCCAGACGAAGAACACCAGAAATGTTTCTTAGGGAGACGCTGGACCTTTTTGTTAACCTGAAAATGCCTATGAAAACAAAATATCACTCACAACTTAACCTTAGCGCCTTATAATGTACTTTGTGAACATGCTATAGAATGGCCGTTATTTATTTGAGTATTTTAGCGTTGTTTACCCTATTCAATTGTGCTCGCGACAATGTTTGACTGCACAGAAAAATCAGGTTACATCGGTCTTTGATATAGAGTCGGTCCTACAGAATTGACGCTCTCAAAGGAAGATGTGTCGCCAACGTTTCGGATGTGCCGTGGTCTCCGTTTTGCAAAGTTTGCAAGCTATGCACTGGCCCAGAGCCCGACTGAGAGAGCAAATCTGTGCCCCAGAATCAAGACATTGTAGGGAGGCAGAGCTGTGTGTTTAAACCCGCCCTCAAGAGAGATCTCATTTCCCCCCAAACCTCCCATTTTTTCTCTCTCCTCTCTCTCTCTCCCTCTCTCTCTCTCCTACTCTCTCTCTCTCTCGCTCATCCTCCTCTTTACCTCTCTATTTCTGTTCTTTCGCTGTATTCCCGACTTCAGAACCATGGATCTCACAACGAGGTGTTTGTTTCTTCTATTTAGCCTTCGATTGATATTAGCGATCGATTTGGACGCTCTGGAGCCAAGCTACTATGTGGAGCCTCCAGCTTCTTCAGAGGCAATCGACTACAAGGATCCCTGTAAAGCGGGTAAGTCCATGGAACGTTGTCTATTAATACGTGGATTTTGGACATGCCACGAAACGCTCTGGACTGTTTGCGACTCCCCGGCCAGTTGGCACTTCTATTGTGGATGACAGCAGCGAGCAGAGATCCAGAAACCAGAAACCGAAAACATTATCAGTGTTTTAGGTTATTTACATTCGTTCTTTTTGTCGCCGTTACTTAAGCAACAGCAGGAGTTACGATGGATACTTAAAAGATGACAGTCCAGCCGACTTTCAGGCTCAGCTATTTACTTTTAACCACTGTTTTTAAGGACACATCGCCCTGTTGTCACCAGAAAACCAAAAGTTTTGCTGCAGGCTATTCGAAATTGGTTCAGAAAAGGCAGACATGGAGTGAATTCTATGGTGAACAGATGTCCACATATTTGCAGTTGTCACTGATTTCCATTTTGGTGTTTTTCACCTTCGAAATAGTCAATCAATTACTGTCAATAATGAGAAAACTTTGCAATGACCTCTGATGTTTTGAGAGTACAGATAACACTTCGTTCTGGCTGAGGTTTTTCACCGTTCACCACAAAAACTGACCTATGATTTTGTTGTAAATGCACTGTTTACTTGTTTGCCAGCTGCTCATGTCGTTATCCAAAGTGACGTAGATTTAGTCCATCTGAGACAGGAAGAGAATAGACTACCGGCCACACTCTCGACCACTCACAACAAAGTAATGACACAAGCATAGGATGGATGTCCACACCTGGCGCACGTTATTTACGTGCAAATAAACGTAGTAATAAGACATTGGCTTACTCTGCATCAATTCACGTTAGTACATCCTCATAAACGGTGGCATACATGACACCTTGACCGATACCCTCCACTGAAGGATCCATGATCCTTCCTGGTCCTATTGCTCCATATGCAATTCAAAGACTTTGGCATGGAGGTCGTCCTTAATAATATTTCATACAAGGCTGGGTTTGAGGTAATGTACTGTAAGATCAAATCAATAGACCATGCACAAGCCATCACTTGTTGTGAGATAAAGAACTTGCATTTATCAGATAATATCACGAGGAAATGATGATGGTATTGAAATAGATGTTAGTGATTCATTGGCTAAAAAGAAAGTGTTTACCAATATTGACTCTAATGTACAGACATTCTTGACTTGTTCACCTTATTTAACTTTTTTCCCGTCTGTCTGGACTTACCAAGTTGTCCCACAGTGGTCATCAAACCATCCTTGCTGCAGGCTTGCCAATGCCTGTACAAAACCTGCCATAGTGGTCGTATAGTTGGTCTGCATAAAAAAAAGTGTAGGATACAGGAAGACTTCCGCCAACTAATGTCCTTCACATCTCTATTCAGAAGGGCTCATTTGAAGACTTGATGGGTGTGCTAGACCAGCACCCAAGATTCCACTCTCTATACACTTGGGCTGTGTAGTGGCCTCCCCTTCTCTCTTTAGGCTTTTGCTTTCCCTTGAATCTCCCCCCGCCTTGCTCTCATTTGCAACTGAAAAGCTCCATGGCTGTTCATTTGAACATTTGCCCTGCATCGTAGGGAATAAAAAACACCACCCTCACTCATTACTGCTTTGGAGACCGTGTATCATAGCACAGCAACCAAATTTGTATTCTGTACAGATTGAACAACCCAGATTATCGTCAGAAAAAAACATTGCTCTTAAACACAGATTTGGTCTGTGAAAAGATTTCCTTGACATCTCTAGGGAGATGTTCGTTAAAGCCGTGTTGACACTTGTGAGGAGGACTTATCTGTATCTCCCTAAAGTGTGTACTGATCCTGAAGTGGATGACAAACTAGTAAAGGGCGTAGGGTTGAAGGGAGCATGCGTCATTGCCAGGCTGAACAGCTGCTTTTGTTGTATCTCGGTGCGGCAGCTCTTGTCTCCTCATCTGCACATGATCACATGATGTAAACAAAAGGTACGGCGTTTGGGGGCTCCACTCTAAACAGAGTCACTGCTGTCGTCACACAAAAAACAGCGTTTCCGTGACGGGAAGCATGTGTCACTAGGAATGGGAAGATGGGGTAGGGGTTGGGGGGTAGGGGTTGGGGGGTTGGTGGGGGTAGAGGGATAAGGGGTATTTGGGGGTTCAGGGGGGGTTCAGTCAGGGTTGACACACTACGGAAGTGTCCATGATAATTCATGGTTTGGGGAGTCTCACAAGAGGCTGCGTGAGGTTTGGTTGGACGGGACCCTCTGAAGTGTGTCCGTTTTAGTGTTTTTCCCCTCCATAAGGAAAAGCAAGAGAGGCATGTGGTCAGGATTGGCTGTTTTGTGTCTGCTATAGGGATCATTGTAGGAGGAGGGGGGCCCCTCTAAGGACAGAGCACAGCTGTGCCTGACAGTGTTTGCCAACGATCTAAAGCAATGGTGTCCCTTACCTCTGGACAAAGTGACAACAGCTTATTCAAACAGAAGACTAACATGGCATTCAGGCTGTCCAGTTTGAGCAGTGAAACTGTAGTTGTTTTAGTGTTAATTAGGCACTTCAAGTCTAGTAACTTTCGGGTCTCTTTATGCGCATGAAATAGCTCTGGTGAGAGAAATAAGTGTCGTTTCCATGGTGAGGTCACCTGAGAAAAGAAAAAAAAAGATCCACCACCTGGTATTGTTTTTCAGATTCAAGAGACCTGCATCGATGATGGGCTGTTTTTTTTCCACCCAATTGGCTGCACTGTGTGCACAAGAATGTGTCCAAAGCTGCTGTGGTGTTTTTGGGGGTTCTTATGGTGTGTGTGTGAGAGAGTGAGAGAGTGGGAGAGTGAGAGAGTGAGAGAGAGAGAGAGAGAGTTCTTATCAAGCCCATTCCTTTTTTTTTATCAGGATCAGCTGTCATTAAATCCCACTGATTGATTGACTGACTGATTGATTTTATTTTTGGATTAGCAGACAAAAGATTCAAAGGATAGCTTGTTAAAGTGAAAACACGAATTTCCAACATGGTCCTTGGTGTTGGGACATTGGTGTTAGTGTTGGGTCACTACACAGTCTGTCAAGATTACAAATCTGGCTTCATGGTTAACAATGTCTGAACCAGTAGATATTAGAATACTGAGAGCCAACCCGCTGATAAGAGTCAAAATCAGAGTCAGATTTTATTGGCCAAGTGTACTTACATACACAAGGACAAGATGTTGTCTCTCTAGTATACATTCAACATATAAATATGTAATGACCAATAGACAAAAGTGAGGTATAAGGCTTACTGTACAACAGGCACAGCAATTGGAAAGTCACAACACACACACACACACACATTCACATATATATATATATATATATATATATATATATATATATATATATATA
>CM050217.1:6882500-6915000 GCA_027475355.1 Coilia nasus | reverse complement strand
TTGAAGTAACCATAAGAGGGGAAATATGTCCCAAACATCTCTCATTACCACGACAATGGTAATTCAGTCTGGGCTTAGGGGGGGACAAGAGATGAGTACATGCAGCTGTTTTCTAAATGTTTGTTGCGATGATGTTCCAGTGTTTTGTTTTATCTGATCTTACTGCGTTTGTTTTTGTGAAGCACACTGACTTGGCTTTATGTATGAAATGTATTTTAAAGTTGCCTTGCCTTTCCTTGCCACGTAAAGCTTAGCATAGCTAGAGAGGAGAGGAATGAGCTGTGTGTGTGTGTTTGTTTGTGTGTAATGAGCCGTCCCTTATGCTAGGACATGTTAGCCTCTAAAGGTGATAATTCCCAAACTCTTGACCAACGGTGCTGTTGGACAAAATTCTTAATCTGTCTGAAGAAATTCTGCCAGACTCGGTGGTCAGGCAAATATTATTATAAATAATATTCTCGATGTGCTGTGGATTCACAGAGTGGCTATCTCCAATGAAGTGTGTGGTTGTAAGACAGTACATTTTCTTCTATCGATTGTGATCGACGATCGTGATAATATTGAGGTCAATCACGATGATCAGCCTTGGCCATATTTCATCGGACATGACTTGAGGTTATTGATGTCGTTGTTGACAAAAGCGAGTTGTACAGTGTAAGTTGTGGATGATGGTTTGGTTATAGCCAAAGTGACATGGAGCAAATGAAGCTGGTATGTAAGATGTGTCTGTGCCTGCAGAGGCAGGTTTTAATCAACACCCTCTCAAACTGGCAGTATCTGGGGGGGAAAAAATCACAATAAAAATCAATATCGGACAATATGCGAAAATATATCGTGATCATTTTACTTTGCGATATTGCCCAGCTGTATCCCCAAGGTTGACACTTCTGACAACCACACTGAGGAACATCTCAAACTGTGGTCAACCCCAAGACTAGCAGCCTTCAGTCAGTGCCCCCATTGCTCCCAATGCACTGAGTGAAGCGATGGCACAGTTTGAATCGTACCATATGTGTTTCTGACATCCTCTCATCACTCCATGAACTCCAAGTCTCAGGCACATGGTTGTGATTTACAAATGGTAACACGTTCCAGAAGGAAAACAAACTCAGCCTAATGAAGTACAGATATCCACTACAATTCTACCTTTACGCACAAAAGTATGTTTGATTAAAAACGTTCACACAGTGCTATTCACCCTTAGTTAAAAGATGTTGTTTGGGTACTTTCCCAGAGATATTCGATGACTTTATTGTCTGGAGAGCTTGTATCATCAGCATGTAACTCCCACTGATGTAATCAGGATGTTGGGAGCCTATCATGTTGTCACATAAAACCACAGCTCAGGGAGGTGCTCTGTGCATCAGCACCTAAAGATTGTGAACAGGACTTCTGGAGAACTGGAGGGGATTACCCTTTTGAAGCCAGGGCCTCCGACTCAGCATCTTAATAAGACATTTTCCCATCAGCCTAGCACCCGCCGATCCCACCAGGCCCACTTTGCTCGCCCTCCTTGGCCTGTCTCTACCCTCTCTCCCCGTCCTGTTCTGCTGTCCTCCCCTCTGTCTACCTCTGCAGCAAGTGGACACAGACTGGGTCATTCATTCAGCCCAGGGGGGAAGGGGGGGGGGGGGGGGGTTAGTGCTGGGAAGGTGGGAAACCTGCCGCCATTGCCACATGCCACATGCCAGGTCTGGGTGACTGCAGGCCATTCAGCACACGGCTGGAACCTCCTCCTCCCGACACTGTTTACCACACTAAGCCATGTTTGGCGCTCAGGCGGGCTGTTGGTTATTGATTTGTGTCTGCATTATGAGGTCAGGATGAAAATGGGTTGCCTTGACCGTAGTGGGGTTTTGGAGATGGAGGTAGAGGTGGAGGTGAGGTGGTGGGGGCAGAAGAATGGCTGCATTTTTTATTTTATTTTTTTCCAACAAAGTGATCTTATCTTGGTCGGATGTTTTCAAGACTGGGTTTCCCCCATATCGGCACAAAGCACAAGGATATTACTAAGGCAAGCAGATGACACAATAGGACTGTTGCAGATGTTTTGGGATAGGAAAATCCTGACTCTGCTGAAACGAGACACTTCATGTTTGAGACTTTGAATTCACTGGTAGCTCAGAAAAGTACATGCCTTTCATCCCCCAAAATAGTGTTCAGACTTGTAAAGTAATATTTTGTTTATTGGGTGCCAAAACAAAGATAAGGTAGACAGCCAGCCAGCAAACGCCAATAAATGTCCAACGAGACTGTCCAAATTCTCAGTCTGTATTTCAAGAGTATTGCTTTTCAGACAACTCCTCAGACTTGCACGCCATTTGTTCAGCTAATGTTAAGACAGGAACCTTAAAACAACAAGAGGTCTTCAATGTCTTTAGCATGTGCGTGGGAGTATGCTAAAGGCCACACAGACGCACGTGTGCAGCGATTTGTCAGCAGCACTGGAGTAAGCAGATGGTGACTAAAGGAACACTAGATTTACAGAACGCCGCTCGTGACTGAGAAACACTGTTTAGCCCCCGCGGCTATGCGTTTGCGTCTGACGGCGTGGAGTTGGATGGCCGCCAGCAGCGAGCTTTTGGGCTGGGAGCGCCCACAGGCACTGTTTTACTGGAAAGACCCTTCAAGATGTTTTTGTTACACTTCACAACATCTTCCAGAATCGGGGCCACTCCACTCAGTCACTCCATCGACACGGGCTCTGCCCCTTTTGCCCTAATGGGCTCTAATGCAAATGCCCTCTTTCGCACACAATGGAGGAAGAAGAAGTAATGCGATTTGTGCCACCAGGTCTCATTTCCGATATTATAAAGTGCATTTGTCAATAAAGGCCAGAGGAGCCGAGTTCTGGAGTTGAGCCCGCACTTTGACCCCAAGGGTTGAGGGTCTCCCCCCGTTTGCCTGATGCCCCCATCCATCATGTGAGGGTCGTGGGGAGTTTGAAAGGTTAGCAGCAACAGCATGTTTGTTGTCAACGCTGACTCGTCACAAAGAGTCTGGGGGACTGGGGAGTGGCTGTTTCAACGCCTCCTCTCATGCCCAATTGAGCATCAATAATGGACAGCTAAAGGGGTTGCGAAACACAAAATAAACGGACTTAATTTTCTCCTTTCAGTCAGTGACTTTTGTAACAACAGTTAAAGATCAGCTACCCTTCGAATTATTCAGAAGGTTTCACAGATCCATTTGGATACTGCCAGAGAAGTGTGCTGTAAACTGCTGAACCCTCCCGTTTTTTTCTGACAGTGTTAATTAATGATGGTTTAAATTTAAGATGGTGTGAATGTTTCTGTGTGTTTTATTTAATCCATTAGTGTGAATGAGTCTTTGTTCAGCAAGTAATTGGGCTGTTTTCAGTTAAGCAGACCTCAGCAACCCATATGACCTTACCCCACCTCCAAAACAACTGTTTCCATTTAGCTGAGAGAGAGAGAGAGAGAGAGAGAGAGAGAGAGAGAGAGAGAGAGAGAGAGAGAGAGAGAGAGAGAGAGAGAGAGAGAGAGAGAGAGAGCGAGCAAAAAGATGTGTGTGCATATGTATGTATGGATGGGTTGTAATGAGAGTGAAGAAGGACCTTAGGTAGTGCTTACAAAGCTTGTTTAAGTAGAAGCTATAGTGTGTGTGTGTGAGAGAGAGAGAGAAAGGGAGAGACAGAGAGGGAGAGAGAGATAGCGTTACATTAAAGATTGAGTGGTTGTGTGGTTTTATGGATAAACTATAAACTACACACCACAAGAAAGGACACAGCTGGCTAAAATAACTTTATGGCTAATCTGTTATGTTATATTATTAATTAGAGCAGGCCAAAATATGTTTTCTTTGAAAATAGCTCTTGGTGTGTCCACATAAATAGCAGTGGTTGTTGAGGGAACTGTGGCCTTTTTCATTATTATTTCCTTCATCTGAACAAGTTCCTGCGGAGGAACGTCAGAAGGACAGAAGTGAAAGCTCAGGATCTGAGGTTATGAAATGACATATGTACCGTCCGTCCCACCAGATGAATCCTCTCGGCAGTCTGTGGCAGTGGTGGCCACTACTTTGGCTCTCCCTCCTCCTCGGTCATGTTGTCTGGGGTCTGAGTGTGGCCAGAGCTGCCCCTACTGCACGACACCGCTCATTGGAAAATAATCACCCCTTTGATTCGCAGAGTTTAGCCCTGGGCTAATCCGGAACCATTCCCTTGATTATATGTTAGATACCTTTGAAAAGGTCTTGCTGCACGCCAATGGATGTGTATGTTTTTGTCGTTTTAGCCCCTGGTTCAAATTGCAGTCCTAGGAAATGTCTAGGTAAGCATTTGCTGGAGCAGCAACAGCTGGGGTTGTTTTTACAGGATGAGGGGGGGTGAAGGGGTGTAGAGCATTTACAACGACTCAAAACTTCACCAGTGCGCCCCCACCAAACTCAACCTAATTTGGCCCCTGAGGGTGACCTTGACGTGACATGGTTTGTAAAGGAAAGATCATTTCTGACATTGCCATGAAAAAATAAACACTGAGGCAGTGTGAGATCTGTGCGGACTGGGACTGCAGGACTGATGCTGTGAGCTGCAGCTACCGTAGACGCTGGGCCAGTGTGAGATGCATACAGACTGGGACTGCAGGACTGATGCTGTGAGCTGCAGCTACCGTAGACGCTGGGCCAGTGTGAGATGCATACAGACTGGGACTGCAGGACTGATGCTGTGAGCTGCAGCTACCGTAGGCGCTGGGCCAGTGTGAGGTCCCCACAGACGGGGACTGCAGGACTGATGCAGTGAGCTGTAGCTACCGTAGACGCTGGGCCAGTGTGAGATGCATACAGACTGGGACTGCAGGACTGATGCTGTGAGGTGCAGCTACCGTAGACGCTGGGCCAGTGTGAGATCCATACAGACTGGGACTGCAGGACTGATGCTGTGAGCTGCAGCTACCGTAGGCGCTGGGCCAGTGTGAGATGCATACAGACTGGGACTGCAGGACTGATGCAGTGAGCTGTAGCTACTGTAGACGGCTGACCCGACTGGGCCTGCAGGACTGATGCTGTGAGCTGCAGCTACCGTAGGCGCTGGGCCAGTGTGAGATGCATACAGACTGGGACTGCAGGACTGATGCTGTGAGCTGCAGCTACCGTAGGCGCTGGGCCAGTGTGAGATGCATACAGACTGGGACTGCAGGACTGATGCTGTGAGCTGCAGCTACCGTAGGCGCTGGGCCAGTGTGAGGTCCCTACAGACGGGGACTGCAGGACTGATGCAGTGAGCTGTAGCTACTGTAGACGGCTGACCCGACTGGGCCTGCAAGACTGATGCTGTGAGCTGCAGCTACCGTAGACGCTGGGCCAGTGCGAGATCCATACAGACTGGGACTGCAGGACTGCAGGACTGATGCAGTGAGCTTTAGCTACCGTAGATGCTGGGCCAGTGTGAGATCCATACAGACTGGGACTGCAGGACTGATGCTGTGAGCTTTAGCTACCGTAGACGCTGGGCCAGTGTGGGATGCATACAGACTGGGACTGCAGGACTGGTGCTGTGAGTTGTAGCTACCGTAGGCGGCTGGCCCGACTGGGACTGGGACAAGCACGCAGCCTTCAATTAGAATGTAAATTTCTGGGTTTGTCTCACAGAAAAGACCTAACAGTGAAAGGCGTGGCCGTGTCATTGTCATGCATGGTTAACCCACACAGATTGACACACACACACACAAAAACACACACAAAAAACACACACACACACAAGCCACATGGAGCCTGAAACCCTGTGGGTGTGTTTTTCAACTTCTCGTCTGAGGTTGGGCCGGCAGGTTTCGAGATGGGAGAGAGGGGGGAGGGGGTGATAGCCGCCCTCTGGACCTGTCTAGACCGTTCTCCTCCTTACCTCACCACCCAGACCTCATGTTAGACCCTCATTACAATCACATCGCTACTGTGTGGTGTTGGGGGCGGGGTAGAATGAGGGGGCAGGCAAATAGCTGTGGGGCAAGTTAAATGGTGTTTCTCAGTCAAGACTGACGTTCTATAAATCTAAAAGTTCTTTAGTCACTAAAGTCACTAAAGGTCTTTAGTCTTTAGTGTGGTCAGTCTTTGTTTTCCACTTCCAGACTTAATAGCCAAGGGGAAGATGTCGCACCCAATTTTGTGTCTGTGTCCTCCTCATGCTGTCTGCTGTCTGAAGCTAGTGTTACACTCGCTGTGTCGCGTCGTGCGTGAGAGAAAGTGACGTCAAAATGTCTTAATATCTTAATTTAATCAATAAAGTCACTCTAAAATGACAGTGTGGCGTTTTTGAGTGCGCTTCTGCTGCTATGACAAGTTTGATTTAAGCTAACGTTAGCACAGAACTACCAGCATAAACATGTCTTTTCCATTGCTACACGTAGGCTAATATTGCTGGAAACTCACAAGAAATAAGAAAAACACTGACCAAAAACTTTCAGGATTTAGTTCATTTTTATCCACAAACCAACATAGGTGCACGCCTGCAGTTTGTTTATTAACCTAACTTATTTTGCCTTATTCCATCATCCTATCCTCACTCATAACTACTTATACAGCTAAAAACCCAGCAAATATACACACTGACTCAAACCTTTTTGGATTTATCCAGTTTCATTCCCACATCAAGATGTACGCCTGCAATTTAGTCATGTTTCACTCCTCTGACACACAAGGTTTTCCAAACTGTTTAACTGCTGTGCCATTTGACACCTCTGATGAGGAAAAGATTGGCACGTGTGTCGAGCGCAAGTATGAAGGATCGGGCGCATCGGTGACGTCACTTACTAAGTGTTGCATGGCGCGGCACAGTGAGCATATTAGAAGCTTGAGACGTGACTATGGTGTTGAGGGACGATGTCTGTGTAGATACTCATTCATCCAGGTCATGGGAGTCAAAGGAGCTAAGTTGTAAGCAACTGGACGTCTTTTTGGAGGTTGAAGACGTTTCACCTTTCATCCAAAAGTCTTCTTCTGATGATGGGAAACCAGAAGCTATATCTCTGGATCACTGGAGGGAAATGTTTTCTATGAGGGATGGAGGCACATGACATCCTCATGATTGACTTCCACAACAAAAACCTCCATGGTCTGTTGATGCTGTGTGGAAACAATGTGGCTTTATTTCCGTTTGTTCAGAGTGTTCTCTGATATTGGCTGTGTGGATGAAGTGCAATGCGAAATGCTACGCATTGGTGTGTGTTCATGTGTGTATCTGTGCTCGTGTGTGTGTGTGTGTCTTTGAGTTTGAACAACGGAAATACAATCTGTTTCTGTGTTTGTTTTTGCATGCATGTGGCAGCAATAGCGGAAAGACGAGCAGTGGTTCGATTAGATGGAGGATTAGACCGGTTAAGATTATCTTCCCAGGCAGCCCAGGATGTGGGGGCGGAAAGGCCACTGGGGCAGTTGTGGTGCCCTGGGTGGGGTGGGGGTGGAATTATATCACGCACACACAAAGCCCAGTCAATCAAAATGACCTCACAGAGGACTCTATACTGTGTCCTATGTAGGCAGGCTGGTGAGACTGTGAGCTTCCTGTGTCCTATGTAGGCAGGCTGATGAGACTGTGAGATTCCTGTGTCCTATGTAGGCAGGCTGGTGAGACTGTGAGTTTTCTGTGTCCTATGTAGGCAGGCTGATGAGACTGTGAGCTTCCTGTGTCCTGTGTAGGCAGGCCGATGAGACTGTGAGGTCATCCCTGCTGTAGAGAAGGCCTACTTTAGGGACACACCGGCCACTCAGTGTCCTTGTTACGCCCCTTCCTTTGGATGGCCCTACTGGGACAAACAACAAACTCGCCACTGACGAAACACCTTTAAAGGCAACCCAACCAGTGGGATTTATTAACATTAACACAAACAACAGGACTCAACACAAAGTCCAAATCATAATAACACACAAAATCCCAAGCTGAGAGGTGACAGCAACAGCCAGCAGTCCCATACCAGAAAGCAGTGCTTGATCAAGTGACCAGGGGCTCCTAATCAAGCCAATCAGAAGGATCTCCTGAGCAGGTAGATGGGATGGCAAAAGCAGAGGGACAAACAGCGCTGGGAAACGCATACAGCCATAACAGTCCTACAATCCAGACAGCCCTGATGCTTTGACCCAGGACAGTTCAGTTTAGGGTAGTCCAAGCCAGCTCAATTATGTATTCATTTTGTATTTATTTCCTCTTTGTCTTTTGGATGCAGAGCAGGTCTGCTTTTGGACAGGCTCTGTGTAGTTTCAACAATAAACAGTGAAACACCTTGTTAAAAAGGAGAAAAATGCATTTACTTCGGAATTTGTGGTTTGAATAGCTCAAATTCCTCACTTTTTGCCTCATTCCCTATAAAATACCTTCACCTCAAGAGTTGAACTGCAGCTGTTGAAATTTTATGTAATGGCTGTATTGGAAAGCAACCAAGCATAGCACTAGCCAATGCCAGCCTCCCATCTGCCAGCTGGACTCTTTATAAGATCCTTTAAAACACTGTTATTTCACTGCAGTGCTATTGTACCTGAGGGTGGCTTTCAGAGCTCATCATTCACCCTCCTTGTCTTATCAGCTTCGTCACTGAGCTGCCCTAAGCCACAGGATCCCCTTCGATTGGCGTTTTCTCCTGTTTGCTGCAGTATGTCTCTTCTCCTCTCTGCGGTGTGCTGGGATTGGCTGTCCTTGGGTAATTGGAGCCGGGTGGACGAGGGGATATTCATCCGGGCTCCCCCAGAAAGCTCCCCGATAAAATCTGCAGCGTCACCAAGACGACTTGGAAAAGCCAGAGGGGGGAAGCTGAAGAGGTGCTGCAGCAACTCGTCTCCTCACCCCTACCCCCCCCCACCCACGCCCCCTCTTGGCTGTTTGTTGGGGAACAATTATACGGCGGATTAAAGGCTTCCATCCAAAATGGTTGCGGATGATTGGCTCCCACCGAGGGGTGGTGGAGGGGCCAGGGTTGCATGGGGGGTCCTTTGGCAGGGCCACTGAGGGCAGGCCCATAGGGGCATCTCATAGTCCTGGACACGTATTTAAACATCGCCAGAAATGCTGTGCAGAATGAGTCGCACAAGAAGGGTCCCCACAAATCATTCGGTGAAGAATCAATATGGAGGGAGCGCAGGAGAACATTCTGTCCTGTAAATGAAATATATGATCACCTTTTGTTGCTGTGACAGTTTCTTAACAGTACCTTCTGGTGCCATTTTTCTTTCATAGCTTTGACTTCCAGCCCTAGCCCTAAACCCAGTTTTTATCGATTGTGGTTTTCTCGGCACGAGCTGGGCCTCATTTCACAATCAGTCTTGGCCACAAGCGGGTGGACGGGCTAGCGTGTGCTGGCGAAGCATAACTGTGGCTGTGTGCGTTCGCATTGACCTATACAGCGGCGTGTTAGCATTAGCCGCGCAGGCCTTAGGCCACGCACGCCCTATACAGCCTATACAGCGCCACATTAGCGCGTTAGCATTAGCCATGGAGGCTATGGCCACACACGGCCTAAACAGCGGCGCGTTAGCCGCGCTGGCCTTAGGCCACGCATATTAGCGTTAGCTGCACAGGCTAAGACCGCACACAGCCTATACAGCATGGCATTAGCGTTAGCTGCACAGGCTAAGGCCATGGGACATCTGGCAGCGGACGAGGAACCGTCAATCGTCAGGTCAGCTTTTCACCGCTCGTCCTGATTCCGTGATTGATGCGGTATGTTTCACTGGAATGCAATGGTGACACCCCCACCATTAACACCCCCCCCCACTCCCACTCAGTCTGTCAGGCTGTATAGGAGCGCAAATTACAGGATCAGCTGCACTCTTCGCCTCCTGGCACGTGCCTGGTCTTGCAGGCCGAAATCTGCGCCTTTTGTGACGGCTGTCATTAGTGTCATTAGTGCTGCACCCAGTGTCCCTCAGCACGCCTCCCCTGACCTGTCTCCCCCCACCGCTGGCCTGTCTCCCCCCACCCCTGACCTGTCTCCCCCCACCGCTGGCCTGTCTCCCCCCACCCCTGACCTGTCTCCCCCCACCGCTGACCTGTCTCCCCCCACCGCTGGCAAACAACTCAGCACTGCGCTGGGCTTCGCTCTTCTGTGCTGTGCTCTGCTGTGCTGTGCTGTGCTGTGCTCTGCTGTGCTGTGCTGTGCTGTGCTGTGCTGTGCTGTGCTGTGCTGTGCTCCGCTCTGCTGTGCTGTGCTGTGCTGTGCTGTGCTGTGCTCCGCTCTGCTCTGCTGTGCTGTGCTGTGCTCCGCTGTGCTGTGCTGTGCTGTGCTGTGCTGTGCTCCGCTCTGCTCTGCTCTGCTGTGCTGTGCTGTGCTGTGCTGTGCTCCGCTCTGCTGTGCTGTGCTGTGCTGTGCTGTGCTCCGCTCTGCTCTGCTCTGCTCTGCTCTGCTCTGCTCTGCTCTGCTCTGCTGTGCTGTGCTTCGCTCTGCTCTGCTCTGCTCTTCTGTGCTGTGCTGTGCTGTGTGGTGCTGTGCTGTGCTGTGCTGTGCTGTGCTGTGCTGTGCTGCGCTGCGGAGAACCAGATGCTTTCATATTTCTCCATAACAGAATTATGAGACAGCCAAAGCTCATTTTCCCCTCCTCTTTCCTGAGAGGTAAATATCTCATATTTTCCTCTTCTTTCCTTTTGCCACACGTCTAATACTATTATTCATATCCAGTTTATCTGCCTCTTTCATTACTGCTCTCATTTTTTTTTGCCATGGAGGTTGTTCTGTCATCTTTTTAAACTGACACACATTTGTGCCATCTCTAGGCTTTTACCATCACATCATTTCAGATTTATTTTTTTCTAAACAGAATAGAAGGAAGTGGTCAGAGTGTGTGCCCTGCAGTAGTCTGTGTACCACGTAGATTCAGAATTAAGTCATCCCTCATTCCAATCCTTTACTTACTTTTTTTGGGGACAGTCAGTCACCTCAGGTCATGCCTGTCTGACAGCTGTCAGGCGGTTTGAATTAATTCAGACTCGGTGCACAGCTGTCCAGACCTCTTAGCTGAGGTGGGCATCCATTTTACAAAGATGTAAGGCTACAAGGATATTTTGTCCTCGCCTGCATAGACACACAGGGTAGAGTAGGACATGCAGTGAAACTGCTGGGGGAATACAGTTTGTCCGTGCTGAGAGGTGGAGATACAGAGAGTGGCAGCGTCCTCTGGCATGAAGATTGCAGCCTTGCCTTTCCTGGCTTTTACACTCACTCTCACATCTATGGACCAGGGTAGTGATCTGCATAGCTCCGTGCAGGAAACGACAAGTCCTGCTTAAACACAGTTGCTTCCCCTCAGGCAGTGTGTGAACAGGGCAGTGGGGCTGCTCCCACCCTCACACACACACACACACACACACACACACACACACACACACACTGCACTTTTCTGGCTACGACTCAGACATCCAGTCCACCGCTGTGCTGCGTTTCACACTTAAATGTGTATACACACACACGCAGCCATGAACAAAGACACACACACACACCTGACACACACACATTATTACACACACACAGACACACACGTCTGTATATATCCATATAAACATACAGTGTTTGGCTTGTAAAGTCAGCTCCAGGCAGCTCACGCGCTGGCGCTAAGGGCCCGTAAAACCAGAGCCACCGTCTCCACTGTCTTCGCCCAGGGCACCTCACCGCCCCGGCACCCATCCCCCCCCTCACTGCCACTGGCATAGTGGTGCTTCAGTGGGAAGCCCGTAAAGCCTTTTCCTCCATAAAAAAGTGTCTGTAGACTGAATTGATGCCCTCCCCCTGGAGCCTAATTAAAATAGTTGCTCTATATTCATGGCACCCCGCCGCACTGTAGTTTTTGCTAAACGATCCCCCCTCTAGCTCTTTTAAACACTGGGATTTTTGTTTGCCTAAGGAGCCCTCCCTGGGGGGGAAAGGGTGGGGGATGGGGGGGGGGGGGGGGTTGACCAGCAGAGAACTGTTATAAGATGTGACCACAGACCCCAAAAAATACAATGTTCCTAGAATGAGCACCTCATTAACTGTGGGGGCGTCTTGTCTGCCCTCTGGTGAATTAAATGCCGTCAGAACGTTTCGCTCTCGATTTCCTCGCTGAAGGAAATGGAACTGGGCTCGTGCTGAATGCACCCCGGGGAGTTCTTCGACAGACAGACCTCCTTCTTATGAATCAGGTCACATAACTGCCATTTTGGAGTGTGTGTGTGTGTGTCTGTGTGTGCTTCTGCACGTCCCTGACTTAATATGTATATTTTAATCAAAGAACTCTGTGGCTCTCTCTCTCTCTCTCTCTCTCTCTCTCTCTCTCAACAAAGGGTTTTGCAACCACTTCTCCCAAATCTACCAAATGAAAATTGACCAGTGCCAAAGTGGCAGCTTGGCCCATCTGTACACGCATGCATATGCTTTTTTCTCTCTGTTTCTCTGTCTCTGTCTCTCTGTCTCTCTCTCTCTCTCTTTCTCTTTCTCTCTCTTTGTCTGACTGATGCCCACTCTCTCTTGCCCCCTCTTTTTTTTGTACGATTTCTCTCAATATCTTACTGCTTCTCTGTCTCTTTTCTCTGTGTGTGTGTCTGATTGCCTGGCTAACGTGTGTGGTGTGTGCTCCTGTATAATTAGCCGTGCTGATCCGAAGGGTGTGTGCAACACAAGTATTCTAGTCCTCACATTCCAACCAAGTAGAATTTAGCTTTTTGTGCACAGGGACCAGAGTGTTCACATAGGTGTTTTTTATATTCTATTGTGATCACAGTGTAAACAAATGCATTAGATTGTCCACATCATGAATCAGACCATGGTTGGAGTAACTGACCTCACTGGCTCATGAACATCAGCTTGCATCACATTTATTTGACATCTATGTGTGGTGTGTGCTCCTGTATAATCAGCCGTAATTAGCTGATCCGAGGGCTATCCGCTCGGGAGCTTTGAGCTGTCACTCCACGCTGCCACACGT
The DNA here is from genome assembly GCA_027475355.1 of Coilia nasus. Classification (NCBI taxonomy): domain Eukaryota; kingdom Metazoa; phylum Chordata; class Actinopteri; order Clupeiformes; family Engraulidae; genus Coilia; species Coilia nasus. Next base: position 6,902,106 of record CM050217.1, on the reverse strand, counting down.
CCCCGGCAGCAATTAGTCCGGGGTGACGAAATAATTAGAGTCCTCTATACATATGCATAGACCCCATTTAGGTCACTGTGAGAAGCCAGCAGTGTTTCATGTGTGTGTGTGCGTGTGTGCATGTGTGTGTGTCTGTGTTGGTGCGCGTGTGTGTGTGTGTGTGTTAGGCTAGTGGTCGAGGCTTGTCGCGGCCACAGCCTCCCAATAGTGCCGCTCCTATAGAGCTCTCAGTCAGCGGATGAATAATTGAAATGGTATGCCTGATGAACTTGGTTACATATGGTGTGATTGACAAGGCATTAAAAATGGATGAGCAGCACTTGGCCGCTGGACCTGCTCCGCATCGTCTCCTGCTGCATGCTGACGGGCAGATAAGTGTGGATTAGGAGCAGCGCTGATGGGAGAGGCTTTGGTGGTCATGCAGGCCTCTGCCTCTCGCTCTGCTGGAGAAAATAACTCCACACGATTGTTTTCCTTTTAGTCTTCGAAAGCAGAGAGACCCACTTTCAGAGAGCTGCTTTGACCGACTGTTCAGAGAGCTGCTTTTGCTGGTCTGCGTGTTTCGACGGCTGACACTGACCACTGCTGACCCTTTTTTAAAGTTTGAGGCTTCCGATCCAGCCACCTTGTAGTCTGAACGGCCAGCTGTGTGGTCTCTTTCTATTGTCTCACATGCGGAGGCCACAGTCGATGGTCTTGGCCTTGAATGAAAGTGCTTTTGTATGTGTGTGTGTGCGTGTGCGTGTATGTGGGTTTTGCCAAGCCCAAATCTATTTCAGATTGAAAATGACAAGCAACTGTTTCTAAGCCGGTCTGATGTAATGAAAACAGGCCCCTGCTTTTAACCCTTCGCAGGGGTGGAAATGTGAAAATAACAAGCACCGACTGTTTTCCTGTTTGACCAAAGCCACCAGTCCTGATGATCTTAATCTAAACCCTACCTCTTGTCTCTCTCATCCCTCTCTCCCCTAGTTGCCTACCTGGGGGATATTGCCCTGGATGAGGAGGACATGCGCAGCTTTAAGGTGGACCGGATAGTGGACCTGGCCCAGAGGACGGTGCAAACGTTTAATCACACTGACTCAGGTACCAGATCTGTCCCAGCCCTGCCTCTCTTTTGTTACACCAACACAATCGTCACTGCAACCACACTGTCTATATTGTATATACTGTATATATCACACTTGCTGCTCCTTGCACTTCTGATTAGATGCTAAACCACATTTCGTTACCTGTATTTGTACATGTGTAATGACAATAAGGTTGAATCCTAATCTTAATCTTAATCTTAATCTTAATCTTGACTCCATGGAATCCTTTCATCCACAGGGACCGGCATATTCACATAGGCCTTTCTGTATTCTATTGTATACATTAAAGTCTTGTATCTGTGTATGCAATACAAGTATACAAGTGTACTGTAACTATTATAGTGTATTCTATTCCTCACATTCCAACCAAGTTGAATTTTGCTTTTTGTGCACAGGGACCAGAGTGTTCACATAGGTGTTTTTATATTCTATTGTGATCACATTCTAAACAAATACATTAGATTGTCCGCATCATGAATCAGACCATGGTTGGAGTAATTGACCTCTCTGACTCATGAACATCAGCTTGCATCACGTCGCATTTATTTGACATCTATGCATAATATATACAAAGAAAAAAAATCACATTTACTTGTTTATTTTTTGTTTATATTTACATACATATACACACTCTTTGCACATTGTCATTGAAGTCAGTAGACTAAGATTAGCATTTCACTACACAAGCATTTCACTACACATTGTACTTTATATAATTTGCATGTGACAGATACCATTTGATTTGCTTTGTTTTGGTTTGATTTGATTGGGTATCCAAACTCCAAATGTTGTTGTTTTTTCCTGAGGCTTGTGGGCAGTGACAGTGCTTCTGGGAATGCAGACTCCTAATCCCTCTCTGCACAAGTGTTGTGTTTGAAGTGAGCGTGGGAACCCACTCCCGCATGTGCTGGATGTCAGTGCTGCTGCACTATATAGGCTGGTTAGAGCAGCTGCTTGCTCCCAGATCCCCAAGCCTGACCTCACGCATATGGCCAAATCCCCAAGCCTGACCTCACGCATATGGCCTGACCCCTCCTACCTCCAGTAAGATACGGCACCACAGCTGTAATCATGAACAGAGAGGGAGTGCCTCAAGTTTTCTTGTGAAAAAAAAAACATCCTTCAACATTTTCCAAGACACATGAAGTCCAGTGGTTTGGGAAAGTACTTTTGGATTGCCATGTTTTTTTTAGAAAAAAAATATGCTTACACAGCATAAGCATATCAGTGAAATTGTCCATAAAAAAACCCTCAGATTATATTTATCTTTGGAGATGGACGTTATCATGCAAAGATATTTGCTTTCCCAAGATTGTGTCCATCACAGCTAGAGCATGGCTGTGGGTGAGAGCGCTGCTGCCAGGGAAGAATTCCTCTCTCTTCCCTCCTGCACGGCATGAGTTTGCTGGCTGATACACAAACCAACAAGTCGGCAGCCAGCATTCCTGCCTCATAACAAGCAAAGGCCTTCATACCCATGCCTCACGCTTCCTACCGCTGTCCAGGCTTCAGGGTATTATGTGAGTAGATTTGTTCAACATTTATGCTCCCACTTTTGCCTGTCACTGTCAAGCGCAAAATAGCTCGGTCTGAGACTTAATTGTCTTGGTCACCTGACACACTGTGGATTTTTGTGGCTGTGGAAAGCGGCGGAGAGGAAGGCAAAATAAGCAGTGAGATAAGAGTTCTTCTCCAGGCCCCTCACGTTTGCTGTGAGTCACCCAGCAGGCTCATCCACAGAGATATTTATGTTTGAGATTAGAGTTGTTTCTCCTGGATGACCCGAAAACCATGAGGCAATCATTTGCTTCCTTCACTTCTCCGAGGCACGGTGCTGAACGCAGCGCAGATGCTTTTAAAACTGATTCATTCAAGATGGCAGAAAAAAAAAGTCGAACCCTTGTATGTATCGTTCCATCAGATGGGTTCCAGAGGGCTGTTTTGTTGCCCCAGTGTTCTCCAAAAACCACCAGCGGGTCTGCAGAGCCCAGCAGGAATCCTCTGGAGCTCCACCAGCTGAGGGATCAGGGAGAGTAGAAAGGAAACGTTCTGCAAACAGTGCAGAAACCACTGATGACCCCAGTCAAGGGCGTGGTGCATACGAGTCAACCACAGGGAACAGCTGCACATGCTGAAGCGGATGGAGGGGGAAAAAAAGCTTTTTCTAACCCAACTTGTACAGTGCCTTTCATGGCGAAGAACCCATGCATAGAATGCGCTCAACTCACAAACCAAAACTTACTTGACTGGGTGCTATTACCTAGAACATTGTAAACTCATAAGAAAGGACAGCACTCTTAGTCAGACTAGGAGCGCTGTCCTTTCTTATGAAAAACCCAGCCTGGCAGTGCCATCCCCTCAATGGATGATTTTTTGTCGTTGGTTTCTTCCATGTAAATGTGATTTGTGCAGATTTGTGACCGCAGCGGAGGAAAACTATGTCCTGAAGCTCGTTTAGCTGAGCCGAGCCATATTTCTTACTTCCATTGTACTCTCGTGGTAGCCTGGTAAACCCGCCCCTCGTACTTCATTTCATTTCGTGCAGAGTGTCTGGAACAGAGACCGTCAGAAACGATTTGCTGGAGGTGTGGACTTTTTAAAAAAGTGCCTCTGCCTTTACCCAATCGCTAACGCCTGGTCGTCACATATGCAATTAGCCTACCTACGCACTGCAATTCAAATGTAGCACACAGGGTCAACGTCACAGCTAACGAACACACCTTCTGTTCGCTGATTGGACCGTACTTTCTGCGACTTGCCAAATGCTCCTCAAGAGACTCCGGTCCAGACCCTCTGCATGAAATGAAATGAAGTACGAGGGGCGGGTTTACCAGGCTACTCTCGTGGTGCTCCCATTGTACCCTCACTGTGCTGCCCCCTAAAGGCAAAGTGCTGTAACTACGCAAACACTGAAACTGAGAGAAAATGCCTTCAAAGTTTTCATACTGGCAAGTCAAACAGCAAGAGATTAGTCACAACACAAAGGAGGTGTTATAAAGTCAATTTCCAGTCTAAACTCAATTTTCACAAAAATATGTAGTTACTGCATTTTGGCTTTGTAGTGCAGTGTGCTGTCATTGTACTCTGATCATGACTTGTATCAGTGCCAGGGCCTCCCAGGACAGACCTGAAAAGTGACCTGGCCTTGCTGTTTGTTTTGTAACGTGAATTGGCAGGTTCTCCAGCCAATGAGAGCAGAGCGGCGCCAGACCCGCCGGGCTCACGCCGCAGGAAAAGGGCGGCGACCTCCAGGGCAGAGAGGGTGTGGCCAGAGGGGGTCATCCCGTACGTCATCAGCGGCAACTTCAGTGGTAAGAACCGGTGCACTCGCTGAACTTAGTCAAGACCTGTGTGTGTGTGTGTGTGTATTGATGGGTTGTAATGAGAGGGAAGAGAGACCTTGGGTAGTGCTTGCTTAAGTAGAAGCTTGTTTAAGTAGAAGCTATAGTGTGTGTGCGCGTGTGTGTGCGCGAGTGTGTGCACGTGTGCGTGCGTGTATGTGCGTGTGTGTGTATGCGTGTGTGCGTGCATGTGTGTGTGTGTGTGTGTGTGTAAGAACTGTGAACTGTGACAATGGTTTGTTGCTAAATCTGCATTAAGACGTGCAGTGTGAGCGTGCGTGCGTGTGTGTGTGTGTGTGTGTGTGTGTGTGTGTGTGTGTGTGTGTGTGTGTGTGTGTAAGAACTGTGAACTGTGACAATGGTTTGTTGCTAAATCTGCATTAAGACGTGCAGTGTGAGTGTGTGTGTGTGTGTGTGTGTGTGTGTATGTGTGTGTGTGTAAGAACTGTGAACTGTGACAATGGTTTGTTGCTAAATCTGCATTAAGACGTGCAGTGTGCGCGTGTGCTCCTGGGCGGTGCGATTGCTTGTGCATTGGCGCGCATTTCCGACCCTAATCCGCGCCGAGCGAATAACAACCTTCAGTAACCCAGCCTGTGACCCACAACGCTGTGAAGAAAAACACTTTTGCCACGCATTCGGGGATTTATGAACATGCTCAAAAGCACGGAGGAAATGAGAGTCACACCATCATTGAGCGGAGGCAGATGCTGCTCGCCCGACTCCACAGAAAGGAGATTAAAACGTCCATTTTGGACCCGTGATCCAGCATGTGCTGCCATGCCCGCAGAGCATGCGTCCTTGTGTTTATTCTTCTTCCTCTCCTGGCCACGGCAGACTCTTCTTATTTCCTCAACCGTGATGAGATTTAGAAACAGAAAATGAAGCATTGTAAGCTGGTCAGGAGTGTAAAATCTGCTCTTCATTGGAGTCCCTTTTGTGTGCGTCTCCATCGACCCCCCTGACGAAAGCAGGACAAAGGGAAGGGGAAGGCCTTTTTGTTTTTGATTCAGTGAGTTATGAGATGTGAATTCATAATCCCCCATCCCATCCCCCGACCCCCATGCACACCCTCCCCCTCCACCATCCTTATGAGGCCCGGGAGGGGACTGTGGTTTCTGAACAAACACGTGAATCACCCCTCGAAGTTCATCCCCAGAGGCCACAGGCGAAGCCCAGCGGTTAGATAAGACAGGATGGCGGCCTCGAGAATGTGGAAATGTCGAGGATCAGATAAACATTTACTGGCTTTTTCAGCGCTTTTAACAAAACAAACTTGGCCCACATGTCGCATCAGCAGTCCTGCAGTTTTTAAAGTGCACCAGTGTCCGTCCAAAATTACCCAGTTCCCTTTGGGAGGGTCTGGGGTCTTTTTTTAAGTATATTTTTGGGGATTTTGTGCCTTTATTTCGACAGGATAGTGAAGAGTAGACAGGAAATGAATGAGTGGGAGAGAGAGGTGGGGTAGGGTTGCGAAATGACCCAGGCTGGACTCAAACCTGGGTCCCCATGGGCTCTTTGGCCGTTCATGGTACGGGTGCTCTACCCACTGCACCCCCAGGTCTGGGGTCTTTTAGAAAGTATATTTATGCACATGAAGGAAGGCAACCAGGGGTGTGAATGGGGATTAAAGTAGTGTGTTCAACACAGTTCAACAAGGTCCTTTGTCTGATAAAAACATGATAAACTTGATGAAAAATGAGATCAGTACTAAAACCAATACTAAATACAAAAATAAATTGAGTGAGAAATTTCCCCTTGCACACCCAAAGTGTATTTTGATGTGCTTTGTATCATGGGAGGTCAGGTACATTCCTCTGGAGTATTGCTGTCTTTAGAGCCAATGGTTATAACTGGTCTGAATATTTACCATTTACTATTTAACAATGGTCAGAACTGTCCAGCCCACAAATCTGGAAACCTAGAGATGGGTTTCCGATAAACATTAGTATCGCAAAATGGCCACCGTCTCTTCACTCCCCCGATTCCTGTGTCACTGCTGCTCTGCTCTGCTGAAAGGCTCTCCCTGTGTGGATGATTGAAAGTGTGTCTGAAGGCTCAACTGTCTGTAGCTATCAGCTGTCACTCATCCCTCAACCAAGCGTGTGTGTGTGTGTATGTGTGTGTGTGCGTGTGTGCATGTATGTGTGTGCGTGCTTGTGTGAGAGGGTGTGTATGACTGGGTGTGTGTTTGTGTGTTGTTTGTGTGTGTGTGCGTGCATGTGTGAGATTGTGTGTATGACTGTGTTTATGTGTGTGTGTGTGTATGTGTGAGTATGTGTGTTGTTTATGTGTGTGTGTGTGTGCTTGTGTGAGATTGTGTGTGTTTGTGTGTGTTGTTTATGTGTGTGTATGTGTGTTGTTTATGTGTGTGTATGTGTGTTGTTTATGTGTGTGTGTGCTTGTGTGAGAGGGTGTGAATGACTGTGTGTGTTTATGTGTTGTTTATGTGTGTGTGTGTGTGTGTGTGTGTGTGTGTGTGTGTGCCTTCCTCAGGCAGCCAGCGGGCCATATTCCGGCAGGCCATGCGGCACTGGGAGAAGCACACCTGTGTGACGTTCATCGAGAGGATGCAGGAGGAGAGCTACATCGTCTTCACCTACCGGCCGTGTGGGTGAGTGCACCAACCTGTGTGTGTGTGTGTGTGTGTGTGTGTGTGTGTGTGTGTGTCTGCCTGTTTTATGTAAGTGTATGTTTGTGTCACACAAATTTCTTGATCTGGTAAGTTTGGAGGAGCGGACCGTCTCTCTGTAGTTCTCTCTACTGAGAGACAATTCCCCTTTAAACCTGTAGGGCGACCAAAGACGAAAACTACTTAGTGTTTCTTTACTTACAAATCCATGTGTAGAGAGTGGTGACTGACAGCCTTCATTCACCGCCCCCTTTTGCCGTAACCGCACAGACTGTTGAGGTACAGATATGTAGTTGATATTCCACGTTTAAGCAAAAAAACATTTTCCCACATGTGTTTTTGGTAGTGTGTGTAAATTCTTTGAGCATCATTGTGTGGTTGTATTGTGGTGTATGTGTGTGTGGTGCAAGAAAACTGACCATGTTTTTCTTTGCTCTTGGTCTCTGAATGCATTGCGTGTGTACGTAAACAGAAATGTGCCAGACAGTATCAGACAGTTTGGTGTGTTCCTGGAAGTTTTATAGTGTGCCTGCATTATGGCGTTCCTGTGTTTGTTCATCCTTCCAGTAAAGAACAGGAAGAATCCGGCCTGCTCATCCCTCCTCTTGTGTAGCTATGTCGCCCCCCATCACCACCACCACCACCACTGTCAGCCCCCCTAATTTACCGCCCAAGTGCTTTTCCATGCGCTTCCGCCCTCTGTGTCTTAGTCCTTGGTCACCCTGGGCTCGCCCCCCCCCACCCCCCTCCCCACCCCCCCGGGTTGTAGTAGTGGTACCCCCCCATACTCCCCCCCCCCCCACCCCCCCGGGTTGTAGTAGTGGTACCCCCCATACTCTCCCCCACCCCCACCCCCGGGTTGTAGTAGTGGTACCCCCCATACTCCCCCCCCCACCACCCCCCCGGGTTGTAGTAGTGGTACCCCCCATACTGTGGATCAGTGCCCCCCCCCCCCCCCGCCCCAAGCCAAGCTCTGCGCTTCAGCTCTTTAAGCCGCACATGTGCCGTAAGACTCGTGGTTTTTAGAGAAAAGCCCTCCAGAGAGGAGTGCAGCTTCAGTCGACTTTTTACTGTAATGCTCCCCTTCTCCCGCCCCCCCAAAAACACAAAAGCAAAGCAAAAACACTGCCTTTTGTTTTCATCTTTAGTTTCTTACGCAGAAAGGCAAAAAGGGGCAAAAAAAACACACACACACATGGTTACATTAGTCACAATGAACCATTTCCATAACCTAAAACTGTGCCACAAAAGAAACAACTTAATCTAATTTTCATACCCAAGTGGTTACGTAGTTAAACGTGCGTTACAGTGTGGGCTCTGAAAGGCCGGCAGAGACTTGTTGGGACTGCAAGGGAATAGTGAGGACCAGGTGCATGAAACAGCAAGCCTTTCCCTTTTTTTTCTCCACTACGGCATGCCTAGTCATTTTTAGTGCGGGCGATTGGTCTCCCAGGGAACAGGGTGGGCTTTATCCACGCAGGCAGGAGAGAGGGAGGGAGGCAGGGAGGCAGACCGGAGGGAGGGAGGGTGGACGGGCAGTCAGGCAGGCAGGCAGGCAGACAGGCAGGCAGGAGTGGCTCGCTAAGGGCCCTGTCTGTGATGCATATTCAGCTAGGCCCCATCTGTCCTGTGCAAAGTTCAAGGCAAGTCTCTGGAGTCGCTGGCTGTGGGCTCTCTGTAATTAGAGAGTGGCCTGTTGGGCTTACACAGGCAGGGAGTGTGTGTGTGTGTGTGTGTGTGTGTGTGTGTGTGTGTGTGTGTGTGTGTGCGCGTGTGTGTGTGTGTGTGTGTGTGTGTTGGTGGACTTGTGTGCAGGCATCTGTTTGTGTGATTGTGTGTGCATGCCTGTGCATACACGTTGGCACGTGTGTGTGTGTGTGTGTGTGTGTGTGTGTGTGTGTCTGTTTGTTTGTGCTGTTAGCGTGAGTTCCCAGAGTGCTAGTAGGAGAGAGCGTTCTCTTGCCTCTGCCAGATGGAGCCAGACATTACGCTAGAGAGCTTCGAAATGTGCTACATGTGTTTGCATTGCTCTGTTTGCATTGCTGTGTCTCTCTTTTTACCCAGAGGCTTTTATCAACCTTTCCTCAGACAGATTCATGCATGAAATGTGCTTCACTAGGACTCAAGATCCCATCCAACTTTCTACACATACACATGTATACCTACTTATTAAGCACTATACCTATACCTACCTATTCTTTGTCTATTATATGTCTGTAGGTGTTATAAATATGCTCAGTTTAGTTAACAGTGACCATGTACAAAACACACCATGTACCAGAGTTAGCTATGTAGCTAATTTGCATCTGTGGAGAAAGCTTAAGATAGGGTGACCAGACGTCCCGGTTTGACCGGGACAGTCCCGATTTTTAGTCGCGTGTCCCGAGTCCCGACAAAAGCCCGTCGGGACGCAAAAATGTCCCGGTTTTCACCCAACACCACATCAAGTGCCCAAATTACAGTGATCTCATATACAAAACTGTTAAATTAAAGCCTAATGAAGTTTCCAGTAATTCAGAGTCAATGTGTGTGTGTGCGTGTGTGTGAGTGACAATGGTAGGTGAGCTCTGTGAAATCTTCGCAGTCAATGTTACAATGTATCTTGCAGTATACAGCGGCCGTGTTTTAACGGTTTTCTTTGATAGCAGACTCACTAGACTACTACACGACAATGCCTAAGAATGTGCACGCGCATGACGTCACACATAGTGTCCCGGGTTTAGACTCTGGAAATCTGGTCACCCTAGCTTAAGAAAGGAACATACAAACAACACTTTCTACTGCAATACATGTAAACATTACAATACTATCAGTTCACATGATTTGATGTATAGTATAATGCAATATATAGTGTAATATTACACTAGGACAACTCGAACAGCACCCCACCCCCCAGCATCTTGGACAATTCTGTGGGAAACACTGCCCTACTGTTAGTCCACCTGATTTTAATGTTAATGTTTCTGGTGCCTTTTGCTGCCTACTCTCTCTCTCTCTCTCTCTTCCTCCCTCTCTTTGTTCCTCTCTTCCTCCCTCTCTCTCTCTCTCTCTCTCTCTCTCTCTCTATTTCTCTCTCGTCTATCTCCTTGTCCACCTTCATTAATGTCTGTTCTCTACCCTGTCCTCCTGTGTAAGAATGAGAGATGAGATGAGAACATGAGCTGATTTGTGTTTTGTCTTCCAAATAGTGTCTCTCATCCATCTCCAAGTTCAAGTTTAAGTTTATTTTTCTTTTAAAAAAGGAAAATTGGTGGGCAGCAAGTATTCATCCTTGTCACCTTCACCGATGTGTGTTTTCAACTCTCTCTCTCTCTCTCTCTCGCTCTCTCTCTCTTTCTCTCGTCCATCACCTTGTCCACCTTGATCAATGAACAATTTTTTTGTAGTCTGAAAAAGCTTTCCCCTTTCCTGTTGTGTTTACATAAACAGGGTCATTGGAGAGGAGTAATAGTTGATATTTGTTCTTCATTTGTTGCGGTGAAAATGTAATTGATGTGTTTTAGACTCTCTCTCTCTCGTTCACCACCTTGTCCACCTTCACCAATGCCTGTTCTCTGCCCCGTCCTCCCCCTCCTCCTGCTGCAGGTGTTGTTCGTATGTGGGGCGTAGGGGCGGCGGTCCTCAGGCCATCTCCATCGGGAAGAACTGCGACAAGTTTGGCATCGTGGTGCACGAGCTGGGTCACGTCATCGGCTTTTGGCACGAGCACACGCGCCCCGACCGCGACGAGCACGTCAGCATCATCCGGGACAACATTCAGCCAGGTAAGCCGAAACCCCCCGGCTCAGGCTCACCAGGCCTGGCCTGTTTCACCAAACACTGCGCTCGCTCGGTAACGCAATCTGTCACCACACACAAAACAAAACCACTCAGCCTTTCAAAAGCTGGTGGCCCCGGCAGCTTCCAAGTAGGTCACTGGCATGTCAGATCGGGTGAATGGGCGCTTTCAATCAGAGGGGCAGAGAGGCTAATTAAAGTGAACGGTGATGCGATATGCCAGCGACGGGCAGAGCTGTGCCTTGCCATCTGCGGCGAGGCCAGAGTCACCCAGGTCAACAGCTGCATGGGAAGAGAATACGTTTTTTGTTACAAGGGCAGGCACTGCAAAGGATGTCAGTTTTTTTTCCCCTTTGAGAATTACCTTCAGTTCATCTGCCAGCTATTCGCCTCCCACCCCACTTCTCTTCTCTTTTTCTCTCTCTTTCTCTCCCTCTCTTCCTTTCCTCTTGGCTCTGTACTCTATACCGGCAGGTGAATCATTCATGAGCAGGCTTCGGGCCGGAACCTGCCTGGCAATTTCACAGCCAGGCCCCGGAAAAACCCAATTATCTTTTGCAACTAAATGAAACCATCAAATTCCAGACTTGCAGCAGTGCCAACTCTTTTGAATAAATAAACACATTAAAAACATGGCTGCAGATGGGTAACATGGTTAGAATGATGCACAATACAGTTAGAAGAATTACTGTAAATACTGACTGACTCAAGTACTTACTGTCAAGTATGCAGTCTCTTTGTAATATTACTGAATGAGACTATGATGATGCTGGGATCTGACAAAAAGGCAGGAAATGGGATTACACAGTGCCTGTGCCTTGATGACATTTAGAGCTTACTAGTCATGAACCGACATGCAGTGACCTACTTACCTTTTCTCTTATGAGTGGGGCCAGTGGGATGGGTGGTGACATGTGCGAATCAGAAGTTATGACCTTCACTTTTGCAAGTCAGAAGTTGACTATGCAGTCAGAGATTTTACTTCTGTGTGTGGTGTGTGTGTGTGTGTGTGTGTTTCTATGTGTGTGTGTGTGTGTTTCTATGTGTGTGTGTGTTTCTGTTTGTGTGTGTGTGTGGTTGGCTTTCTCAGGGCAGGAGTATAACTTCCTCAAGATGGAGCCTGGAGAGGTGGATTCTTTGGGAGAGACGTATGACTTTGACAGCATCATGCACTATGCCCGGAACACGTTCTCCAGGTAGGCGTTCTGCCAAGACGACTCACTCCGGATGGAGTTCACACACTGTTCTCGAACAGCCACGTGTCCATAAACATGCCAGCATTTCATCTGACAACAGGCTGGGCAGCACCCTTCCTAAACATGCTGTTCGGAACTCACCCTCAAACACAGCAAAGGTACCTTTAAGACCTCGTAACTGCGAGTTTAACAACCTTAATTAACGTTAAAGTATCAATGCATCTCTTCTAAACATCCTCGTGAACTCATCCTCAAAGACAAAGACAGCTTGAGGACCTCATAACTGCTAGTTTAACAACCGTCCTGTCCTTTTTGTCAGACAATTAAAACAAGAACCTGCAGGTACAAACAAATCCTTCTGCTATGAATCAGAAAATATCTTAGGCCATATCCTCCAACCTAAGCTCAACCCTACAAGTTCATCCAGCCCAACAGAATAATGTGTGGTTTCTGTAATTCAGTTCATTATTATTTTCCACTACAGCTAACTGATTGGCAGTGAGATGAGAGTTAGCAACTGAAGGCTGGTCCTTTGCTTTGGTTCTTGGCAAGCTGTATGTAAACCCTCCACCTGCTCTGGGGAAAAGGCCTTCACAGGCCTCACCAGCAGCTGGGCTGTTTTGGGGTCTTTCAGAGGAATGCTGGGGGAACATGGCTCCAATCGTCCAACCACATTTGAGTTTTATGAAGGCTCAGTCCCAGAGAAAGGAAACGGCAAAAAAAAAAAAAAAAAGACAAAGAAATCACAGCTGCTAAAATACAGGTATTCTAACTGTCCTCTGGTCCTACAGTGCAAGCACAAGTTTTATTGAGATTGGTTGGCCGCCAGGCTCTCTGTCCAGACTCTCTGTCCAGGTCCATGTTACTCCGTAGTCTGTGAAGTGAATGCAGGAACACTTAAGTGGACACAGTGGGAATGTATTGATTTTCTGTTACTTTAAACATGGAGGCACTAACAGTCCTAGTTAACCTGACTTTTGGGAACACAGTGGAAAGGTACTGTGGGTTTCGAGCTAATAGCAACAGGCAAGGTGTTGGGTTGCTTCACTAATTACAGTTCACAGGGATACTTGGTACTTGCAAGTGTATGGAAGCACAGGACGCAGAGGACTTATTGTATTGCTGGCTTTTTGTTCCTCCTCCTTCTGTTGTTTTCCTGGGGGATTTTTTTTTGTTTTCTTTGGGAAAAGTCTGTTGTCGAATGATTTACGGGCGTAAACTCACACATGTTTACGGAAAACGCCCTGCGGTAATGTCTTGCACATTTTCCACTAGCTCTCTGCGCAGCCGAAATCCCATACGAAGGCGCGTTTTCAGGTTTTTTTTATGGCATACTGCAAACTCAACTGTCGTATAGCTTACTCAGCCCTTGCTTGGGTGCAAGGGGCCTAGATTGAGTACAGTGTCTGTCTTTGTGGCTCACTCTAATTGCTGTAGGCTGCTAGAGGGGGGCAGAAAGAGGTGGGGAGGAGGAGGAGTGGGGAGGAGGGAGGGGTGGGGGAGAAGGAAGGTTGGGAGGGGGGGGGGTGGGGGGTGGAGAAGGAAGGTGGGGAGGATGGGGGGGGGGGTGGAGAAGGAAGGTGGGGAGGAGGGGGGGGGTGGAGAAGGAAGCTGGGTGCAGGTCACCTTGAGAAGTAGCGTCAGCGATTCCATATGCCGATAGTGTTATTGGAGCATCTCTTTCTCCTTCTCTCTCTCTCTCTTTCACTGCCTCCTCACTCTCACTCTCTCTTTCTCTCTCCCTCTTTCCCTCCCTCTTTGTCTTTCACTTGATCTCTCTCTCTTCTTCTTCTCACTCTCTCTCTCTCACTTGCTCTCACTCTCTCTCACTTGCTCTCACTCTCTCTCCCTCTTCTACTTGCTCCCTTGCTCTTTCTCTACCTCTCTCACCACCACCACCTTCACTCTTTTCCTCTCTCTCTCTCTCTCTCTCTCTCTCTCTCTCTCTCTCTCACTGTGTCTTTCTCTCTTTCTCTCTCTTCCAGCCTCCTATTCTTGCTGAGCTTTCACAATCACTCATTGTCTCTCTGCACGTGCAACTCAGATTGTTGTGGTGAGCCAGGGAATGGGGGGGGGGGGGGGGGGGGGGGGGTGTTGTTGGTCGGGGGGCGGGGGGGGGGCTGTGAGAGCAGAGGACTTGGCACTCGTAGTGCAGATTGGCGAGAGAAGCGAGTCCGTTTGGGCCTTGTGTGAAGACAGCGCCGTGCACACAGCCATGGCAACGGGCCAGTAAAACCTTTGTCGATCCTGTCAGCCATAACGAGCACCAGTAATGCCCCCCCCACCCATCACCCCGATCGTTCCCCCCCCATAGTCGTTAGCACTTGCTGTTGCACGCGCAGTCAGGCCCCCTTTTTCTGCACCGTGGCTCCTTGTAAAAACGTGGCCTTTTTCATGCCGTCAGCTGCCTCATTATGCCCCAGAAGAGCGCCCTTTGAAGAGGCTTTTGATCATTACTGGCCTGATCCAGGGGCATTTTATCTGGCTCGGGCCCGAGGTGACTGTCGTTTCAAGCCTCGTAAAAAGCCGATCACGTGGAGAAACGCACGCAGCCTTCACAGAGCGCGGCCTCTCTGTTTCGAATCTGAAAAAGCTCCTAACACTCACCAGCGTCGCAGCAAGGGACACCAAAGCCTTCAGCTCCAGAGTTCTGTTATTGATCACGTCACTGGCCTGTCCTTTGTGATGTATATTGTAGGACGCTTCTTAACCATCTCAAGGCAAAATGTCTAGCCAGCAGTCACTGTTTTTAACAACATACCGCCACACAGACAATTATCTTTTTACTTTTTTATTTAATTTCACAAAGATGGGTCACATTTTTCCTCGGTCACGGTCATATCCATTCCATATTGGATCCAAACTCTTCTATACTGTGAAAAAGTCCAGTGCTTGTTAGAGGGACTTTTTTGTTCAGCCCAAACCTCTGTGTGCAGTGCCAGAGTTAGCTGCTTATTGCAGGGCTTTTGTTTGAGCTAAACTCCTGCGTGTAGTGGTAAAGCCTGCTGTTCATTAGATGCCTTTTGTTCGACCCAAAGTGCGGTGCGGTGAAATGGAGTCTATAGCTTATTAGGGAACTTTTGTTCGAACCGAACCCCTGCGCACTTTGATCGAGGCCAATGCTTATTAGAGAGTTTTGGGTCGATCCAGAATCTTGTGTGCTGTGGTAGGACCTGCTGCTTTATTAGGTGGCTTTTGTTCGACTTTTGTTCTATGTGCTGCTCGTTAGATTATTTTTTTGTTTGTTGGATGTTAAGCTGAAACTTCTGCTTACTGTAGCAGAAGCCACTACTTCTTAGATGTCTTTTGCTCTTTCGCTTTTGATTACGTAGCTGATTTAGCCTCTGCTCTTTTGGCTCCCACCTCAGGCCATAGCACCAGGCACTGCATAACAAATGAAAGGTATTATGTTGATTTAGCACTTTAGTCACTTTACCTGGCTGTGCAGATTATTTTTCTGTGTGTGTTTCTGTGTGTGTGTTTTGTTTTAAGAATATTTCACAGTTCTGCTGTTAACTGCATGCTAATGAAAATGAAATGAAAGCACACAAATGTGACATGCACATTTGACATGCAAATTTTAGGTATTTGACCTCAATGTTACAACATCAGTTATAAAGGAATGTGTAGAGGACAGAATGGTATGACCGGACGTTATCCTCCCTCTTGGCCCAGCGAGTGTGTGTGTGTGTGTGTGTGTGTGTGTGTGTGTGTGTCTATACATAGTGATGTTGTCGAGATATTGCTGCCAGTGTGCTTATCTCTGGTAGTGCAGCTGTGAAAAGAGTGTGTGTGTGTGTGTGTGTGTGTGTGTACACGCATGTGAGGACCTGTGCGTTGTTGTCCAAAGGTGCAGAGAAAAGCAAGAGATACAATTTTGAACAAATAGGTATACAGCTATGTTTTACTTCACCAATGGGGCTGTTTATTGACTGGGACAAATTTTGCTTTCTTGCTTAAGCAATGCACTAATTACCATATTCTGGGGGTTGTCAAGAATTGCGTCATTGTGACATTGCATTATTGCGTCACGCAAGAGCCCGCGTTAATGGGGCATTGCATCATTACATAATTTTGTTATTGTGTACTTTGAGCTGCATCTTGTATGTATGAATTGTGCTATACAAGTAAACTTTATTATTATATTATTAGTATTATTAACCATCTGCTTTTGGTCATTCTAGCTATGGTTATTTATATAGTCTGTTTCGTGTTTCGCTTTAACTTTTTCTTTCTTTCTTTCTTTCTTTCTTTCTTTCTTTCTTTTTCTCTCTTTCTTCAATGCAGAGGGATTTTTCTGGACACCATCCTGCCTCGCTACGATGTGAACGGAGTGCGGCCCCCCATCGGCCAGAGAACCAGGCTGAGCAAAGGGGACATCGCCCAGGCTCGCAAGCTATACAAGTGTCCACGTAAGAACACACGCTCCAACAGCAAGCTAGGCTCTAACACCGTGTCCTAACTACAAGCGACGGGATCGAAGGTGTGCGACAAAATCAGTTTGATTACTCTATTTTCTATTGGACTGTCCTAAATGACCCTGACACATAGCAGTGCGACACAACTTTTTTAAAGCCTTTTTGTCGCTCGATCCATTTCTATTTTAGTCGCATCAAGTTGACATAGACTTGGGAACAAAGGCACGCATCTAAAGAATCTAATGGATTTAATGTGGACATAAAACATTCAGCACAAGGCGATAGTCGGACAGTCATGGTTTAACATCAAACAGCACACAAGTAAAACATTCTTTGCCCTTGTTACTGTTTATTTAGTGATCCGTTGTGGGTTTTTTTGACTGTGACGTCTTGAAAGATGAAATATTACACCGCTGTGAGTCAATAGTCCATCGAGAAATCCAACCCAGGCAGGTCTCTACAGATACAGCGTCTGCCATCCGAAAATAGATGAGCCACCGCGATTGATGTGGTGTGGTCTCTTGGCGACAGTTGCCGTGGCTCCTCGGCTGGAGGAAAGAGTGTAAACAGTGCCCCAGGAGAGGAAGTTTGTCATTGCTCCCCCTTCATTTTTTTGTTCCTGTTTCTCCAGTGGATACGCAGGACAATGCGCTACAGAGTAGGAGAGAGGAGGGGTGGGAAGCGAATCGAACCCCACAGTCATTATTTCCAGTGTAGGGGTGGGGGAGTGGGTGGGTGGAGTGTGGTTGTGGTGGTGGTGGCGGTGTGGTCAGTCTGTAAAGTTTACATTTCTAAATGTACAGAAAGAGCCAACAGTGAGCCAAGTAGCCGAGAACAGGGCCCACAGTCCTCCATACATCACCCAGAGAGAGACTGTGAGAGAGACTGTGAGAGAGACTGTGAGAGAGACTGTGAGAGAGACTATGAGAGAGAGTATGAGAGAGAATGTGAGTGGGCGAGTGAGACAGAGAGAAAGAAAAAAAGACAGAGAGAGAGAGAGAGACGGATGGACAGACGGACGGAGAGAGAAGCCTTGGATATACTCGCCGTGCAAAGTCTTGCACGCGCAAAAGTGACGTCACCGATGCGTCAGACTGTTTATACTTTATTCGACAAACATGGCAATCCTCTCCTCATCAGAGGTGTCAAATGCCACAGTAGTTCAGGAACCTTGCGTGTCAGGAGTGAAACATGACTGAATTGCAGGTTTACATCATGATTTGGGAATTAAACTGGATAAATCCGAAAAGGTTTGGGTCAGTGTGTATATTTACAGTGTTTTCAGCTGTACACGTTATGAGTGATGATAGGATAAGGCAAAAAATTAGCTTAATAAACGAACTGCAGGTTTGCACCTATGTTGGTTTGTGGATAAAACTGAACAAAATCCTAAACGTTTTTAGTCAGTGTTTGTATTTCTTGTGAGTTTCCAGTAATATTAGCTGATTTGTAGCAATGGAAAATACATGTTTAGGCTGGTAGTTACTAGGCTAAAGTTAGCTGAAACTAGACTAGCCATTGCCTATTGTTTCAGCGTTTTCCCGAAAAAAAATTAGGTGCAGACACGGCAAACGTGCACTTGAGAACGCCGTGCCAGATGTGCACTGACGTCATTTTGACGTCACTTTTGCGCGCGCACGACTGCACGCAGTGAGTATATCCAAGCCCAGAGGGCCCTAGTAGCCCAGTACAGCCCAAACAGAACACCCTCTCTCCCAGCTCCATAGACGCCGTTACATTAGACGTCAGTACAGGGCTTGCTTCAGTGGCTTCCTGATAATAGAGAAAACAACCCGCTTCTAAATAGAAGATAATGTAGAGACAGCAAAACACCTTCAAGACACTGTTTAAACAATGGAGAAGGTTTTATTCACTTTTGGTCATTTTAAATACAAATGAAACTCAGACACCTATCAGCGTAAAACCTTCATAAGGGAGTCATAGTGTAGAGCTATCATAAGCAAAGTCATCTTGGTGACTCAGACGGCATGTTGGCGGTCACTCTTAAAACGCATGTCTTACATCTCCAAATAAAGCAAGTTTAAAAGCTATTCAGTTAAGCACTTTGTTTTCTGTCTTTAAGTAGAGAAATGATTCTGAAAAGAGAACTTCATTGACTCCCTACCGCTGTAGAAACAGGCGAGAAGGAAGCCCTGCTGTCCTCCTCCTCTCCTTAGAAACAGGCAAGAAGGAAGTCCTGCTCTACCCTGCTCTAGCCTGGCGTGGGCCGCACCTCAGCGGAGTAATGCGTGACACAGTGGGCGCCTGCTCATGTCGTTAGTCCAAAAAAAGGCCGTTGTGCTGTCGGCGGGTTAGCGCTGTAGGCCTGGTTTGAGTCATGCCTGCGGTGTGGTGGCTGCTACTGGGAGGGAGGGAGGGAGGGAGAGAGGTAGAGAGGGAGGGAGGGAGGGAGAGAGGAAGGGAGGGAAGGAGGGAAGGAGGGACGAACAGCTGTAGTGGAAAGGGTTGGCGTGGGGTCGGCGGGCCATGTGGTCTGGGCCCTGGGCCCCCACGTCGGAGGAGCAGCAGCCCCAGAGACTGGGCACCACCGCACGGAAAACACAGGCCATACGTTCCATAGCTTTTTGGGCAGTGATGTGTGTGTGTGTGTGTGTGTGTGTGTGTATGTGTGTGTCTGGTGACTCTGTCTGTGTGTGTGTGTGTGTATGTGTGTGTGTGGTGACTCTGTGTGTGTGTGGTGACTGTGTGTGCATGCGTGTGTATGTGTGTGGTGACTGTGTGTGAGAGAGACAGCCACATTGCTCATACTCCCAACAGTGGAAGTAAAAAAAAAGCCTGAGTCGTGGCAGATTCCCATTAGCACTTTTACACGAGGAGGCACCCCTGTCACCCATTGGCACATCAGATCACCTATTACCTATTTACACCTCAAAATCACTTCACCCCCCCCCCCCCCCCCTCACCACCCCTGCATCCCCATCACTCCTTCACCCCCATCCCTGCTGCCGAGTACGGTGTGAGAGACAGAGTGAGGGACAGAGTGAGGGACAGAGTGAGAGACAGAGTGAGAGACAGAGTGAGAGACAGAGTGAGGGACAGAGTGAGGGACAGAGTGAGGGACAGAGTGAGGGACAGAGTGAGGGACAGAGTGAGAGACAGAGTGAGGGAGTCTTGCACCCACGCGTTTAAT
>CM050217.1:6870000-6877500 GCA_027475355.1 Coilia nasus | reverse complement strand
GGAAATGAAAGGAAAATAGTGATGATGATGGTCGTGATGCTGAGGTCATTCATGACTGTGATGAGGATGAGGATGGTGATGATGATAATGATGAAGAGAAAAGGTGGTCTAAGCACTGATAGATGCTTTTTAATGTTTTCAAAAACCCTTCAACAGTTCGATCCGTTTGAACTCACCAGGGCATATCAGCTTACCCCCAAGCCCCTAAGATTATGGGGGTCGTCGGGGTCGTCGGGGGTATCTTAATGCCATGTGTGCCCCTGAGCATGAGGATGATGGTGGTGATGTGGTGATGATGATGCTAACAGTGATGCTAACAGTGCTAAGAATGATGAGGAAGAAGCAGGATGATAATAATGATGATGATGATAATGATGATCAGGGTTCCCACGGTCATGGAGATCCTGGAAAAGTCATGGAATTTTGTAAATTCACTTAAAGTTTCGGAAAAGTCATGGAATTTTATTTGCTCCCTAACGCAACTACAGCGTTCTGTTATCATTAGAGTTATTAGAGAGATTGTTACCTTTAGAGTTGACAATAAATGCATTGACAGTATTTTGAATGTGAAACATTTCATATTTAGCCCTAAACGTATGCTAAATTCTACACACTTAAGGTGCTGTGAAGTCATGGAAAATTCGCTTTAGGTTATGTGGAAAAGTTTTGAAATTTTATCAGTGAAAAAGAGTGGGAGCCCTGGATGATGGTGATGGTTTGCTCTCTGTTTCTCATCAGCTATCTGTGGTGGGGAGGTGAGGAAAGACAGTGGGCAAATCCAGTCCCCCAACTACCCCGACGACTACAGGCCCAACAAAGTGTGTGTGTGGAAGATCACCGTCGCCCAGGGATACCACGTGGGCCTGACCTTCCAGTCCTTTGAGGTGAGCGAGAACTCTGGAGACCTTAAAGGTCACAGAGACCTTTCCGGAGAAAACATGAACTTCTCCTGAACCCAGCCGAGAGGGCTTGGCCTCAGCCAAGCTAGCGGGTCCTAGCAATGCAGTAGCCCGAGCAACTGCCTGACCTCATGTAACAAACAACTTGTTTGTAAAAACTAGGACAAATGCCCAGTAAAGTGTTTGAAATAAGCATGACACATTTGTTAAAGAGGCAGGTACAAGCTGGTATTTAAATCTGTCAGTGGAAGCTTTCCAGGACATAATGACGTGTGTTATTTTCAGCACGGTTTCACATAAGCACCTACCACAAGCAGAATTAATCCCCACAAGGATTTCGATACTTCAGTGCATATGGTAGTTGCTAAGGGAGAGAGAGAGAGAGAGAAAGAGAGAGAGGTCATAAATCCGGGATTGGTGAGATGTTGCTGGAGCATATGCGATGCATTTTTCCCCTGATATGATCTGATCTCCACGCTCTTGGCAACCTCTCTCTCTGCCCTGAAATTTTATGGGACAAAGAGAAAACAGGGGGGGGGGGGGGGGGGGTGAGAGAGAAAAAAATGGAGAGAAAAATAATATGTAGACAGGGAGTGAGAGGGAGAGAGAGAGATGGAGAGAGAGAGATAGGGAAGGAAGGAGGGAGTGAGAGGCAGGGAGAGAAAGAGAGAGACAAAGAGAAAATAATAAATAGAGAGGGGGGACAGAAAGAGAACGAGATAAATGGATGGAGAGATAAATACATAGACAAGGAGTGCGAGGGAGAGATTCTTCTAAATGAAGGAGTCAGATGGAGAAGAGCGATAAGTGTGGAGAAAGTGTAGCTGTCGTTCCTGCTGCTTCAGCAACCCTGCGCCTCACATCTGCATGTGTTCCTGCCGCCTGTTGGCAGCTGGCAAACGCAGCCACAGCTTCAGTAATACACACACCACATGTGTGTCAGGGGTTAACGAGTGCGTGCTGTAGCAATCAGCACATCAGATGAAAGTACTCAAAGGTTTGGTATATCAATCTATCTGACAGCTTAAGTTTCTTCTGTAAAAGCTCAACTGAAGGATCAATGTCCTTTGTCTTATTGGTGTATTAAAACTGGTCAGATTTGGTGGTTTCATAGAGGTGGGCTAAAGTTCTGCCTTTGTTTTTTTCTGTTGTTTTTATTGCAGAAGAAGAGATCTTTCAGAATGTACGGCTCATATAGGGGATCCTTTTTATAGCCCTTCTTACCATTTCCACCCTTTCAGTCATAAGCCGTCACATGATAGAGCTGTTTTTAAAACAGTGTTACATCCCACTCTCTCTCACTTCATTTTACACCTGCACTTTGTGTCTCTCCTGAAGATCGAGAGGCACGACAGCTGCGCTTATGACTACCTGGAGGTGCGTGATGGCAACTCGGAGACCAGCCCGTTACTGGGGCGTTTCTGCGGCTACGACAAGCCTGACGACCTCAAGACCAGCTCCAACCAGCTCTGGATGAAGTTTGTGTCCGACGGCTCCGTCAACAAAGCCGGCTTCGCCGCCAACTTCTTTAAAGGTCAGATGTCAAAGGTCATGTTGTTATTTATGTGTGAGCAAGGCTGATGAATCACTTGCTTGCGTCTTTATCCGGATGTGCTCTCCTGCAGAACTGTCGTCAGCATGACTAAGTCCTTAGGTGACTAGTTTGTCCTTGGGAACATGTTGAAATCATTCAGTGTAAATGTTATTGAAAACTGCTATGAGCTTGTAGGCCAGTCTTATCTGTCTGCAGTGACAATGGCTTGCCAGTAGAGGGCGACTCATAAGCTGCTGCTGCTGCTACTGTTTGTTTTCTTCAGAGATGGATGAGTGTTCCAGGCCTGACAATGGTCGCTGTGAGCAACGCTGTGTGAACACGCTGGGAAGCTACAAGTGTGCCTGTGACGCGGGCTACGAGCTGGCCTCAGACAAACGCAGCTGTGAAGGTGAGCCTTCCAGACCCCCCCACACCCCTCAGCCCCCTCCCCAGAGACTCCAACTCCTGTTTGTGGTTTATTACACATCCTCACCACTGTAACCTAACCACATTTTTTTTTTTTACTTACTTTTTTCCCCTGTGACAAATTTTCCCATCCACCAAAACTTTCGGACTCTCATACCAGTAGTTGTAGATAATACTGTGGTTGTTTCACTGCCTTTCATGGCCATAGAGACAGCTCTGGCCACAGCCCATTAGTTTTTTTACAGACATTTTACTGTCAGAAGTCAACTGGAGAATAAGTAGCTCTGCCACAGTACCATACACTATGTGTACTGTATGTACGACCTACAGGAAGGACAGTAACCTGTCGCAGGAAAATTAGAGCTCAAGTTTTCATTCTTTCTCTCATGTCCTCAAGGTCAAAATGTGTTAAGTTCACATGGTTGTTTTTGTGTAATTTCGACTCCTTTGACTGAACTGGACATGCACAACCATTAAAGGAGAAATTTGCGAGAACTTCTTGTTTAACGTTTTGTACAATGTATTCATTGGACCCTTCTGTGTTGCACCTAACCTTAGGATTAAGCATGTTTGTCTTTCTCTTTGCTACTGTGTGGGTTTCAGCTGCGTGTGGAGGCTACATCACCAAGCTGAACGGCTCCATCACCAGCCCCGGCTGGCCCAAGGAGTACCCGCCCAACAAGAACTGCATCTGGCAGCTGGTCGCTCCGTCACAGTACCGCATCACGCTGCTCTTCGACGTCTTCGAGACGGAGGGCAATGACGTGAGAACTGGGGCTTTGGTTAACCGCGGGGTGGGTTGTTCGCTCTGGTTTCCGCTGAAGATGTGGTTGTGTTTAAAGAGGCCATTGCCCTTGATTCCCTCCCAAAAATGGGCGTTGGAGATTCCTCATTTGTACTAGATGTGCTGTTCGAAATGAACAGCAAAACTGGTGTTACTTGAAAACATTTACATACTGGAAAGAGTCATTTAGGATATTGTTGTTGGGTGTTAGGATGTTGTCATATAGCAGTTTTAATTTTGCTTTGGAAAAGGGAAATGAAAAATAACTGACAGCCAGAGTAACCTAGACGTGATTTTATGGGTCATAGTTTTGTTTTATACAACTGAAATGAAATGAAAGAGATTATATGTGCTTTCAAGTATCCCCCTAGACAATGCAGTGCACCTCTGCATCAACTCCAAACAAACTGGAGCAAAGGTCACACACCACAAAACTAATGTGAACACACGGTGATCCCACGCTCCCAGAACACAAGCCCTAGTGCAACACACACATCGGGTGTTTAATGTGGTTCTCTACTCCAGACGTCAGTACACCAGTAGTTGTTCACACAACAACACAAGCTTTCTAGAAAGCTAATAAAGATTCAAAAACCAAAACAAAGCAAAGATTGATGGGGAAATCCCATTGACAACAAAAAAGCATTGGGTGTGGGGCAATTGAACTGCTTGGCAGAGGTCTGCGCTCTCTGAGTGCTTTCCAGTTTTAGTGTTAAAGGTGGCCTTTGTGCTCTGGTCAGGTGTGCAAATACGACTACGTGGAGGTGAGGAGTGGACTCTCGGCCGACTCCAGGCTCCACGGAAAGTTCTGCGGCGCGGAGAAGCCCGAGGCCATCACTTCCCAGTACAATATCATGCGCATCGAGTTCAAGTCGGACAACACCGTCTCCAAAAAGGGCTTCAAAGCGCAGTTCTTCGCAGGTTTGTCCCTGTGGCAACTCTGCTTTGAGTTTTCTTCTGTGTGTTTGTGTGTGTGTGTGTGTGTGTCTCTCCTGACCACAGGGTGATTACAGAGTGTGTGTTTGGGCCAGTGTGTGAGCGTGTGTTTGAATATACAGCCATGTCTCCGTAAACAAAGAGTACTCTGTTGTTGTTGTCCGACAGCACAAAGAGTAGCGTTGTCATCCTGGAGTGTATTTTCTAGTTTGCTCTAAATCCTCTCACATGTACACATCCTGTCAGTCTTGTTTGTCAGTTTGGCTGTCTGTCTCAATCCGTCTGTCTGTCTCTGTGACCAGGGAGGACATCACTGTGGTTGTGTGTCTGTCTGTCTGTGTGTCTGTCTGTCTGTGTTTGTCAGTTTGGCTGTCTGTCTCAATCTGTCTGTCTGATTGTGAGACCAGGGAGGACATCACTGTGGTTGTCTGTCTGTCTGTCTGTCTGTCTGTCTGTCTGTCTGTCTGTCTGTCTGTGTGACTGGGGATAACATCACCATGGTTGTCTGTCTGTCTGTCTGTCTGTCTGTCTGTGTGACTGGGGATAACATCACCATGGTTGTCTGTCTGTCTGTCTGCCTGTGTCTCCCTGTGTCCGTCTGTCTGTCTCTCTGTTTGTGTTTGACTGGGGAGGACATCACTGTGTTGTTCTGTCTGTCTCTCTGTTTGTGTTTGACTGGGGGGGAAACCACTGTGGTTGTCTGTCTGTCTGTCTCTCTGTATATATGTATGTCTGTCTGTCTGTCTTGTGTGTCTGTCTGCCTGTCTTTCAGTCTGTCTGTCTGTCTGTCTGTCTGTCTGACTGTCTGTCTGTCTGACTGTCTGTGTGACTGGGGAGGAAATCACTGTGGTTGTGTGTGTGTGTGTGTGTCTGTCTTTTTCTCCATCTGTTTGTCTGTCTTTGTGACTGTGGAGAACATCACCATGCTTGTGTGTGTGTGTGTGTGTGTGTGTGTGTGTGTGTGTGTGTGTCCCTTTAGACAAGGACGAGTGCTCCAAAGAGAACGGCGGCTGCCAGCACGAGTGTGTGAACACGTACGGCAGCTACAGCTGCCAGTGCCGCAGCGGATTCGTCCTGCACGAGAACAAGCACGACTGCAAGGAGGGTGAGAGCGCGCACACACACACCTTCACTCACACACACACACACACATGCACACACACACACACCTTCACTCACACACACACACATACTATCTCTCTCTCTCAGACACACACACACACCTTCACTCACTCACTCACTCACTCCCATACACACACAGTATCTCTCTTTCTCAGACACACACACACACACCTTCACTCACTCACTCACACACACACACACACACTATCTCTCTTTCTCAGACACACACACACACATGCACACATACGCACACACAGATGCACACACACACGCGCATACACTATCTCTCTCTCTCAGACACACACACACACACACACACACACACACACACGCTCTCTTTCTCTCTATCTCCCTCTCTCTCTCTTTCTCTCTCTCTCTCATACATGTACACATAGACACACACACACACACACACACACACACACACACACACACACACACACACACACACACACACTCCAGCCCTCCATATGCCTCTCTGCACTGCTGCACAGTCTCACGGGCCTGCTAGTTATTTATAGATACAAATGTCTTCCCATAGCTCAGCTGTGTACATATAGAGAATCTGTGTATTTGTGTGTGTGTGTGTGTGTGTTAGTGTGTGTGTGTGTATGTGTGTGTGTGCGCGTGCGCGCATGTGTGTGTGTGTGTGTGGACAAGAATGCAGGCAGGATGAGAGGGAGAGGAGGGAGGCAAGTGCACACCGCCCGGATGCCAAAACCAACAGCAGTGCTGGCCGTCTGATGTCTGAATAGCAGGCCTGGCTGGGACTAGGGAGGGAGGGAGAGGGAGAGGGAGAGGGAGAGAGAGAGAGAGAGAGAGAGAGAGAGAGAGAGAGAGAGAGAGAGAGAGAGAGAGAGAGAGAGAGAGAGAGAAAGGGATAGACAGGAAAAGAAAGAGAGATAGAGACAGAGAGATGGAGAGAGAGAGGGAGAGAGAAAGAGAGACGGAGATGGAGCTAGATAGAGAGAGAGAGAAAGAGACAGGGCGAAAGAAAGAGAGACAGAAACGGAGCTAGATAGAGAGAGAGTGAGAGAGAGAAAGAGAGATGGAGAGAGAAAGAGACAGTGTGTGTGAGAGAGAGAGAGAGAGATGGTGAGAGAGTGTGGGGGAGAGGGAGAGAGAGAGAGAGAGAGATGGAGAGAGAAAGAGAGAGTGTGAGGGAGAGAGAGAGAGAGAGAGAGAGAGAGAGAGATGGTGAGAGAGTGTGGGAGAGAGAGAGAGAGAGAGAGATGGTGAGAGAGTGGGGGGGGAGAGGGAGAGAGAGAGAGAGAGATGGAGAGAGAGTGTGGGGGGGAGAGAGAGAGAGATGGTGAGAGAGTGGGGGGGAGAGGGAGAGAGAGAGAGAGATAGAGATGGTGAGAGAGAGAGAGATGGTGAGAGAGTGGGGGGGGGGGGAGAGAGAGAGAGAGAGAGAGAGAGATGGTGAAAGAGAGATCATGAGAGAGTGTGGGGGAGAGAGAGGGAGAGAGTGAGAGAGAGAGAGAGAGATGGTGAAAGAGAGATCATGAGAGAGTGTGGGGGAGAGAGAGAGAGAGAGTGAGAGAGAGAGAGATGGTGAAAGAGAAATGGTGAGAGAGTGTGGGGGAGGTTGTTGACTTTGCGCGTGTGCTTTCTTGCAGCGGGATGTGATCACGTGGTGAACAGCGTGAGCGGCACCATCACAAGCCCCAACTGGCCGGACAAGTACCCCAGCAAAAAGGCCTGCTCCTGGGCACTGTCCACCACCCCGGGCCACCGCATCAAAATAGTAGGTTTCGCTGCAAACACAAGACTGAGCTCCGGGGCACGACTGTGTG
>CM050217.1:6857500-6865000 GCA_027475355.1 Coilia nasus | reverse complement strand
TAACTAAATGATAGATTTAATGATTGATTGATTGATTAATTTTGTACTCGACCAGGTACTCGACCAGTATCCACTCACTTGGCAGTACCAAATATAGCACTTAAGGGTATTCGACCAGTATCCACTCACTTGGCAGTATCAAATTCAACACTTGGGAAAATTCAACCAGGATCCACTGTCAATGTTACTCCATTGGCCCCCACTTCTTCTTTGTGCAGCTTCTCCAAGACTTTGGAGATGTGCAAGGTACATACTGTACACAGAACCAGTGTTGCAGAGAAACCCATTAACATTCCTGTCTGCAGTTAGGGAGAGGCAGAGGGAGAGAGAGAGGGAAAGAGAAAGAGAGAGAGAGAGAGAAAGAAAGAGAGTGGCCAGTCTTGGGAGAGACTATAAGCTTAGTTAATTAGCCGGAAACAATAACAAAACGAGCCCATTATTTTGCGGGCAGAAAATAAATCAGATCTTGGAGTGCTCTTCGTTAGCAGAATGGGGTCAGCGGGTCAAGAGCCTTGCAGGTGTTGTAGGATTATAAGAGACCCTGTAATCCATCTGCTGGTGACCCACATGTGAACCCCTCCCAGGGGAGAAGCAGTGCTAACCTCGCAGGCACCGCGAAAAGGAGGGAATCGCAGGGTGTTTGTACGCATATTTTTCACACAAGCCCAGATCTACATCTTTAAAAGTGGATCTCTACGCATTCAGTGGAAGATTGTTCCTGTTAGAGTTTTTAAATGTTATTTATTTTGACAGGGAGAGTGTACAATAAGACATTAACCTTGTGGAAAGATGCATTGTACCAGGTTTTAGCAAACATCCTGCTTTCCACCTGTACTCACTGGTAAAGCCGATAATTAGTCAGCCAAACATTATGCATTGCATGCACAATAGACTGGTAGAGGAACATTAGAATCAGTCCACCGAATTCAACAAAAAGTTTTTGGAATAAGCATCATAGACTTCCTGCCTCTGAGCAAGTGGGAGTTGCCGTGAGAACAAAGTGATGTCTCTATGTCCGACTGTCTTTGGGCGCTCTCATGCTGGAGTGGATGTGATGCTGGGCGTGATTTCGGAAGTTGTAGAGACTTCGCTCCAGTTCACATACGCACACATGCGTGCACACACACACACACACACACACACACACACACACACACACACACACACAAAAGTAAGCATATACACAACACAAACATGCACTTTCCCTCTCTCTGTTTCTTACACACACACACACACACACACACACACACACACACACACACACACACACACACACACACACACAAAAATACACAAATACACAGACACACCTTCGCACAGGCAGACCAGAGAGAGCCTTAGGCAAGTAGAGTTCAGACTGGAGGAGAGGAGTTAAGTTTCATTCCGCTCCTGCTCACCAGCCGTAGCGTAGCTAGCCTCCGCTCTCGCTCGCCCTGAAGGCCGGCTGCAGCAAATGGGCTCTGGCAGGCTGCGAGAGGCCCATAATGTCCGCCGTAATGAAGGGACTGATCTTTCCATTAGGACCCCTGCTGGTAAGGCCCCATGGAGCGGCGCAGGGGGGCGGAAGGCCGTTGGCGCTGGGCTAGCCACTCAGCGCGGACGTGATTAGCAGCGAGCGAACGCAAGGCTGGCCAGTGTTTACGCTACACAGCTAAGACGAACACTCTGCTGCTCTTTTTTCTGTTTTTTGTTTTTGTTTTTTTCTTCTCCTCAGACAGCCAGACTGCATCCCATAGTGGCTCTCATGCTGTCTGTATTCTTGGCACACTGCCTGCTGGTTTGTGCCGGTGGGATGCTCCCCAACAGGAGGCTAATTGGAGGAGCTTTGCCGGCTAATACAGGCGACGCTAATGTGCTCATGTTGACTCCCATCACACATCATCTCCTTAGAAATAAAATGGTTGGGGGTTGTGTGGAATTTGCAGTCATGTAGCCTGTTAAGTATTAAGGGAAATATTACAATAGGGAGAATGATGATATATGTCCAAAGCTCTACCACTGACTGACTTGTATGGCTCAACAGATGGCAGAAATGTTTTCATGATATGGGGTGTACTGTGTTGTAACCATTACATGTTGGGAATGTGGCATTTCTAGTCATATAGCCACATTAAAGTATCAGGGTATGTTGCAGTATGGGGAATGGTGGTAAATGTCCAAAACCACTCTTGGCTGAAATATGCGGCTCAGCAGATGGCAGAAATGTGGCAGAAATGTTTCATAATATGATGTGTACTGTGCTGTAACCAGTACATGATGTAATGATGATGGCACTTTCTCTGTTTTTTTTTCCCTTGACGACTTCTTACAACACACATTGTCTCAACATTTCGGCTTCTCTCTCTCTTTCTATCTCTGTCTCTCTCTCCCTCTCTCTTTCTCTCCCCCTCTCTCTCCCTCTCCTTCTCTGCCTCTCTCCTTCTCTCTCTCTGCCTCCCTCTCCTTCTCTCCCTCTCTCCTTCTCTCTCTTTCTGTCCTTCTGTCTCTTTCCCTCTCCCTGTCCCTCTCCATTTCTGCTTCTCTCTCTCTCTCTGTCTTTCTCCCTATCTCGCTCTCTCTCTCTCCCCCTCTCTCTCTCTCTCTCCCTCTCTCTCCTTCTCCCTCTCTCCCTCTCCCTCCCGCAGCCTCCCGAGGAGATCTACTCCGCCGGGGATTCGATCGTCATCAAGTTCCGCTCCGACGACACCATCAACAAGAAGGGCTTCCACGTGCGCTACACCAGCACCAAGTTCCAGGACACGCTGCACTCGCGTAAGAAGTGACCAGCGGGGGCCGGGAGGGGCCATGCGGGGCCGAGGGAGAAACGGAGGGGCCCCAGGGGGAGGCGCCAGCCCGTCGCTCGGAGAGCCCCGGCCGCCAACACCCACCAGACTGGACGGACCAGCCGCAAGACCGCCAACCGCACCTCAGTAGTTCCCAGGGGCTCTGGCGCCCCCTAATGACTGTGAGGAGTATAAGCCATTCCACCGTAGACCTTGTTTTTACCTTTTTTTATGGTTATGATTGGGGAGAGGGGGTTTGGGGATGGTTTTGGGGGGGGGGGGGTGTGGGGTGCAGGTGTTGCTGAGTTATGTGCGTTCTCGGGGGGGGGAGGTTGGAGGGAGCAGAAAGGGGGTAGGAGAATAAATTGACCCCTGGATTGTTTGTTTTTTTTTTGTTTTTTGATTGTTTTTTTTTTCTTTCTTTAATTTTGTTTTTTAAAAAACGGAGAAAACAAGCCTCCAAAAATGAGAGCAACACGAACACACAAGTTTCTCAGGATCTCCAGGCTTGGCGTCCATCAGGCCGTCAAACTCCCTGTGCTAAGGCCAGGCCAGTCCACTACACCACACCATGGGAGGGGGTTTACTCGGGGCGTTGGGGTGGGGGGGGGCAGGAGAGTAGGGGACGGGTGGTGGGGGGTGGGGGGTGTCCAAGGCAGATTCTCAACTCCATCCCTCTGTGGTTCCTTCCGGAAAGCACCCTCGCCTGTTCCGCCCGCTGTGTCCCTCCGTCGCACAAAAAAAAAGAAAAGAAAAAAAAAGAGGAGTCTGCATCCAGAGATGGATTTGCAAACAGAACATGACTTGAGTTTTCTTTGACACTGTATGTTGCAGCAGAGATGCATGTATTTACCGCTCCGAGAGACCGAGAGATCATTTGTACCGTGGCAGCGGCAGCCGACCTTGCCGACACCATTTGTAACAAGCGTTGCCCTGGCGATCAGCCCCAGAATGCCCTCCCAAGTACCGTTAGCAAGGCAGAATGAATGAAGCAGTTACCGTATTAAAGGACTAATACATGAAACGAGGCCCCTGTCTGCTGGCTGTTAATTACTTTTCCATCAAGTGAAAACTGGCGAGTGTGTGTGTTCACTTGCCATCTTGCACAAACACACACGGTTTTGAGAGGGTTTGGGGTGGGGGCCTGGTAATTTGCCATCGCTGGTTTGCACCACAGACAGCAGTGCTTGACTGAGGAGGGTAAAATTAGCCTAGCGGGGGGGGGGGAATGCTGACGATGCTCATCTCAATTGTTGACATCCATTGTTGCTCATGTTACCTCTGTGTTTTTTTTCCCTCCGTGTCACTGTGGGCAGGCATCATTTTCGTTTCACCGCGGGCATTAACTGTAAAAAAAAAAAAAAAAAAACTGGAGTCAGAGGTAGGTGGCGTATAGTTTGTGTAGTGCGTATTTGCTTTAATCCTCTTCCAAAAAATAGAAGGATGACTGATGAGTGTGTATGTCCAACTAACGATCTATTGAGTTTGAAGCACTACCCAAGTCAGGTAAACCATAGCAGTATTGTCAGTCCTTCAGTGTTATTGGCAACCGCAACATCAGGTACCACACTACAAAATACTGTATGTATTGCACACATATATACCGCATTGACGTACCTGCTAGTGTGTCTAACATCTCTTGACATGAGGCAGGTTTTGCCAGTGTTTTGTTCAGTGCGTCTTTATGCTCTGTACCTCAACAGCTGACCAGGACAGTGTTTGTGATCCACCCAGGTCATCCTTCTCTGTTCATTTGGCACACGTGAAATGTACACATGGAATATCTTGGAAGGATGATGCCTATATTGTACTATGTTTTTGCATATCTGTCACATTTTGCCTGTATTAAATGTGTTCATCTGCCATCGAGAACCTGCATCACCCAAACTTATTTTGCAAGTTTTTTTTTTTCTAAGAAGCTGTGCACATCATTTCTGATTCCTGGCGTAGCTTATTCTCTACTCCATGCTTGCACTCCGACAACAGTGGCTTCCACCATATAACAAGTTACATGGTTTGTGGGTGCTCCCATCAAAGTGTATCAAGATGGCAACCAATATGTCATGCTCTTCCTTAGGCCCAGTAGTATTATCATCATGATTGAATATTGCATTCTTCTTTAGAAAATAAGCCTGTGGACTGGGAAGTCTGTAGGGAGCATTTATCATTTATGGCAGATTCCTGATGCCTGGTTATTTAATTAATGCTGTTGGCACACAGCACCTGGCATTTAACCTTCGTGTCTGTGACCTCTCCAGCTCCTCATGGGCAGCTGAATGGGCAGAATCATTTGATTGGCTGCCTGACCACCTTGCCTTTGTGTGCCACTGTGCCCTCCTCTGGGCCTGACAGGTGCCACCTGGGCGCGCGGGCAGCTACGCTGGCGGCGGCAAGCTGGTAGCACTTCCTTCCGTCTCAGTAACTCAAGGTCATGTGGGTCATGCCCACGCTGACCTCTGGCGAGACATGCCATGCGGTATGCCCATTTCTGAGACCACACACACACACAGCAGAGAACAGCACAAGGTTTTCAAAAAGCAACTAGTAATTTGCCCTGCGAGAACAAGCCTGTGATTTCACTGGATTCTGCTTCCTGCACCAACCCGCACATGTTGTCTCAAATGTCAGCATGTATATTTATATACGCCCTCTGTTGCAATGCAATCCTTTTGCCATTCAGTCAGAGGGCACGTTATATTTGCGGGCATAGCAAATACAATCTGTGTCTCCCAGTGCCATAAATAACAAAGTTTAAGTCTTGCTAATAAAAAAAAATCTTATATCAGTTTCTTTTTCAGATTTACAGGATTTGCTGTTGCTGTCATTTCTTTATGGGTTTGTTGGCTGTTTTGCTTGACCCAACAAGATTTTTTAAGGAATCCTGTGGAAAACTTGCCATCTCTTACATGTAGACAAGGAGTCAGCTGTTCTGTTTGCGCGTTTAAAAACACACACACATAAAAAAAAAGGAAAAGCTTTCTTCTGTGATTTTTTTTATATTTACTGTTGTGGTATAAATGAGCCCTTGCCATCCCCTCAGCTGATGGTGTTCTAGTGTAGTATATGGTACCTTTCAAATACCTCTTAAATATATATCTATAAATATATAAACATACACAAATATAATGCATGATGTTGTGAAAGGACTGCTAGGTGGCGCTAGAATGCAAACTCTGTCAAATAGAGTGGCATAAATGTAAACATGAAGCTTTTCTGCATTTCCTTTGTGAAGTGTGGTCGTAGGTCAACAGTGAAACAGCAATGCGAGTGGGCGGTATAATGTCTTTCTTTGTTCTTTTTGGTAGATGATATGCACATCCAAGGTGGGGTATGTGTATGCATTTAATGACATGTATGTATGTATATATGTATTAATAATGTACTCAAACACTAATATTAGCTCATTTGATGTACAGGAAGCCTATATGCCCACAGAATACCGTACATACAAAAACTAAAGATGCAATTTATTTATATTGTATAGCTGATTTTCACAATTGTATTAGTGTTAACAACTGTACCTATTTCATAAAGATGGTAATATTTTCAGTTTGAAAAGCCTCATGTCACATTTCTTGATGCAGTTTTTCAAATCCATCCATGCTGCATTCATATCCTCGACCTCAAACTAAAATGGTGGTTGATATAACCTGCAGTTTTTGCCAGCGACATTTTACTGTTTAATCAAAAATAAACAGGTCAGAACCTAAGTGAATAATAATACAATGAACTTGGATGAAGTAATATAATTTTATTGAGATCTCACGTTTATCTTGGATAGAATATTATACTGCAAGCTGCATATTTAACCTATTATTCAAGTACATATGATCGTAGCTGTACTGTCTAAGACTTTTCCTATAAAGACAATATTACAGACACAAGCAAACCAGAGCCTCCTGGTTGTGTACTGCTACTAAAGGTCATTCTAATTAAGATGAACAGTAAAGGTTGCACAGGCAAGGGGGTGGTAACAGTGTCTCTGTTTCAGTTAATATACAAGCCAAAATGAATTTGGCCATTTTGCACAGTATGAAGAACAAGGCCATGACACCAATCAAATCATCCTGCCACAGTTGGCTGCCTTTATTAGGCTTCTTCACAGACCTCCAAAAAGTTCCTCAAGTAACATTGACAATAAAAAGCTAGGAGGAGGTTTCTCACATGACCTTCAGAGTGTCATCACTATGGTGACAGCTAGGCTTGTGCTGTGACTGCTATTCCAACAAACCTGGCTCTTGGGCATGGTGGTGGTCTGGTACCCTGTGCTCAAAGTCAGGGAGGGGCATGTTTGTTTGGTACCCTGGGCCAGGTAGCTGTGGCTTTGCTACAGTCCCTCTACAGTTTCAAACTTCAAACTATTTTCCATTCTACATCAATACAGTTATGCACTGCAAACTTTGGTACCACGTTTACTGCAGGGGCTAACACGATAACATATCACTTTTCCGTGATATTCAACAAAATCTCTCATTATGCTCACTAGTTTAAGATTTGCATTGTTGTGTATTTTGGTGTTGTTTCCAGAGGGGGAGAGAAGGAGGGAAAGAGAGACAGAGACAGCTATCAAAGCTGCTCAGGGCTTACAGTGACAGACGAGCTATTGTGGTAAATGATGTCCTCTGCAGGTCAAGCATGAAATGGCCTTTTTGATGGGTGCCTTCTCAGCAGACAGACTGAGAAGGCGCACGGAGGTGTGTCTTTCCTTTTGGAAGAGAAATGACTAGTTTAGTTTGTG
>CM050217.1:6850000-6855000 GCA_027475355.1 Coilia nasus | reverse complement strand
GACATCTTTTTGTTATTTACACATTGAAGGTATACCAGGGACCAGGGAACATCAGGCCCCCGACCCAGAAGAGAAGGGCCCCCAGGCCCACAGCGATGAGGACCGCCAGGCTGGCCTTGGCCACCGCCCTGGGGGCCCTGCGGAAGTCCCCGGGGCCCATGGCGGCCAGCAAGGCCGTGGTGACCACCAAGGTGAAGAGGATGGACACGGCCGTGTTGATGGCTACAATCTGGCCGAACTTGGCGAAAGGCACGATGACACAGAAGAAGAGAGGGACGGTGGAGATCACCGTGGTGACCGCGCTGGATACTATGGCGACGCCGACGTGATTGATGGCCTCCAGCGTCCGCTGGCCGGAAGGGTCCTGCGGGTGAGAGGGACAAAACGGCTCCTGAGCTTCAGTGCTGCGGCATGTGCTTTGCAGTGTGAGACAAAGTCATTTGAAATATGACACCAGATTGCACTGTTTGTTCAGAAATTAAAGTTGCCTCCTCCAAGAAACCCTATATTCTCTGAGAGGAAAACACGATCCCTCCACAAACTGGATATTAAATATTCATACACTGTTCCCATGGTGTGTAGGTGTGTGTGTGTGCTTGATCTTCACCATTTCATTAACAGACATGCTGTACATTACATCCTCAAAGTGATTTGAGTGTCTGTCATAATGAAAGCTGCATCCCTTTTATGATGTGCGTTGAGCCACACTTATTATTGATCTAAAAGTATATAAAATAGGTGTGACGTCAGACATTTCATGCAATATTTTCCTCAGTAACTGCCTCTGGTACCCCGTGGGGTGAGCTTCAATTTTCTCTCAGTCCCCCTCACAGAGAGAGGCACTCAATAGCCATTAAGCCAAATGCCACGCTGGAAAAAAAGCCCTTTCCTGGACCATTAGGGTGGCCGGGAATGACACACTCAGCGTGGATAAAGCGAGAGAGGAGAACCCCCTGAGGCCAGGGCAAAAGCACTCCAGGCCAGCGTTCCGGACGATTCTGACGCAAGAAAGAGAGAGGAAAGTGAAGTCTGTTCTATATTTACCCCTCGGTCAGGTGAGCCCGGCGCGACGGTGGAGACGCCATCCCCGGCCAACAGGTACCCCTCCACCAGGTGCAGGCAGTAGTCCACGGAGGAGCCAACCAGGATGGAGAGCGAGATCGCCTCCACGGCCCCCATCTCCCAGCCCAGCCAGTACATGATGGCCACCACCGTACACACCACCCCTGCAACATCACAACATCGGTCACAGTCATCACTTACCAGGCCATCACATACAGCAGTACTTTGTTATAGCACAGCTACAAGTCTAAACACAAACACCAAGCACTACTGTGCTATACCATGACTACAAGTACAACACAAACACCAAGCACTACTGTGCTATACCATGACTACAAGTCTAAACACAAACACCAAGCACTACTGTGCTATACCATGACTACAAGTACAACACAAACACCAAGCACTACTGTGCTATACAATAACTACTCTGCCTGCCTGCCTGCCTGCCTGCCTGCCTGCCTGCCTGCCTGCCTGCCTGTCCGCCTGTCTGTCTGTCTGTCTGTCTGTCTGTCTGTCTGTCTGTCTGTCTGTCTGTCTGTCTGTCTGTCTGTCTGTCTGTCTGTCTGTCTATCTCTAACACCACCCATTGCATTATTACATTGCATGTTATTGAGCTGATGGTCCCATCAGAGAGTTACAGTAAATTAGGTACAGGAACAGGTCCCCTGCAGCCTTATGGGCTAGATGTCTTTCTCAAGGGCACCTTAGCTCTGAATGGGGGTGGGGTGCAGGTTGTGTTTGTTCTTTGATGTGTTACTACTGGGTGTCAAGAATGATTCACTCTAACAATACAGCTCACTGAGCCCGTGATGGCTTGTATTTAAATAAGAGGTAATTGAGTAATCAAGTTTGTACAGAGAACATCAGATATGAGTGGTGCAAATGAGTGACTGTGTGTGTGTGTGTGTGTGTGTGTGTGTGTGTGTGTGTGTGTGTGTGTGTGTGTGTGTGTGTGTGTGTGTGTGTGTGTGTGTGTGTGTGTGTGTGTGTGCGCTTGTCTGTGTGTGAATGACTGGAGGAGTGAACTTTTTTACTGAACCGTGCAAGCTCCCACAGAGCCTTGCATCATCTTGTTTACATCATGTTACCCCTGTCACTTTAAAAGATTCAGTTTGAAATCCTCAGCCTTGCCTAATTTTAATTTCTGTTTTCCGGGCTGTAACAGAGTTGTGTGAAGAAAACAAATTGAAAACGAGCAGAGAAAGAAGCCAAAGTCGAGGATTTTACCCAGAATGCTGAGCAGGATGGGCAGCAGCAGGAGTGGGTGAGCGGTGAAGACTGACACAGCGGCGATGCAGATCACCAGTGACAGAAGCAGACTGTAGAGGGCGCTCTCCACACCTGCAGTCACAGGAGACAGTGAGGACAGTCAGTCACCCGACAGTGAATGAGTAATCGATCTGACACAAGATTATGTGTACCTATGTATCGAATCTTTCTCAGCCAGGCTCTCTGGGAGAGAGAATTAATAACCCCTACTCTTAGCCCGTTAGTCACTGAAGTGACTAAGGTTATGTGACACATTTCAGTCACCTCAGAAAGTGTTGTTTTGCGGCTCGTGTTAGTGCTGAAAGGTTCTTTGTTGCTATGGTTACAGAAAGTCAGTGGTGGCTCCTGAGGCTCTAGCTGTTTGTTGACTCCGGCAAAATGAATCAAACAGACATGAGGCCAGACCTTGGATTTACTTCCCTGCTAATTTTAAGGCTCTCCACCTGCTGGTGTTTGGCGGCGTTCTTACCGATGATCTCCATGAAAATCTGCTTCCAGTGTTCGCAGGTCTGAAAGCCGCGCCGCAGGGAGGAACTCTGAGGGAGAGAGGCCAGCAGCTCCTGCAGGAAGCTTTCCCACTGCATGTAGTCAGCGTGCGTCTGGAAAGATGACTTTCCTTTGTAGGTAGTCTGTGTGTAAGTATGGGTGTGTGTGTGTGTGTGTGTGAGAGAGAGAGAGAGTGAGAGAGAGAGGGAAAGAGAGAGATATTAATGTTGAGTACAGCTCATATAGTCTTGGGGGAGACTCAATTCCAGTTTTCTTCAAGTATTTTCATGCTGAGAAATAAAACTGTTCCCAATCTGGCACTTTTCACAGAGAATGGCATGGTCAATTCAATCCCTGTCGCTACTTTTCTGCATTCATGATCTCGTCAGTTTATACAATGTCCTCAACACCACTGGCAGATATTAATCTTTCAAAATAGTCTCCCCAAAAGGGACTATGTGCTGTGTTCAATAGGACCACACACTAACTACTGGCCTTTGTCTGTAGTAGCATAAATGTACAAAACCCTGTAGAATCATAAATATAATATAATATAATATAATATAATATAATATAATATAATATAATATAATATAATATAATATAATATAATATAATATAATATAATATAATATAATATAATATAATATAATGCAAAGGTGGCACAAGTCATCTGTGCAGTACTGTTTACCTTACATTAATTATTAAATACGACTCAGTATTTGTGATCTGATTACGATAAATGTATCATCTGGCTAGTGAGGAATCACAGAACTGTTTTGCCAGTGCCACTTAGCCAGTGGAGGTCCTTAAAAGCTAGTTTGGAGAGTCCTTTAGAAAAGGCTCATTTGTGTTAACACCGCCACTGCTTGACCTCTCTCTCATCTCGTGTGTGATGAGACGAAGGAAAGTCCCTCAAACTCTCCTCAGTGTCAGGACCTGTTAGCTAATCAGCAGAACAATCCATTCCCATGTCCTGTCTGTGAATCACCCTTCTCATTTAAACACACACACACACACACACACATATGCGTACACACACATGCACACACAAACACGCACACCGAACACACATGCACACACACATACTCACATATTCACACTGCCAAAACATAGACGCTCAGCTTTTGAAGAGTACATCACACTGTACAGGTTGTCCACAAAAACAATCACACATCTGTGGTTTTCAGGTCAAAGATGTCAAATCATTTGAAACAAATGAAATAATTGTTGTTAGAGAATCGGCTCATAACATGTCCATTAGTTTAAATGTCATATTTTGAAATCATGGAGTATTGTTGTGGACAGCCTGTGGTTGGAACATATACTGTACGTGTGCTGAGCACAGTGGGTATGGGTGGGTGAGTACGAGCCGCTGGGTGCCCACATATGCCTCCGGCACAGAGGCTGAGCATTGTGGGTAGGGGTGGGTATGGGTGGGTGAGTACGAGCCGCTGGGTGCCCACATATGCCTCCCCCACAAAGGCTGAACATTGTGGGTAGGGGTGGGTATGGGTGGGTGAGAATGAGCCGCTGGGTGCCCACATATGCCTCTGCCACATGGCCTGAGCATTGTGGGTAGGGGTGGGTATGGGTGGGTGAGTACGAGCCGCTGGGTGCCCACATATGCCTCCGCCACCTGGGCTGAGCATTGTGGGTAGGTGTGGGAGAGTAGGTGAGGGGGTTAAAGCCCTTAGTTAAGACTCTGACCCCATAATGTGATTTTCCATTTGCTATACACTTATAAGTGCATATACTAGAGATACATTTAAACCCAGGCACCCTCTAACTTGTACTAGATAGTAACCAATTATTAACATGTTCATAAATAAATTACACAATAATAATTAATACATTCATAATTTATAACTAATGTTATAACAGTAAAGTCAGTCTATGAAAAAGAAAACTGCACGCTATGTATTTAAACAAACACCAGGGAACAGACTTCTTAAACTCACAAACTAATACGGACAGTCAGGTTTAAACAAACACCAGGGAACAGACTTCTTAAACTCACAAACTAATACGGACAGTCAGGTTTAAACAAACACCAGGGAACAGACTTCTTAAACTCACAAACTAATACGGACAGTCAGGTTTATGCTCACATTTGAAATGTTAGTTGTTGCGGCACAAGCACTTAGTGAATAAAAATAGTGAATGTTCGAGTGCGGCAC
>CM050217.1:6820000-6845000 GCA_027475355.1 Coilia nasus | reverse complement strand
CTGGGTGGGCGAGAGACGCCAGGCAGTTACAGCACACAGCATAAAGCTACGGTGTGATGGGTGATTATCATGCCTGACGGTTTTATCACTGCCTCTCATTAGTCAGAGAGGAAGGAGCTCAACCCTCTTTATTGAATGATGCTGCATTACTGAAACTCCTCTTCCGACAATGGAGATGTCATTTAAGATTCAATTACAAATGATGAAGATGTTCAATAAAGGGGTGAATACAGTACATTTACACGTTTGCATGAAGCTTAAACCCACTTTTATTATATTATGTACATTACATTACATCATTTTACACTACATTGCATTCTTGTTTCTTTACAGTGTACACAGCATTGTCATGTCACGTTTCAATTCTGTTTTCAGTGGCTCTTTCCCTCACTGTTGAATTCGGTGTTATTTCACACACACACAGCAACACAGAACGCTTGAGCCTGAACTGAATATTCTGACCTTGCCATATCTCCTGTCCTCTCCTTTCTGTCCATATCACGCACACACACACACACACACACACACACACACACACACACACACACACACACACACACACACACACACACACACACACACACGCCATATCTCCTGTCCTCTCCTTTCTGTCCATATCACGCACACACACACACACACACACACACACAGACACGCACACATGCAAGCACACACACAAACCCACACACACACACAGACACACACGTGCACACACACACACACACGTCCACGCACACACACACACACACACGCATGCACGCACACGCCAAACACACATGCACACGCACGCACGCACGCACACACACACACACACATACACACACACACACACACACACACACGCACACACGCACACACACACACACACACACACACACACACACACACACACACACACAGGGCAGCTAATAGAGTTCTGCCAGAGCCCAGTGAATGCGCTGACCTTCTCTGTTTTGTGTTCTGTTCCTGTTTATTCTGCCTACCAAGGCTCTCCTCATCCTTCCCCATATGCTCCTGCTACTTCTCTCTCTCTCTCTCTCTCTCTCTCCCTGTGTCTCTCTCTCTCTCTTTCTATCTAACTTTTCTCTTTTTCTCTCCCTCTCACTTTTCTGTCTCCTCGTCTCTCTCTCACTTTTTTCTCTCTCCTTTTTTCTCTCTCCCTCACGATCTCTCTCTCCTTATCTCTTTCTCCCTCTCCCTCTCCCTCTCTCCTGCCCTCCTTCTCTCTCCCTCCCTATCTCTCTCCCTTCCTCTCTTCCTCCCTCTCCCTCTCTCCTGCCCTCCTTCTCTCTCTCTCCCTACCTATCTCTCTCTCCTCCTCTCTTTCTCCCTCTCCCTCTCTCCTGCCCTCCTTCTCTCTCTCCCTCTTTATCTCTCTCCTTTTCTCTTCCTCCCTCTCCCTCTCTCCTGCCCTCCTTCTCTCTCTCCTTTTCTCTTCCTCCCTCTCCCTCTCTCCTGCCCTCCTTCTCTCTCCTTCTTTCCTCCTCCCTCTCCGTCTCTCCTGCCCTCCTTCTCTCTCTCTCCTCTCCTCCTTCTCTCTTTCTCCCTCTCCATCTCTCCTGCCCTCCTTCTCTCTCTCTCCTCTCCTCCTTCTCTCTTCCTCCCTCTCCATCTCGCCTGCCCTCCATCTCTCTCTCTCCTCTCCTCCTTCTCTCTTTCTCCCTCTCCGTCTCTCCTGCCCTCCTTCTCTCTCTCCCTCTTTATCTCTTTCTGTTTCTCTCACCTGCTGTGCTGCTGCTGGGCTGAGGCCACATAAAAGCTGAACTCTGCTCTCCAGCTGTGGTGGGGGTCACACGAGCGGGACGTGATCATCCAGTGGGGGTGCGGGCGATACGCGTGCGACACACACACCGTCAGCCTGCTGCTGAAGTTGCTGTGGGGACTGCCGTACGCCTGAGAGGCAGAGAGACAGATAGAGGGGGAGAGAGGGAGATAGAGGGGGAGAGAGGGAGATAGAGGGGGAGAGAGGGAGATAGAGGGGGAGAGAGAGAGATAGAGGAGGAGAGAGGGAGATAGAGGGGGAGAGAGGGAGATAGAGGGGGAGAGAGAGAGATAGAGGGGGAGAGAGAGAGATAGAGGGGGAGAGAGGGAGATAGAGGGGGAGAGAGAGAGATAGAGGGGGAGAGAGAGAGATAGAGGGGGAGAGAGAGAGATAGAGGGGGAGAGAGGGAGATAGAGGGGGAGAGAGGGAGAGAGAGGGGGAGAGAGACAGATAGAGTGGGAGAGAGGGAGATAGAGGGGGAGAGAGGGAGATAGAGGGGGAGAGAGAGAGATAGAGGGGGAGAGAGAGAGATAGAGGGGGAGAGAGGGAGATAGAGGGGGAGAGAGAGAGATAGAGGGGGAGAGAGGGAGATAGAGGGGGAGAGAGAGAGATAGAGGGGGAGAGAGGGAGATAGAGGGGGAGAGAGAGAGATAGAGGGGGAGAGAGGGAGATAGAGGGGGAGAAAGAGAAAGAGGGGGAGAGAGAGAGATAGAGGGGGAGAAAGAGAAAGAGGGGGAGAGAGAGAGATAGAGTGGGAGAGAGGGAGATAGAGGGGGAGAAAGAGAAAGAGGGGGAGAGAGAGAGATAGAGTGGGAGAGAGGGAGATAGAGGGGGAGAAAGAGAAAGAGGGGGAGAGAGAGAAAGAGACAAAGACACAGAGACACAAATACAGATGAAGACAGAGAGGGAGAAAAGCTCACAGGTTTTCAAGGTTCCCAGTGTCAATCATACCTAAATGTCTTACCCTTACCACTAAACAGAAGAATGTCCATGACCTTCTGTACAAAATAATGTTTAATAAGCACCTGCGTTCTAAGCCAAAAAAACAAAGGCTTGTTAAACCAAGATTTTTTTCAGAGTAAAAAAATGGATACTTGGCTTAGAAAAAAAAACAACTCAAGCAAGTCATGATGCCTATAAAGAACAAGAAAAAACATACATTTTTGGGGACAACTACACACAATTACTAAAATCCACTCATATCCCCTCAACAAAATAATTAAAAATTAAAAATATTGCAATGCCATGATTTCCAAGAAATCCCATGACCAGTGAGAACCCTGGCTTTTATTGTCACGCAGACTAGAAACCTCATCGACATTTTTACAAAAGCAATGGGGGCTTCTGATAGGACATCTGCTACTTCATTTGTTCCATGCTGTCTGCATATTTCACATTATGCTGTATGAATGTAATCAGAAACACACACACCAGCCATAGTAGACGATAATACAAGATGCCTGCGATTTAGTGATGATGATGATGATGATGATGATGATGATGATGAAACTCTTGGTGCTTGCTAATAGGTGATGACTATTAGCTCAAATGTACATCCAAACAGGACTTTGTTTTCATTTCCTTTATGCATTTTCTGTGGGACTCCTCGGACAGAAGTGTATGCATGTGTTGAGGCTAATAACAGCCCAGAGCTGCACAAGTGTGGCAAGTAGTGTTGCCACCTGTCCCGGTTTGACCCGATTGTCCCAGTTTTTGATGGTCTGTCCCGGGAGAAAACAAATATTCTCCTGGGACACTGACACCCAGGGCGCTGCTTATAAGCAAAAAGGTTGATCAGGTTGCCGAAATGTCCCGTTGTTTTGTCAGACATAGGTGGCAACCCTGGTGGTGAGAGAAAAGGTTACCTGGAAAGATGGCACCTCTCCGTGGCCCGGTGACAGTGCGGTCCACGGCGCGGGGATGCTGGCGTTCAGCGAGAAGCGGTACAGCGTGACTGCAGAGCCCAAGTCCAGCTTGGAGACGTACACTGTGATCAGCCTTCCTGCGAGACAGCCATGAGACACAGCATCGCACTGTGACAAACCAAAATAACGTCGCATTTGCCCACAGCATGCTGCTTACACAGATGAAAAAAAAAAAAAACACAGCAGTGATGGATTTCCCCAGTACGACGTTCAAAGGCATTGCTAGAAATGTGGAGCCAATGAAAGAACATCATTTTAGTAGTCCCCCCACCCCCACCTCTAATAATATAGGTCATTATGTGCTTTATAAACCGCTTGTCAATGCAGGGCCCCTGATATTGTCCCAAATATTCCCTCTTTTTATGGCACTTTTGAATGCTTCCATGCTGTGTATGAAGACGAATTAAGCGTTATCTTGTCCAATCTTGAAGCTCTTTCAAGCATCACAGTATCTTCAAAACAGGATGCCTGAAGTCATTTGAAATTGTTAAATTGTTTCATTCCGCATTCCACATTCCATTTCTTCCGCTGTCTAGGGGGACGCTCAGGCGAAGCGTTGTTTGCTCAGCTGGAGAGATATTGTCGCAAACATGTTTTTTTCCGTTTCCAGCAAAATGATAGAACACCAACCATAAATCACAAAAGAAAGAGGAAGGTGTGTGTGTTGCCTGTTAGATGCAGGGGGGTGGTGGGGGAGGTGTGTGTGTGTGTGTGTGTGTGTGCGTGTGTATGTTAGCTACCTGATGGGGAGGCAGGTGAGGCTGGTTTGGGCTGGCCGCGTGGTGCTGGATTGGATGCGGCGCGAGCGTGCTGTTGTGCCGCTGGGCCCGGCCCAGCAGGTGTGTGGTGGTTGACGCTGTGCAGGAAATGAGGTCTCTCCATGAAGGCTCCTTTGAGGCACAACACAGGACACAACGCCATGAGGGCCAGTTTGGAAAAACACAAGGCTAATCTATAGCACGTGCCTCCTAAGACACCTCCAGGCCTCAAACAAAAACCACAAGACATGTCAATTAAGTCTGTCTTCATTTGTGTAATTATACTATAATGCAGCATAAATTACAGTCAAATGTAAGATGCAAGGAGACCCCATTTGCAGTGGAAGTATGTCCAGCCTCCAGTTTCGTAGGTGGTGATGACTGATGTGCAGTCTGAAGCGGTGTGTTTGTGCACGAGATTTGGGC
Source organism: Coilia nasus (assembly GCA_027475355.1). NCBI lineage: Eukaryota > Metazoa > Chordata > Actinopteri > Clupeiformes > Engraulidae > Coilia > Coilia nasus. The sequence goes on along the minus strand of CM050217.1, from coordinate 6,840,129 downwards.
TCGAGTGCAATATCACACTGAGGCAGCTGGAGGATTTACCTGAGCAGGTGGGGCAGGAGATTCCCTGGGCACTCAGGTTGCCACGGAGATTAAGGAGTGTTTGGATGTTGGAGTCGCGGCGGAAGAGGAGCGGAGCGTGGCTGGCTGGACTCAGCAGACAGCAGCAGAAGGCCGAGGCCAGCAGAACCAGCACATACACACCTGGGGGTTAGACAACCAGCACATACACACCTGGGGGTTAGAGAACCAGCACATACACACCTGGGGGTTAGACAACCAGCACATACACACCTGGGGGTTAGACAACCAGCACATACACATCTGGGGGTTAGACAACCAGCACATACACACCTGGGAGTGACCATAGCAACACATACACAACTGGCAGAAGCATAGTGCACATACACACCTGGGGGGGGGGGGGGGGGGGGGGCATAGCGCACATACACACCTGGGGGTTAGAGAACCAGCACATACACACCTGGGGGTTAGAGAACCAGCACATACACACCTGAGGGGGAGGAGCATAGTGCACATACACACCTGGGAGTGAGGAGTGTAGCGGGAGAAAGACAGGTAGGTAGAGTAGAGGAGTAGCAGTAGAGCAGAGATACTTCATTTATCCGCATACACATATACATATATACACATATACACATATACACATATACACATATACACATATACATATATACACATATACACATATACACATATACATATATACATATATACACATATACACATATACACATATACACATATACATATATACACATATACACATATACACATATACACATATACATATATACACATATACATATATACATATATACACATATACATATATACACATATACATATATACATATATACACATATACACATATACACGCATACACATGTACACATATACACATATACACATATACACATATACATATATACATATATACACATATACACATATACACATATACACATATACACATATACACATATACACATATACACATATACACATATACATATATACACATATACACATGTACACATATACACATATACACATATACACATATACACATATATCACCAGGCAGGTGAACTATACACACACACCTTGGAGCAAGTACTGCACAGGAGAAAAGACAGGTTGGTGAGCTACTGTATACACACATGGTTTATAAATAAAGTGGGTCCCACTTTATTTGGACTGACCTATAACTGGTCCTATGGACTGTCTGCAGATGCTGAGACTACTATTAATCTGTGTGTTGAAACTCTGTGTGTCTAGTGCTTAGGGAGTTGGTCTTGGGATCAGAGATCAGAGAGTTGCAGGTTCAAATACCACCCTACCATGGCTGAAGTGTGCTTGAGCAAGGCATCTAACCCCGCACTGCTCCAGGGACTGTAACTGAAACCTGTAAATGACTGTAAGTCGCTCTGAATAACAACGTCAGCTAAGTTTAATGTAAAATTGTAATGTCAAGGTAAGGGTTATGGGCTGGGGTTTGATTAAGGTGAAATGTTAGTGAACAAAAATGCCCACTGAATTTTAAGAAACCATCTGTAATGTTTCTGTGGACAGATGACCCAAATAAAGAGTTACCAAAAGGTGGGTACACTTTGCATGTCTGGAACAATCATAGCAATCATAAATAGGCAGGCAAATGCTGTTTTGTAGCATTACAATGTGTGAAAACAGCATTTACATCCATTTTTACTTTCCATTACACCCCCTGCCTGAGAGGAGATGAGGACGAGAGGAGAAACGAAGAGGAGAAACAAAGAATGTGCACTGATTGCTAAGCGGTTGGACTGCATAGTCAGACGTAAGTAAGAAATCATTTTGCACAAATGTACAAAAGGAATAAAACTACTAATAACTGATAAAATGACAAGAATAGTATGTCGGATAATAGTACTGAGTAAATGCTTTCTAGCGGAGTTTGGTCACACTCTTTATTACATTTTATTTATTACATTTCCACCTGTTACATAACATCTACACATGTAATTACAGTGTAACACATTGCATGTCAAAATGTAATACCATGCAGTTTTGCTGTGCATGCATTATGAAATGTTGTGTTCTTCTTAATGCAGGCTTGATAAGATGTGCTTAATACTGCACTTTGCAAGTGCCAGCTGTTTCATTTAAAAAAAAAACAGCAGTGGCCATTTGACATCCTTGTGTTTCCGAGCACAGTAGCATAGTGCTAGCCTGGCAAATCAGCCCCTCGTACTGCATTTCATTTTGTACAGAGGGTCTGGCCTTGCTGCCATTGAGAAACAATTTCTTCATGGAGGTGTGGACTCTGCTGAAGTTTAAAACAAGTGGATCTAACTTTACCCAATCTCTAACGTCTGGTCGCCACATATGCCTTTTAGCCTACCTATGCACTACAATTCAAATGTAGCACACAAAGTCAACGTCATCGATCATGAACACTCCCTCTGTTCGCTGACGGGCTCATATTCGCTTGGTCCGAATACATGAATGTCAACGTCATTCGGGCCAGACCCTCTGTACAAAAGGAAATGAAGTATGAGGGGCTGGTTTACCAGGCTAACAGTGCGGGGGCGGAGCCAGAAATCATAAACTGGGTGAGCCCAGAAAAAAATCAGGTGGGCCTAGCCCAAAACACATAGTTTATTTTTATTACTATAAACAGTCAATCAAACTTACAGAGCCTTCCTAGAGTTTTTCCTCACCCCTGTTGCTCCCTGGGGACACAAACAACCCAACTGCGCCTCAGTGAAATTTCTCATTCCAGCACCTCTGGACTACAAGGAATGTTGTCCTGTGTTCACACAAGAGTCCACATCAATGGGACATTGCGTCATTGTGACATTGCGTTATTGCGTCACGCAAGAGCCCGCATCAAATGGGCATTGCGTCACTGCGTCATTACATCATTGCGCTATTGTGTCCTTCCCCTCCAGTGCCACTGGACTGCAAGAAATGTTGTCTTGTGTTTTTGTCGCCAAACTGTGAAGCACTTTGAGCTGCATCCTATATGACTTGTGCTATGCAAGTAAAGATTATTATTATTATTCTGATTGGGTGGGCCTGGTTGACAAGTGGGTGGGCAGAGTGGCACTTACCAATGACCAGTCTGCGCCTCTCCACCACGGGCTCGACCCAACGGCGCAGCAGCCACTGCAGCTGGGTGCTTATCACCCCCACACCGCCCTTCCCTGGCGGCCCCTGCAGGGGGTCCACGCTCAGCGACAGCAGGGCCGTGTCCGCCTCCACGTCCAACGAATCTGGAAGAGGACAGGGACCTCGTGAGGGACCTGAGGTAGAGAAAGCTGACAGGGACGCGGGGATCTGCTGGATAACTTTCACCTCGCAGTTTGACTGGAGGGTGGATGAGCCGCTTGGTGAGGGTGTGTGGGTGTAAGTGGGGGTGTGTGGGTGTGGGGTTGGTGTGAGTGGGGGTGTGTGGCTATGAGTGGGTGTGTGGGTGTGGGGTGGGGGTGTATGTGGGTGTGGAGTGGGGGTGTGTGGCTATGAGTGGGGGTGTGTGGGGTGGGGTGGGTGTAACTGGGGATGTGTGAGTGGAGGGTGGGGGTGTGGGGTGGGTGTGTGTGTGTGGAAGGTGGGGGAGTGTGGGGTGTGTGGGCTGTGAGTGTGGGGTTTGTGGGTGTGAGTGTGGGGGTGTGTAGGTGTGGGTGGGGGTGTGTAGGTGTGAGTGAGGGTGTATGGGTGTGAGTGTGGGGGTGTGTGAGTGTGGGGTGTGTGGGTGGTTGTAGGGGTGTGTGGGGTGTGTGGGCTGGGTTGGTGATGGCGGAGGGGGCTTAAGTGTTTGTTCAGCACTAACTGTCCCTGAGTTTGACTGAGATTGGTTCCCCAGCTCCCCCGAGCCAAATCCTGCTGCAGCACAAAATGGATCATAAAAACCACTCAGTTGAAGCCTTGCATGAAATGTACCTCTGTCTACATTTTTCTGAACAGTGTGATAGCGATTACGTTTTTTTTTTGTGCTGTATTTTTGCATTTTATCTTTGTCTTTTCCTTTCTCTGCTGTTTCCGCCAAGTGGAGCCTCGTCCTGACACGCAGTAACTACCCATTCTCACCTATCTCCATCTCCACCGACAGCAAGGCCACGTCGTCCTCGTCTGAGAGGGGGCTGTGACTCACGGAGATGCTGGAAATTATGTTCCACCTGGAAGAACACGAAAACAGCAGCCATTTCTGACCCGTTCAAAACAACTCCAGCCCTCCATTAGGGGCTGAGTAAGTCTTTTCCTTCTTTTACACGTCAGGATAGACTGGCTGTATTATTCTGTCTGGTGTTTAGACAAGGAGGTCAGGAGCTGTGAGATGACTCATCTAACACTTCTATGTAACACATGCCGCTCTGTGACTCTTGTCGAGGATTACTGTACGGGTATGCTGACAGCTGGGGTGCCCACTACCATGGTCATATTCCAATAGCCAATGTTATGTTAGCTGCTTAAAGGAGAAGACCAGTGTAAATCAATCCATAGCCCTATTGTTTGAGGGTCCCGGAGTGCTGTCTGGCGGAAAAAGAATGAGAAAATTTGATAGAACATAGAGTCTCTCTTTGTTCCGCCGTGGATGACATGGATGACTACCATGGAATTAAATCACTGGGATTATTACGGCTGGCGCACCTGCCATGGCAGACGAGCGAAGTGGATTATCAACCCTTGTCTGTGCCAAACACCTAAAATATGAGCAGGTTATGAAACCAGTGATAAAGGCAATTATCAAAGACATTCTCACTTACGCACTTTAACAAAAACCGTGTGAGGACAAGAAGTGATTCTCATTTGCATGACATCTTGCGCTTCAAAACCACTGTCTTTGAGCCAGACCTGGCCTTTTTGCTGCAATCTAAATCTCAGTACCACCCATCACATTAGTGCAGGCGAGTTATTTGTTTAGTCTTCTGGGGTAGCCTAAATAAATTCTATTATCTCAGTGATTTGTGTGTGTGTGTGTGTGTGTGTGTGTGTGTGTGTGTGTGTGTGTGATTGTGATCAAAACCCTCAGTGGTTTGTACTTCTAATTTAATTCTAATTAATTTAATTTGCATAATATTGTTATTATTATTACCATTATTATTATCATTATTATGCTATTATCATGTCATTATAACGGTTGGCCCTCAAACATGTTCACCTCGCTAAATCCGACTCCCTTGGCAAAAAGTTTGGACACCCCTGACATAGACCAAGTAGCAAACCAGCAGCTGGCATTAACTAAATGGGGCATATGGAAATAAAAGTGAAAGTTAGTTTCTATGCCCAGTTCAGTTAGTGTTAGCTGCCAGTTTATTCTTTGGTCAATGTTGCATCAAATATACTCATTCTCAAACAGACAGCACTCTGTGACCAATGGATTGATTCACAAGGAGCTTCTCCTCTAAACCAAGTAAGTACAAAAAAAACAAAAATATCTTCTTAAAATTCACCTTTGGCAAACTATGAAAACAAACATCTGAATGCAAAATGCCACTTAACCTCTGACCAAAGTACCCGATTCCCTCCATTGATTTGTGCATTAAACCAGTCGATGGGAAAATAAGTTAATGCTAATTAACTTAGGCTAACAAAGGTCATTTATAACACCTCTGGCTCGACCTCTAAATTCCTGACTCCCTGAGGGAGCGTGCCGTACCATTTTAGACAGGCGTTGCCCTGGGCAGCCCTGCACTGACTCCAGATGCAGAGGGCAGCGGGCATGAGCACGGATACCCACACCCAGCAGCAACTCACGATGAGGGCCATAAACAAGCCAAAGTCGTGCACCGCTGGGATCTGTAACAACAAAGAGAGAAAGTCAACGCCTTGACGGATTTCGGTTGCTGTAGCAAAAGCCCACAAGCAGTTCACCCTACTGCAGGGGCGCCCCTAGAAATCTTGGGCCCCTTGAAAGATTATAGACCCCCCCCCCTCCCCTTTTCAAGTAATATTAATAGCCCTCAAAGGGCACCCTGTCAGTACCAGGCCCTTAGAATCATCCTAACTCCCCCCCACCCCGCCGGCGGCACCCCTGCCCTGCTGCAAAGTTTTTTCTTTCTTTTTTGTCTTTCTTTTCCCTTTTTTAGCGTATGCTAAGAGGGGGCGCCATGAATAAACATGGCCGCTGGCTGCTGTCCATGCTGCACCGTCTCTCCTGCCAGAATTTAAATAGGAGTCTAAAAGTTTGAGCGAGGTGTCAGACGGAGTTGAGCTGCTGTACAATGACTTTCGTTGTTGCATTAGCACCTTATTGTGCTTCCCGAAATATAAAAATAAAAATATATTGTGGCTGCCTGCCTCCTCAGGGCACAGATAGCAGCGTCCAGTGATGATGTAGCAACGCCAGTGAGAACAAGAGCAGTTCTGTGTACAATAATTGTCTGTGGGTGAGGCAATCTGCTTTTACATTAAGAGAAGAGAAGTCTATTATATAAAGTGACTCCTCTTTGTTGCCCTGATTGGCAGGCCTCCATTGACAAGCTGTAGCCTACTGGGTCCTAAGAAGCGGAGTGGCTAAAAGCTGCTGAGCTGACAGCTGAAAGAGTTGCAAGAGGAAAACAGAAATTGTTCCTCTGGGGGTGTAAAAGCTGAAAACCTGCAAATGTTCTGCAATAGGACAAAAAACAAACTAACAAACAAAAAAACCATTACAAGACACATGTACAAGTACAAATGAAGATACTGTAAAAATCAAAGTGTGAACAAGCCCCGTGGCATAACAATTTGAATACCAGTGGTAGTCCATGTAAGTATTCCTTTAAGGGTACAAGTGTTTGTGTAAAACATAAAGCTCTGCTAAATACAGGTGGCTAGTGAGGTGAGGTAAGTAAGGTAAGTGCCTGTGTGGGTGGGTGATCACCTGGGAGGAGGTGTTGGCGGCTGCAGTGATAGATGTGAGGCAGGTGGCTAGTACGGTAAGGTAAGTGCCTGTGCGGATGGGTGATCACCTGGGAGGAGGTGTTGGCGGCTGCAGTGATAGATGTGAGGCAGGTGGCTAGTACGGTAAGGTAAGTGCCTGTGCGGATGGGTGATCACCTGGGAGAAGGTGTTGGCGGCTGCAGTGGTAATAGAGGTGAGGCAGGTGGCTAGTAAGGTGAGGTAAGTAAGGTAAGTGCCTGTGTGGGTGGGTGATCACCTCGGAGAAGGTGTTGGCGGCTGCAGTGGTAATAGAGGTGAGGCAGGTGGCTAGTACGGTAAGGTAAGTGCCTGTGCGGATGGGTGAGCAGGGTGAGCCTGTGTGGGTGGGCGATGTAGGCAGTTGCGGTGGTGATAGAGGTGAGGCTCACTGAGGCAGGTGGCTAGTAAGGTGAGGTAAGTAAGGTAAGTGCCTGGGTTGGTTGGGGGGGCACCTGGGAGGAGGTGTTGGCGGTGTTGGAGGCGTAGTGGTGATAAAGGTGAGGCAGGTGGCTAGTAAGGTGAGGTAAGTAAGGTAAGTGCCTGTGTGGGTGGGTGATCACCTGGGAGAAGGTGTTGGCGGCGTAGGCGGCCGCGGTGGTGAAGGAGGTGAGGAAGGTCGCTCGGCCGGCCGTCTTGATGGTGTAGACCGCACGCTGGGCAGGCTGCTGAAGGTGAGACGCCTGGCGGAAGGTGCTTATGAACACAAACACGTCATCCACCCCTGCACTCGCAAACACACACACACATGGACACACACACACACACACACACACATACACACGGACACACGCACACACATGGACACACACACGTAAACGGACACACACATACACTCACGCACACGGACACGGACATGGACACATGGACACATGGACACACATACACTCACACACACACATACAATCACATACAACAAACAAAAAAATTGTATATGTATATTGATTTTCTTTTTCTTTTTCTTAAGTCCACAGCACCTTACAGTAGTCTACACATTATACATTTGCCCTTGTATGTGGGCTTCAAATGTCCTTGTGACCTTTATGTTCTCAACAACTTTCTCTACACATGGAGGTGAAGGAGCAAAGGGTGAGGATGAAAGAGAGGAGGAAGTCAGAAGAGCAAAGCAAGCAGGAACATCAGAGGAACACACAAACAACAAACACCGCTTTCCAGTCATACACATGCAGGGCTGACTACAGAGTCAGCTGAAACATCCATGGAGAATTCAGCAGATCAGCAGGATAATTCAGAAGACCAGCAGAGTATGGCTGATAGATTACATGAGTGTATATGACACACTGTGGACACAAAACGTGTGATCTGACACAAGCAATACAGAAGAAACTAATTTTCACTGTTTTAATGAATAACATTTAATGAATAACATGAATAGCTGACAGCTGTGTTTATGAGGAGCATGACCACAGTGTTCATTTGTAAGGTTTCCAAGCTACTGCATTATTGATTATACATTAAATTAATTAACAGGAAGGTCATTTAACTGTAATGTAGAAAAATGGCTGCTGAGAAGACTCACCGATGCCTATGATAACAAACGCCGCTACTCCGTTCAGGATGCCCAGATAGCGAACTCCAAACACCACATGGTACAGAAATAATGCCATGAGGCAGCTTAGACCAATGCTGGCCAGGCCAAAGAATGTCAGGAACACTACAAGAGAAGTACACATAGATAGATAGATAGATAGATAGATAGATAGATAGATAGATAGATAGATAGATAGATAGATAGATAGATAGATAGATAGATAGATAGATAGATAGATAGATAGATAGATAGATAGATAGATAGATAGATAGATAGATAGATAGATAGAGATAATGAGAGAGAGAGAGAAAGAGAAAGAAGAGATGAAGTGGGTGAGGGAGATGTCACTGGAAACAGTTAAGGTTTCCATGTTGCAGAGTCAGGTTTTTTTGCATGATCCATAAAGCCTTTTCAAATATTACTTTGTGATATTTCAGACTCCATAAAGTATTACGACAGCAGTTTTACTAAATGGGTCCATGGAGACGGACTGCTAAATGCTGAAGAGAGATAGATATGTGGTGTGGGAGGGCCCGTGTGACGTCTGATTCAGAGTCAAGCTGCGCTCCGGACGTGCTGCCGGCGTGAAGACAATATCAAAGTCAGCAGCGGAAAAGATGAAAGTGCAGGTTGGGCAATCAAGTTGGAGATATTGGATTTGGGTTGAGTGGAATTTCTGTCGATTGCCTCTGGTCAATAATGGTCTTTAAACTGCGCTATGGCTGAATGAAATACAGAAAGGTTTGATTGCATTTCTGTGACGCAAGCCAACGGCCTCGACGGGAGATTTAGCCGACAGTGTTTCCCTGGCCCGACTCTCATCAACGTAATTATCTTTGTGATAGAACATCTTGAGTTGAAATTATGACCAGGGCGGTTATTGATTACATCGTCTCCTTTAATAAGGGAGTATTCCGCAGACGTGAGTGGAAAGAGGAGAACAGAGCAGTGGTACCTTAGCAGGATGTGAGTGGGTGGAGGAGAAGAGCAGTGGTACCTTAGCAGGATGTGAGTGGGTGGAGGAGAACAGAGCAGTGGTACCTTAGCAGGATGTGAGTGGGTGGAGGAGAGGGGCAGAGGTACCTTAGCAGGATGTGAGTGGGTGGAGGAGAACAGAGCAGTGGTACCTTAGCAGGATGTGAGTGGGTGGAGGAGAGGGGCAGAGGTACCTTAGCAGGATGTGAGTGGGTGGAGGAGAAGAGCAGTGGTACCTTAGCAGGATGTGAGTGGGTGGAGGAGAAGAGCAGTGGTACCTTAGCAGGATGTGACTGGGTGGAGGAGAAGAGCAGTGGTACCTTAGCAGGATGTGAGTGGGTGGAGGAAAAGAGCAGTGGTACCTTAGCAGGATGTGAGTGGGTGGAGGAGAAGAGCAGTGGTACCTTAGCAGGATGTGAGTGGGTGGAGGAGAGGGGCAGAGGTACCTTAGAAGGATGTGGGTGGGCAGAGGTACGTGGGAAGGACTGGGTGGAGGAGAGGAGCAGAGGTACCTGGGAAGGATGTGAGTAGGCAGAGGAGAGCATCTTAGAAGGATGTGAGCGGATGGAGGTATGTGTGAAGGACTGGTAGAGGAGAGGAGCAGAGGTACCTTACAAGAATGTAAGTGGGTGTAGGAGAGGAAGAGAGGTACCTTAGAAGGATGTGACTGGGTGGCAAAGAGCAGTGGTACCTTAGAAGGACGTGAGTGGGTAGAGGAGAGGAGCAGAGGTACCTGAGAAGGATGTGAGTGGGTGGAAGAGAGCAGTGGTACCTTAGAAGGATGTGAGTGGGTGGAAGAGAGCAGTGGTACCTTAGAAGGATGTGAGTGGAGGGAGGAGAGCAGTGGTACCTTAGAAGGATGTGAGTGGGCGGATGACAGCAGTGGTATCTTAGAAGGATGTGAGTGGGCGGAAGAGAGGAGCAGAGGTACCTTAGAAAGATGTGAGTGGGCGGATTAGAGCAGTGGTACCTTAGAAGGACGTGAGTGGGTGGAAGAGAGCAGTGGTACCTTAGAAGGATGTGAGTGGGTGGATTAGAGCAGTGGTTCCTTAGCAGTGGGTAGAGGAGAGGAGCAGAGGTACCTGAGAAGGACGTGAGGATGTACACCAAAATGGAGATGCAGGCTCCACTGAAGACGGCCAGCAGCATGTCGCTGTGAAACGTGCGCCTGACCTCATCGTCGAACAGCTCAGTGCCTCCGTACAGGACCTTCACCTGGCTGAGAGAGACAGATAACGAGGAGGGAAATGAGCAAGATGAAACATTTTTAAAGTGCAGTAAGAATCAAAAAGATGATCAAAAACAAAGAATGAAAGAAAGAAAGAAAGAAAGAAAGAAAGAAAGAAAGAAAGAAAGAAAGAAAGAAAGAAAGAAAGAAAGAAAGAAAGACTTTATTTATACTGTACTGAATGGAGAGGGTAAATGAGATTAGTAAGATAATGAAAACGAACAAAGTGAAAATAAGGAAGGAAATAAAAAGTAAGATCGACAGGGCAGTATTTTGTAGAAGGACAGACGGGCAATCATTCAGAGTGCAATTTAGTGGTAGGAACAGACTCGAACAGAAAGACCAAGGATACAAAACAGGATATGACTTCATGTGAAGTTTTTTAATGAGCTTATCTTTATTATATTGGAAACCCTGCTGAACCTCTTTTAAAGGAATAAGCATTTGACCAGTATGCTAACCTAATTTAATATCACAAGGGTTATTTTCCATCTCGCCTCACATCTGATACTCTAATGTCATCCACAATGCTCATTTCCCCACCCAAAAGCTTGATCAGCCAGTTTCTTTTCAGAAACCTAATCACTATTCCACCTCTATGAATTTCAATGAGACAACTCTTTCAGCAGAATAACAAATCTGCACATGGTGAGATATGAAACTGGAATACGTACTTAATAAATACATTTCTCACAAAAATGCGTAATCTATTAATATAGTGAGTACATTTTGTTTTCATAAATATACCAACAGAGGTTACCCCGTGAGACAAGATTAATTTCATTTTGCTACTTGTGACATTACAGAGAATCTTCAGTAACACATTACAACTTGGTCATTGCTATTCTGGCAACAACAAACTTATAATAGGGTGTGTTTCTTAAAGGGTTAAGACACTCTGTAGGAGAAGAGAATGAAGCAAGCAGATCAACCCTGTGGACTGACGGCCAGGATGTAGCAAACTTATAATAGGGTGTGTTTCTTAAGGGGTTAAGACACTGTAGGAGAAGAGAATACAGGAAGCAGTCGAACCTGGTGGACTGGCGGGCCAGGATGTCGGCGTACTGGACCACGAAGTCACGGAAGCGGCGCCTCTGCTCCTGTGGTCGGTCCTGCAAGGAGTAGAAGGAAGGCAGGGGGGCGCCGAAGTGGATCTCACTGCGGAGCAGAGAGGAGCAGAGGTTGTCGGGGGTCAAGCTCTCATCCACGTACCAGTAGAACTGTGGGTGAGTGATTGCTAGACTCAAGGCACCTGGGAAGAGAGTAAATTGGAGGAGAGATTCATGACGGTGTCCGCCACTGGACTTCTGCTGCCTGGGCTCAGTTTTTCACAGCCTCAGTCAGACCATTTGACGCATCTCCAAATAGAACCCTTGTAATTAAACGAAGTATTGTCTCTTATTTATGAGTCCAAAGTGCAACCCGAATAAGAGTGCAAGGATGGCTCTCTCTGTAACCGGTAATTATACGCTCAAACATGTATTGGATTAGCACTGGAGTCTGGAATGAGAAATTTAATTGGCAGCTCCCCCCCAGAACTGTGAACGTGTGTTATCTTGTTGGCTCGATCTTGTAACAGAAATTCATTTTCTTTTCACTGCCTACAGAACAGAGCCGTTGATGGCATATGTATGCAAGTGATGTAAATTCCTAGAGGAAAATTCAGTGTCTGAGGCTTTGTACGCATACATGGGTGCTGAGCTCACAGGACCAAGAAAATAACAATCCCCAGCCACCATAAATAAATAAAAAATAATACAGGCTCAAACAGGATCAGTCACCTAGACAAATAAACACCCCAAACAAAGGTACTGTCTGGCTGGGAGCTATTGTCTGGAGATGTAACCTTGTGCTTGAGCCGCAGCATTCAGTCCTTAATGCCTTCCCTGTTGCAGCCTATACGTGCCGCATTCGCACCTTCTCTACTGTGGTGTGGTGGTCAAATGAAAGGGTGGGTAAACTACACATGCAGTTGGAACACAAATTGGCTAAACTACTGTATGCATGTCCTTAACACAAGTAATCGTAATAGAGGTTAATAGAGGTTAATTAATGCTTTTATGTAGCAATAATACCTGTGTAAACATTCTTTTGCATTTACCCTCCACCATACCACAGTTCTCTGCCTATCTGACTAATGAAATCAGCCCCACTCTTAAATATCAAACTAAACTCCACTTCAGTTTAGCTCATCCAAATTATTACAGGTAAACAGCAGTAAACAGATAGAAGGTTTTTGGTAACACATTCTATAAAGCTTGTATTCACGAAGCTCTATAAGCACATTTATAAAGGTTTATAATGCATTTATAAAGTATGTAAAGAATTCATAACTATTTATTTTTGAGTACGTATAAACCAGTATGTATTGACCAGTATGCTAACCTAATTTAATATCAGAAGGGTCATTTTCCATCTCGCCTCACATCTGATACTCTAATGTCATCCACAATGCTCATTTCCCCACCCAAAAGCTTGATCAGCCAGTTTCTGTTCAGAAACCTAATCACTATTCCACCTCTATGAATTTCAATGAGACAACTCTTTCAGCAGAATAACACATCTGCACATGGTGAGATATGAAACTGGAATACGTACTTAATAAATACATTTCATAAACAGTTTTAAATACTGATTTCAACCATTATTAATCTTTATTACGGCATTATTACCCTTTATGAATGTGTTTATAGAGTATACAAGCTTCATAGAGAGTGATACTGGTTTTTTTGTTAATGCAGTTGGGAGGGGGGTTCAAGACTAGGTACTGACAACCTCTTTGTGAGACAAACCTCTTTGGTTTCATAGAAAAACAACACTTTCTTCATAAGATCCTATAAACACATTCATAAAGTTCATAAAGGGTTATAATGCATTTATAAAGCTTTATAATGCTTGACATAAGTATTTACAACTATTTATACACACTCATGACTGTATTCATAGGGCATTATAATGCTATGTTATAAGTCTTTACAACTGTAGGTGACACGGTGCATTATACTGTAAATCTTTGAGGTTTTTTTTTAGCTCCTCATGGTCGTTATCAACAGGTCAAAATAGCTTTATAATGAACTGTGTCACTTAAAGTTGTAAAGGCTTATAGCATTTTAATACTTTACGAGTGCACTCATGGGTATGTCTAAATAGTTGTGAATATTTTTGGCAGTCATTATTACACTTTATGAATGCATTATAACCCTTTATGAATGTGTTCATAGGGTCTCATAAAGACTGGGTTCATAGAAAGTGCAACCCAGACCTCTCTTGGCGTTGGGCTCAAACTCACCGTGGATGTCGGCCAGGTCGGGGCCCATGCCGTCGAAGTAGATCTTGCCGGCGCGCTCGCTGGGGAAGAGGTAGGAGAGGACGGAACTGGGGGGGGCGCAGAAGGCGGGCCCCAGGGGCAGGTCCCTCAGCAGTTCCACGGGCTTCCAGCAGAAGCGCTGGAACTGGGGGTGCTCCATGAGCGTGCGCTCCACGCGGTGGATGGCACGCAGGCGCTCCGGCGTGAAGATGTTGCGGTCCTCGCCGCCCTGCGCCACGAACACCAGCTCCACCCTCCACAGTGCCTGGCTCTGCAGGTAGGAGTAGGCGGAGCCTGCAGACCTGGCCTTCCTCACCAGAGCCCCGCCCACCGTGTCCCCCCTGTCTGTGGAATTGTGGGATATGCCAGTGCTAGTCCTGTTGTTGTTGTGCTGTGCTACTCCTTGGTCCTCGTTGTCTTTCATGCCAGCAACTCTTCCAGCGACCGTCGTTTTGATGGCTTCGTCCTTTAGTGTGACATTTGCTGTGCCCTCAGTGCTTACCTGAGAGCTCCCTGTCTCGTTACGCTGTGCTCCTGAGGCCCTAACCCCACCAGCGCCTCCGCTGCCCCCACCCAGCATGTTCAGCTTGGCCAGCAGGAGGTCGCGCAGGACGTCCGAGTCAAAGTCGTCCGTGTTGCGCCTGTGTCGGTCCCAGGAGCCCAGCTGGGTCTTGAGGGCGACGGCGAGCGCGTCGAAGTGCTGTGCGGAGGAGTGGCTGCGCACCTCGAAGGCGCTGTAGGAGAGGTCGATGTCCAGCGCGGGGTAGCGGAGGAACATGTACGCCGACAGGGCGAAGGGGAGCAGGAACCCCGCGGCCAGCACCACCCCGCTGGCCCAGGGCGTGGTGTACACCCACCCCACCGCTCGCCACGGGCCCCGCAGCCCCTCGAGCCTTTGCTGGGGGGACGCGCTGTCCCCCTCGGCCTCTGCCTCGGCCTCTGTACCGTCCTCGTCCTCCTCGTCCTGCATGCCGTCATCACCGAAGTCCCTCGATGTCTCTAGCAACAAGGGCTCATCCTCCGCCTCCATGGCAGGCCTGTCTCACACACACACATACACACACACACACACACACATATAATAATAACACATTTTATATAGCGCTCTTCTTGACACTCAGAGTCACTTTACAGGCCATACATACACACACACACACACACACACACACACACAAACACACACAGAGAACAAACAGATTTGGAGGGAGATAGGGTGGGTGGTGCTGGAACATACAGTATCAGGTGTTATATATGGTCTTGAAGAGGTGGGTTTTGAGTATACAGACATACAGGTATAAAGACACAAACACAGACACACACACACACACACACACACACACACACAAACACAAGACAAGCACACACACACACAAACACAAGACAAGCACAGACACGCACAAACACAAGACAAGCATACACACAAAAGAAGCACACAAAGGCACTTAAATCATGACTCATCTTGCATGGACGCTGCACTGCTCCAGACCTTTCAAGCCTTGCGATAAAGCCAGATTGATTTACAGAGCAGTCATTAAGGAGAGACGGGTTATTCTCCAAAATGCCTGATCCTGCCAGCAAGGACAAGCCCGTTAAATGGGCCTTTCAATAAACAAAGGAGCAGCTCTCTTACAATTCTGTGTGTGTGCGGAGAATGGCTAAGATAGGAGGAGGTGAGCCAGTGTGTGTGCTCGGGAGGGTGGGGGGTGGTGGGTAGGTGGGTTGGATACAGGACACTGAGCAAAGACAAGGTTTAGTTTGAGTGTTAAGATGCTGAATGCAGGAGTGAGGAGTTTGGGTTGTGTATAAGGGTGTGCTTGGAGACTGGAGAGAGAGAGAGAGAGAGAGTGTGTGTGTGTGTGTGTGTGTGTGTGTGTGTGTGTGTGTGTGTGTGTGTGTGTGTGTGTGTGTGTGTGTGTGTCTGTGTCTGTGTCTGTGTCTGTGTCTGTGTCTGTGTCTGTGTTTGTGTGTGTCCTAGGGGCAGAGTCTGTAATTTATTCCCCCCATTCAATCTTCACTCCATACAGACAGATCTCCTCCTCATGCCAGCCCTTGTGTGTGTGTTTGTGTGTGTGTGTGTGTGTGTGTGTGTGTGCGCCATATTATAGTCAGGTCATGCTGCGAGGTGAGAGAAATAAATGTAAATGAATTTCTTACAATGCGAGGCTAAAAACATCTTGTTTCATACCCTAACAGAAACTTTTCGTTCAAAACGACCAAAAGGTCAAGTCAAACAGCATATCATTGCCTCTCTGAGAAGAACAGTGTGCTATCCCCCGTGAGAGACTCAGATAGCCGAGCTCAGAAAAAGAAAAAGGACACATGAGTACAAGGCTGATAAATCTCCACTCCTCGTGTCGAAAGTAGACGCTGAACATTTTGCCGGTGAGCTTGGAAGGGCCGCTGGACGGATCGATGGGTGTTTGGTGTTCTGAGAAGCCATTCTCTGCTGCAGACCTGCACAATTAGCATGCAGGTCAAGGCCTTCAGCCGAGGACAAAGTTGCCAGTCTCTGCCAGACTTCTACTCAACCTCAACAGAAGGCGATAACATCAGCCCAGCATAAACGGTATCAACACAGTATGCTTGAAGCAAAACATGAAATCCAATCACTGTAAAAATGAATTAAGTTGCTGACATGAGTGGAACTACATCAACTAGGCACTGCCAGAGTGGCAGAGCGGAGGCTGTGGCAGGTGTGGTGGGGGAGGGGTGCGACTGGGCATTGTGGAGGCTGTGGCAGGTGTGGTGGGGGAGGGGTGCGACTGGGCATTGTGGAGGCTGTGGCAGGTGTCACAGGTGTGGCGGGGGGAGGGGTGCGACTGGGCATTGTGGAGGCTGTGGCAGGTGTGGCGGGGGAGGGGTGCGACTGGGCATTGTGGAGGCTGTGGCAGGTGTGGTGCGGGAGGGGTGCGACTGGGCATTGTGGAGGCTGTGGCAGGTGTGGCAGGTGTGGTGGGGGGAGGGGTGCGACTGGGCATTGTGGAGGCTGTGGCAGGTGTCACAGGTGTGGCGGGGGGAGGGGTGCGACTGGGCATTGTGGAGGCTGTGGCAGGTGTCACAGGTGTGGCGGGGGGAGGGGTGCGACTGGGCATTGTGGAGGCTGTGGCAGCTGTGGCAGGTGGGGTGGGGGAGGGGTGCGACTGGGCATTGTGGAGGCTGTGGCAGGTGTCACAGGTGTGGTGGGGGGAGGGGTGCGACTGGGCATTGTGGAGGCTGTGGCAGGTGTGGTGGGGGAGGGGTGCGACTGGGCATTGTGGAGGCTGTGGCAGGTGTCACAGGTGTGGTGGGGGAGGGGTGCAACTGGGCATTGTGGAGGCTGTGGCAGGTGTCACAGGTGTGGTGGGGGAGGGGTGCGACTGGGCATTGTGGAGGCTGTGGCAGGTGTCACAGGTGTGGCGGGGGGAGGGGTGCGACTGGGCATTGTGGAGGCTGTGGCAGCTGTGGCAGGTGTGGTGGGGGAGGGGTGCGACTGGGCATTGTGGAGGCTGTGGCAGGTGTCACAGGTGTGGTGGGGGAGGGGTGCGACTGGGCATTGTGGAGGCTGTGGCAGGTGTCACAGGTGTGGCGGGGGGAGGGGTGCGACTGGGCATTGTGGAGGCTGTGGCAGGTGTGGTGGGGGAGGGGTGCGACTGGGCATTGTGGAGGCTGTGGCAGCTGTGGCAGGTGTGGTGGGGTAGGGGTGCGACTGGGCATTACACGGTCCACTGATACCTAAACTGCCCTACAAAGGCAAAGTACATTAACTACGTGAACACTGAAACTGAGAAAAATGTACTGTGTACTGTGCAAGTTTTCAGTGCTTTTTCTCAATGGAGCTCCCCCTAGTGTCTCCAAGTAAATGGAAACTCTCATAAAACTTGACTGGTTTCCTTTCCCCTCACCCCGTGCATGTGTTTTCAAGTCAACTGATCAGAGTAACCGGCGATATTCAAGACTATGTGAGTCTGAGGGTGCCAGGACAGACACCCAGGTTTTGCACGTGTGGTATTCAGCCCACAGACAGCGGGGGGCGGTCGGGAAAGTCTTCATTCGCCTGGTAATGACTCATTTAGGCATCTACTTATCGACTTATGAAGAGGATTCATTAACTCCAAAAGGTTGCAGTGCTGCTTAAAAGTTGTCATACTGCCCAGTCAAACATGTTGTAGATATAAAGTAATAGTGGTGATTTTATGTACTTTTTAAGACAAAGGAGGTGTTATAAAGTCAATTTCCAGTCTAAACTTAATTTGACAAAGTACACAGTTACTGCCTTTTAGCTTTGTAGGGCAGTACTAGCATCTGGCCACCAGTGTATGGCAAGCTATCTTAACATTTAAAAGCGAAACTGGATATGTGTTACAGATATCTGTAATTCAGTTTTGCCTAGTCAAAAAGAACATTTCAGATATCCACAACTACATTCTTCCTATCCATAATTTCAGATATCCATAAAAAATGTCTTCCTAGGACAAATGACCTCCTGTCACCTTTGCCACTCATTTGTATGGGGTTCATCATTACGGATATCTACAATTCAGTTCCAGATATCCACTACGTGAATTACGGATATCCACAACTGAATTATATATATCTGTAATTCCAATTTGAGATATCTACAATTTGATTTTGCCTAGTCATAACTCCAGTTCAAGATATCTTTAATTCACCTCAGTTCAAGATATCTATATGTTCCTTTCCGGAGGTCTTAAATTCAGTTTTGACTAGGTGGAATGCAGTTGTAGATATCTGTAACTCAAACTGGAGTTAGGAATAGTCATAATGTAATTGTAGATATCTATTATCAAGTTATAGATATCTTGAAATGAATTTTGATTAGAGATATCTGAAATTGGAGATATCTGTAATGTTCATTTTGCCTAGCCAAAATGTAATTACAGATATCTTGAATTAGAGTTTTGACTAGGCGAAATGACGTTTCAGATATCTATATGCAAATTAATCCCCATCCCACCTTAGGCGGGAGCAGAGCGCCTTCATCCACCTGTTAACTGTGGATTGATTATGGTACTTAAGGAACGTTTCAGAGTGGCCAAAGGGAGAAATTGTGTTTAACTGACTTTTTAACGCCGATGCCCATGCAAGACAGGAGCTGCCAGAGAGAAATGATACGTTGCTTTCTATAACAAGACTTCCTCTTTGATTTTGGCGGGGATGGACATTACATAGAGCAACGTCATGCACAACAATTTGCACTAGTCATAATGACGTTTCAGATATCTTTAACTTTCATATTGCCTAGTCAAAACTGAATTACAGATATCCGCAATTGTCATTTAAGATGTGTGACGAGTTGAATGTCGTTTTCAATGACATAATTGCAGATATCTGTAATTTAGTTTTGCCTAGTCAAAACTGAATTACAGATAACTCTATCTATCGTTTCGACTAGTGACAATTACGTTACAGATATCTTGAATGACAATTTCGACTATCCAAAATGTAATTACGACTAGTCAGAAAGAGGTTGTTGATATCTACAATGTTAATTTCGGATAGTCAAACTTAGCTTTTAAATGTTACAATGGCTTGCCATAACCAGTGCCCCAGGTTGGTACAGGAGGACAAACCCATTAGGCGATCTCAGCTTGTCTTTGAGGGCCGTGCCAGGGTAGCCTGGTAAACCCTAGCCTGGTAAACCCTAGCTTGGTAAACCAGCCGCTCGTACTTCATTTCATTTTGTACAGAGGGTCTGGACCAGACACCGTCAGAAACGATTTCTTCCTGAAGGTGTGGACTCTGCCGAAGTTTAAAACAAGCCTCTGCCTTTACACAATCGCTAACGCCTGGTCGTCACGTATGCAATTAGCCTACCTATGCACTTCAATTCAAATGTAGCACACAAGGTCAACGTCATGGCTAACTCTGTTCGCTGATTGGATCGGTCTTGCTGGGGCCGACTAAATGACCCTCAAGAGATTCCGGTCTAGACCCTCTGTACAAAATAAAATGAAGTACGAGGGGCGGGTTTACCAGACTAGGTAAACCTGGCCCTCGTACTTTATTTCATTTTGTACAGAGGGTGTGGACCGGAGGCCGTTGAAGTTCATGTAAGAAGACCGAGCCATGACATTGACTTTCTGTGCTACATTTGAATTGTAGTACGTAGGTAGGCTAATTGCATACGTGACAAACAGACATTAGCAATTGGGTAAAGGCAGAACCGCTTG